>CM021104.1:372095397-372695397 GCA_007115665.2 Sequoiadendron giganteum
CTGATACCACAAAGGTGGGCAATATAAGTTACATCTTTCTCCAGGGAATGTGTAAACACATTCATCTCAGGCCCCTCAGTATACATCTCTTCCTGCATTCCTTCATCCATTCCCAAATGAAAAACCTAAAAAATAGAGTCAAACACATCAATCTTGACATGGGCAATAGAGAAATAGTAGTATGCACTAGCCTCCTTGTGTTCAACACCACCTATTGTATGTGTTAATTTATAAGTGAAAATTTCAGCACAAGCTGAAAACTTTTCACCAACAATATCAATGTCACCTTCATTATAAGCTGGAAAATTTTCACCAGCAATATCAATGTCACCTTCATTATAAGTTGGAAACTTTTCACCAACAATATCAATGTCAGAAGGTAACAAAAAATCAATCTCAGCTTCATACAAATAGTCAAGAAAATCAATTGTACCAATATTTTCATCAATATGTTGGTTATTTCTAGTACTATTCTTTTGATCACACACCTCATTATCTTCAAATTCTTCAACATTTATACAAAAGACTTATTCCATTGCTAGTATACTTGGAGTATACTTCAGACATTCATCATTTTAAAACTGTTCCTTTATTTGGAAACAAGTAAAATCATGGGGCTCCACATTTCCATACAACTCTGGTAAAAGGAGAGGCTCCACTTCATCCTTGGTAATGCAATCATCACTTCTAAAATCACAATCAGTAGCCTATAACAAAATCTCACTGACATGAGCATTACAATCAAGATAAGGAAAAATAATGGGTGTCTCACTTAACCCTTCATCACTTTTCCCCTCAACTTCTTGTGTAGTTATCCAACTTTCTTCAAAAGGGCAAGCATTATCTTCATTTTGTGTAAATACACTCTTGATTGATTCTGCAATCTCTATCCATTTATGGACTTGGGCCAAGTTAGTAGGTTTCAATTCTTCTGGCAAAGCACTTAGCCCTGGTTCATAAATTTCACAAAACAATTCAATGCATTCAAAGTCATTAGGTCTGAGACCTCTAGGAATTTGTATTAGGGCATCCAAAAATCTCAAGAAAAACTCATATGGTGATTCTTCCTCTTGTCTCTTCATCTCATACAATTCTAGCACAAAAGAAGTTTTATCATCACCATTAAAATTGGACTGGCTTTCAACTTGGATCTCATCATCATCACACTGTAATGGTGGAGATATGACAGTTGTCAAAACACTCTTATCATAATCAATGTTCTGTGCAGCCAGCTCTGAAATTTTACTAGTATGAGCTAGGCCAGGGTAATCAATACTTGCAACCAGATACCCTTTCATCATTGAGTATTTCATGTTGTTCTTAATCTCCATGGCCATTTGATATGCTTGGTGCAGGTTTGTAGGTTCTTTATCCCTTAATAGGTAACCCATCCTTTTGTCAAAAGCACCAAGATATACAACCAAGCATTCAACCTCACTTGGTCTTATTTCTCTAGGAATTTTCCTTAAAGCTTTTGAAAATTTGAGATTGAAATACGAGACTAACTCCTCTTCTTTTATATGGATTCCCATAAAACCTTTTCTCAATATGTTGGGATTGACTCTTTCACCAAATTGTTCAATAAAAACTATCACCAACTGATTCCATGAGTTAAAAAAAAAGGCAGGAAGATATGAAAACCAATCCCCGGCATCGTCCCTCAAGGATTGCACAAACATCTTCATAACAACATCCTCATGACTGACTTCATAATCCCCCATTACATCTACAAAATTTTGTAGATGCTTAGAGGCAGATTCTGCACTTTGGCCTGTGTATTTAGGCAAATACTTCCTAATCTTCTTAGGAATTAGATTAGGGAAACCACTGATATTACTGAAAATAAAAGGCATATACCTTTGAGTTACAAAACCCCCTGAAGGGCTTAATGAGACTTGTTCCCTTTGCATATTTATGTTTGACTCCTCATACGGGAAATCTCTTATACCCATTTAATTATTGTCAAAGCAATATATTTTTATTAAATATATCATTTACCATTTCAACCATGCTTCCATTAGTGACTAAAATAATTATACCTTGCTTTTAGAAGTATGATAAAACATAAACATGTTTCATAAGTCCTTTAACATATTGCATCATTAGAATTATGGAAAATCTAATCATTATTCCTTTCTTGATGCTAGAACATCTAATTTGGAACCATTTATCATCCTTAATTACAAACACCCCTCACAATCAGAATAGTGATTTGTTTAGATTTAATAAGAATACTTGGTAATTTTGGTAGCAGTTGTTAATATTTTCTCCCTGATTGTAAATATCATAGATCTGAGACTTTTCCTTCATATATCAACTGGTTCTTCAGACAGATTTTCCACCTCTTCAACAAAGGACTAAATTTCAAAAGAATATGAAATTCCTTTTCAAAGCTTTTTACATCCTGGGTCTTTGTCCACAATAGAGTCATACCTCAAATATTCTAACATCATGCCACTACCAATCTCTTCCAAATCCATAACTTGTCACCATCCAAACTTAACGTTCAGCTCCACTAAACAAATGATTCTGGATAGTCGCCTCCAACTGTTGTGGTTTCTCTTTTCCTCTTTTTCTTTAAATTTCTCAAAAGTTCTCCCCAATAAAACCACCATTCAACTAATGATTTAGGCAGGGAACCTATTCCATTGATTTTAACCTTTATGGTTGCAAGTAATATGTCAATTATTATAATGAAATTTATAATAGGACTATCTGCGCCCAACACTCCTGAGTCCTTTTCCAGCGAAACACCACAAATCATAAGATTTTCAGGTTCATTTCAATAACCTCTTCCTTCTAGGGTTGAAAAACTTTCACTATTTAAATTTTAGAATGGCAAATCATTTGACTCCATGCAATGACTCTATAACAACACTGTCTCCAACCAAAACTTATGAGTTTGTTCCCCAGTAGAGTCGCCATTTTGTTGGTGTTTTAATTTTTCCCAGCTAAGGCTTTGTAATTCCCTAAGAGGTAGCCAACCTCTATATTCAAGAACTAACAAAGTTAGTGGCCAACTAGAAGAGATTCAGTCAAAGACTGAGATCTCCTACACTTTTGGCTCTGTGAAACCAAGGAGGGTTTTCCTAAGTCTGTTCATAAGAATGTTTTATGACTTGGTAAGAACACTTCTTCTTATAGATATAGTCCCTACCAACGCATTTAGATAGCAATTACCCTAGTTGTGGAAAACCAAATAATAATAAAAATTATCTTAAAGCAATGGGACTGAAAATTTAACATAAGATTTTTATCTCAAAAGAGATAAGGTTTGATATTTCAGATTGTTTAGATCTTGAATCGCCATGCTTAGAACTACAACCCTGCATCTCAAATTTCTTGAAGAAATTTCCCAATGTCTCATCCATTGGGGGGGAGCCATACAAAACATAACCCAGACATCATGAACTTATCACCATAATGATTTACACTATGATATTTTCAGTTTCTGTAAAACAATACTCCTTAATGAATCTTGAATACAACATCACAAATTTGTAACTCATTTTCAAGCAATTTGATTAACTCATTAAGTTAAAGCAGGAAAGAGAATTACACATTCAAATATACCATTGAAACTGAATGAATATATCATTAATAAATCCATTCACAACTCATGACATGTAACCAAGAGAGCAATTGTTCTAATAGATTTTCATTATTCCTTCAATATATGTTATTACATAAGTAGAGCTTGCTTGTTTCATAATATTCCCACCCCAGAAAAGACATACTAGTTAATACCTTCAAAAAACCTACAATAAACAAACTGACTGTACATATACTAAGCTTTAAGACACAGAAAATTTGACCATAACAATGAGCCGTAAAATCTCCTTTATAGAACAGGAGAGCAACAAGCATCGGGCTCCATTGTTAATTTCAAAATGAATTTCATTCTAATGAAATTAAATTTGAATTCACATTCCAAAAAATATTCCTCATCATTAGAAGTAACAATAAACGATTTGAGGAATCAAAACGGTTACACCTAGTAACCAGTAGGAGGAAAAAATAAAAGACTGTGCCACACACGCGCATGTCCACATCCAAAAAATGAACCACCGGAACAACACCACCCATGAGCAACACACACCACCCACCAAGAATCACTTAGCCAACACGCATCCCCGGTACAGGCATCCGCTTCTGGTTCTCGCTTCAGTTTTAAGGGAAACCATTCTCTTTTTCTTGTCCATACCAGCACTCGTCCCAACAACACAACACGGTGCCATTGCAGTTATTGGAAAAACTTCAAGGACCTCCTTGTCGACACCCACGAGCTCGTTCATGGCTGCAAGATAGCAATGATAGTTTGAGTCAGTCTCAGACCCATTGCCACCAGAGCTCGAAGAAAGCACAATAGGGGAATCACAACGTCTAGGCCGCTTGCCCACACCTCGGGCAATCGCTTCAGGAGCATTAGGAATAGGTTGTTCCTCTTTGCGCTGCAAATTCCTTGTGCCTACTCTGGCACTTCATCACACCATGAACTTATCCATTGAAGATGCGTAGCTCGAAACTACAAAAAAATCTACCACCTGCAAAGAGACCAACTCAAAATGTGATGATAATACTAAGTAATTCAACAGGCATTTATAGAGAAAACTGATGCAAGGAATATTAATTGCCCAAATACTTTTACGATCATGCGAGCTATTAGTGGCTGATGTTGCTACCACAAAATTATTCCAGGTTTATGAAAAATGGTGTACAACCCATCATTGCATTTATCAAGAGGATATCGCTCACACGCAAGGAAATTAGGAGAAGATCCACTGAAAAACCTGTGCCATTAATGAAAACAACTTGCAGAGCGCAAAAAATCCTCACATGGATGAACAATAACCCTTTGAATTTGAATCATTGATCTGGAAGAGACCTGGCAAGTTGAACGACTCAAATCGAGTCAATGATCGTTGAAAATCCACATCACTGCCTGAGAAAAACCACAGCCAATCACACCCCATAAAAATAGGAGGTCGTGAACGGGAAGCAGGCCTCACCTAGCCCCCATTGTTCCAAGAGTCGAGCCACGTGTTGCCTTTTCACAAAACTTGTGGTACCTTTGGGAACATTTAATCTGATTGTGCGAGGTCTACAAGGAACGGTCCAGATCGTCCGTGATCGGACAGTTCGCCAAGCTGTAATGAAGACAAATATAAAATAATGGTGGGGCCGACTGGAAAAAACCCTCGACGGCAAAAAAACTTAGGCCTAGGTGGCAAAGAGAAACCAATAAGTCAAGTGAAAAGGGGTCGGTAAGAGCATGAAGGAAAGGCTCAATCGGATGACTTAAGTGACTGGTAACCCTCAACAACAAGTCAATGTTAAAATATAACGCGAGGGTTTTAAAAGATACCAATCAATTTCCCATGGGTAACCAAAACCCTGAACCCTAAGCATTAGACCTCCAGCCTCGAAAAGTAACCAGTCATGCCCAAATTAGGTAGAATTTTGACAAATTTTAAAAGTCCCATCATGTTCCTCCATTGGAGAAGGCGTATCTAGATTCTGGGAAAGAAAATAGAGCTTCGCCCACTTTAGGGTTGCAACAAAGGAACTTCAAGAAGGGCGCCCTAGAGAAACCTCTCACGGTGGGGTAGAAGAAAGAATAAGATAAAATTAAGTTAATGAGAGAGATGTTGGTGGAGTCAGGGTCGGTCAAAACCATTGACTCCCACTTTTCCAACTCTAAAAAAATTAATCCTTTCCTGGAAAGTAAGGGGCTTAAGTAGTGACCCTAGACAAATGGTTGTTCCTGATTTGGTTAGAGATCATTTATCAGATACTTTCTTCATATAGGAGATAAATCTATTAATGGAAACTATGTGTAACATGGCTTCCAAATTATGGTATAAAATCCAATGTGAGTGTATTAGTTCTCAAGGTAATGCAGGGGGTGTAGCTTGCCTATGGAACCAACTGAAGATTACTAGTCTTTAGTGGATCTCTAATAGATTCTCTATATTTGTGGTTACTTCTAGTTTGAAGTTTAGAGAGATTGTTTTATTTTCCAATGTTTATGCCTCAATTGATATTGTTGGAAAATTTCATCTTTGGTCTCATATTCGGTACATTTGGTCATTAGTCCCTTTATACCCTTAAATCTTGGTTGGGGAATCTAATGCTAATATCAATCTGGAAGAAAAGGGGAGGTGTGGAAAGGTTGGTGCCTTCTTCCATTTTTTTTAAAGATAATTTATCCTTCTTAAATATAGTGGAAATAAAACCAAGTAATGATTTGTACACTTGGAGTAATAGAAGATGTAGTAAAAACTATATCTCAGAGATACTTGACAAGTTTTTGGTATCTTTCTTTTGGATAGGCAATTTGATAACTGGCCTATCAAACTCTTAGTTTGGTTGATGAGGATCTCTAAGAATCCATCCTTTAAGTTTTAGCTTATGTGGTTGTGAGACCTATAATTGTAGGACATTTTTACTAATTAGTGGAGTCGTGGTAGACCAACCTATGCCATGACAATATGCTCCTTTTTCAAGTAATTACAATTTATAAAGCATTAGCTCAAGAAGTGGAATAGGCAATGTTTTGATAATATATTTCCAGCTAAGTCAATTGCTTAGGCTCCTCTAGATGCTTCAACCGTCAAATTAGAGACTATGGTCTTACATAAGGACCCTTAAAGGAAGAATCAATCACCTTGAAGGATCTTGAAAAATGGCAATTACATAAGAAGATCTATTGGAAGTAATAGGCTCATATCGAATGGCTTCGAGAAGGGGATAGAAATACAACTTTCTTCTTTAAATTAGTCAAGGCCAAAAGGCATGGGAACATGATCTCTTCTCTTGTATCATCATGGGGAGATCATATAACTTCCTAAAGAGATATCTCTAGGGAGGCTTGGCAATATTATTCTTCTTTGTTCATGGAAGATACACCTTATGCAATTAAAGAAGAAAATCATATTTTGGCATGTATCCCCTCTTTAGTGTCTATAGAAATGAATGAGAAAGTTATGTTACACCCTGTGTGTTATTACCTATTTACTATTACCTTGTTCAATGGTTAAAATGCTTTAATATATTTATGATTGTGTTTTGTGTATGAATCTTGATGGAAATGTGATGAATGAATGTTTAATTTGATTTGATGTTTTATAATGATTTTGAAGATGAAATATATGATACATATAAATGTATTGTTATCATCTAAGTATTGTTGTAATGTACTAAGTTGGATGTAGGAAAAGATTCAAACCTCTAAAAAAGAGAGGGAGTATCACTCAAGAGAATATAACTTGGTTTGGTAACCCTTAATGAGCCTAATTGAGTAAACACACACTCATATCCTAGTTTGTCTAAGTTGAGTCAGTTAGTTTGAGGAATTGGTATGTGATCTTCAATTTTGGTTTGGGAATATTTTGTATTGTTTATGGTTTCAATCTTGAATGTTATTGATTGGGAAAATGTTATTAAGTATTTATGTCGAGTGAAAGTCCTTCCTTGTGTGTTCATATTTATATATTAATTGATGAAGTATATACATAATATATATATGTACTTGTCTATGATAACTCATACATTTGAGTAAAGACGTGCATGATTATATGTAGGTAGACTTATCTATGCATGCTCATGAATGGATTACCCATATGCATGGGAATATCGGTTGGACAAATGTGACATATATACACACTTTGTGTATATACATTGAATTGATGAGTATGAGATATATGTGTTTATGTCAAGATATTAAAATAATGTTATATATATGTAATATATATATTAATATATATGTATATAATTATATTAATATAATTGTATATACATATATATTAATATACGTATAAATTTGTGTATATATATAGAATTATTTTGATATATGTTTATATATTTATTTAATTAGCAAGCAATGCATTTAGTAAACATGAGGATATAGTTATATATATATGGGTAAAAGCACAAACCTCTGTCACACTTTATAAAGGAATTGATCAACAACAACAAAAACTCTTCGACCACATAAAAGTGGTCTTTATGTTTTGAAATTCAAAATGATGTAAACTAATGAAATTTTGAAATTTTGATGAAGTTTATTCCTGTAATTTTTTAAAATTTAAATAAAATTGTTTTCATTATGTTTTTATCAATTTAAGGATAGATTTTGGAATGTTGAAAATTTCATAAAAAAATGACTTCATAGACTATCAAGAAACAAATTGAAAAAAACTTCATTTCTCCCTATTTATTTTTCTCCAAATAGTTAACTTCAATATCTTGTGCATGGAAAAAAATATCAAATTTTGATGCTTATTTTTCTTGTAATAACATTTTAAAGTCAAACTTGTCAGAATTTGACAATTTTCATTGGTCGTCAACTGTTGTCTATTTTTTTAATTATTTTCAAAAAACAAATTATGCCCTTTTGAAGAAGACTCACTCCTCTTGTGCCCCATATATTTTAAAAAAAAAAATTAATATGTTTTACTATTTTTTTAAATTTCTAATTAGCCTTTTTTTTAATTTTAAAAACTTACTTGCATTATTTTAAAAATAGAATATATTAAAATTGATCAAAATATTAAAAAAATTATATATTTGGATTCACCACTCTGAAATCTAAAAAAGGGTAATTTTGTTTTTTTTTTAAAACATCATTCTAACTGAAGAAATACTTATTTAAAGTTGAAAGTTTTAGAAAATTATGAAAAAAAACTGAGTTGGTTGCTAACTAGGATGCCAACTAGACAATTTCAGTCAAAAGGGTTTCTATAGAAAATCCACACTTAAAATAAGCCAATTTCAAAGTTGCAAAGGGAAAAAAATATTTTTTTAGTTTTGGTCGAAACTTTTCCGACCAAAAATTGTTCGCTCAAAACTATTTATTTGGCCGAAAGTGTAACATAGGTTTGTGCTTTTACCCATATATATATATAGTTTGATATATTAAAAATGTTTTGTAATAGGTAAAGCTCATTAATATAGCATTGTTGTTTGATATATATTAAAAGCACTTGAATTAGTATAGTGCATTATCTTAGCGTTGCCATATAAGCAACTATGCCTAAAGTTGAATATGTTGTGCATAAAGCATGAGAAAAATGAGTCAAAGGGACTTATGCACAGGGCATAAGTAAGGGAGAATACTATTTAAATGTTGCAAGTAGAAATGAATGTAGATTCAACATTGTTGACTAAGTCTTAACTGCGCATAAATAAAGGGCACTAAAGTATGAAAGTGGCACCAAAATTTGTAGAATGTGGAAACCAATAGAAGTCTAAAACCTGCACCATATCCAAGTAAAGCCATAAGACAAGCATAAAACTCAATCAATATAAAGATGGCACAAATTTGTGAGGATAGTCGACTTGCAAATTAAATAGGAAACTTGTAGTAATGTGTCACTATGACTTGACTCATTAAAAGAGTCAAGTTATCACAAGAATGAAGTCAACTTAGCCATTCTATGAAACTGGAAATAAGAGGACCGTTATATGTTGCAATATGAGAGTTTAATCATCTAAGTTGATGCATGTGAATGGGAAGGTGGTAGATTTGTTAGCTTTTTTGTAGCATTATCATGTTGAAATTTAAGTATATATAGAGGTGCTCTCTCTATCATTGGTTACACTTTTCATTCTAATTTCTTCATTGTTATTCTATTGTATTTTTTGTGTAAGAGTATTTTGAGAGCTTGTGAATTAGAGAGAGAGTTATTTTGTGATTTTTCAATTGTAATTGTTGATAGAATTAGAAAAAGGATAGAAGTGGAAGATAGGTTGAACTTAGAAGTAGCAAGCAGGCTTGTGGAATTGAGCTAGGGAGGAAGTAATATCAATTGGAGCTTTAAATACAGGCATGTTGATTTCTATTCCTTTGTTATTTATGTTTGAAAGGTTATTTGTTTATGGATTCTTTGTGGAAAGGATTGATTTAAATATGTGTTAAGATGCTTTGGATAAGATTGATTTTTTCTTGGTTGATTCTTGTATTGGTGAAACCTTTTTATTTGGTTTATACATATATATATTTTATAACGGAATTTATATGATTGTGTTTCTATTTATACTTTACATAGTTTTTCAATAGCATGAAATGTGAAATGTGGTATGTATTGATATATTGAAGTACTTTAGATGGAAATTTTATATGGAATAGGAGGTTAGCTTGGTTATTCCTAGGGTTAGAATAATCCATGGGAAAGGGTGTAATCTAGTTAGTCTAGTTATCATGTCATCACTTTGATATTTTTGGGATGTATGTTAAGAGTATGAATCGTCAAAACCAAATCAAGCTAGAAAGGTGGGTGAGGGTGTGACCTCCACTCTAAATTTTGGGTGGTGAATACTTTGGCTAAAGTAGTGTAAGTAGCCACTATTTATACTATCAGTTCGTTGTGATCTGGGTTTGTATACTAGGTAGGGATTGCCATACATGTAGGTTGTAGCCATTGTATGGTAGCTCTAGATATGTAGGACACAACACCATGCTTCGAGAAGGCTAGGATTATGAGGTTGCCAAACCAATCTCTTCGTCAAAGGGTAGGGCCATCTTACCAGTTAAGTAGATGTGTGGGGATCGTAGTAAGTTTATGGTTGGCGAAAAAGTGCTTGAGTGATGCTTCCCCTCATAAATTTGGTGACCAAGATTTGAGAAAGGACAATTGGGCCATTCATATCTCTATTTAAATAAGCTCGTAGAAGCTATGTATGTAATCATGTATCCATCTCTATGGAAATTGTAAATGGGAAATATGTAAGACCATGCCTTGTATGTACTTGATACCTCCCTAATTTGTTAAAAAATAATTCTTGGATCGATGATTAGATACAATGTGGATGATAAATAAGGTGATTTTTGCGTAATGTTCTTACATTTCATTTTGACATCATGCTTTATCATTGCTACCGTAAAGGTGGAATGTACTTGTATATTGTAGAATACAAATTAAAATTTTAAATGGGTTATTTTGTAGTTAAGGTTTAGAATATTTAGCTAAAAGATTAATGCGATATACAATTGTTACTTATGATCATGTTGGTGATGTGCAGGAAGGTAACAGTGTTAGCATGAGGAGGGAGAACTATCAAGATAAAATCAAAAGACTTCTTTTTGAGGATATAAAATTGACACAATTTGGGGCCTAGAAACAAGTTGAGTTAATGTATTGGAAGACTAAGGTTGTGAGTGTTGTATAGAATGGCTAATTTATTTAAGGCATGTGATGGTATTTATTTGTGTGTCATGTGAGATGTAAGTTGGGTTTAAGGTTTAGAAACCCTTATCCAAGTTTGAATTTCGGATGGGTCCTTAAATGGGCCTTTAAAGAGGGTTGTTGGGAAATTTCCTTGGTTGGGATGTAAAAATAAACCCCCTAGGGTCTATACCATAGTGGTAGGGGTCAAGTGGGCATGTAATCGGGTCCCAAGGACATGATTTGACTCTTGAAAAGTCCTCATAATGAGGAGTGACTAATTTTGAAGAGGGGATGGGGGTGAAAAGATGGAAGGGTTGTCTAAGTGCATGTTCCCCTCTTTAATTGGGAAAGACCCTCATTGATGGAGGTAGGCACACTTCACACCTCCCCACCCAAAATTTGCAAGTTGAAACTCCTATATATCTTGGAGAGGAAGGAAGAATGGGGGTGTTACCCACTTCTCTTGTAGAACTTGAGTTGAGAGGGTAGAAAGAATGAGAAGAGGACAAGAGTCCATATCCTTGGAAAGATAGTGATTCAAGATGGCTTAGCATGGAGAGAAATATGGATAAAAAAATTTAATCCCTTCCCCTAAAATAAAGTGATAAGTTCTTCCTATTTTCATTTACTCTTTTTTATTGATAGTAAGAAGGTGACATAGTTTATGGATCATGAATGAAATAAAAAGGTAGAGAATCTAGATGCATGAAATTTATGCTATGTTAATTCATTCCTTTGTAAAAATAATAAAAGACTCCATTTATCATTGTGGAGTTGAAAGAATGCCTTGTTTGGAAGTATGGCTAGAGCCCACAAGGCTCCATGATGTCATTACGGTAGGGTGGAGAGCAAGCCTAGGTTTTGTTTTTGGAATGTAATTTCATTGCTTATTTTTCAACAGTATTGGTAATGTTGCAAGATAAAAGATGGGTTTCATTTGTATCCAGTAAAAGAAGGAAAAGAGCAAGTCCTAGTCAAATGTTTACCTATTGGTAGTTTTTTTTGTTTGTTGGATTCATAAGAGTTGTAACTTATGGAACAAACTTGTCATATAGAAGTGCAGAGATATTCCCTACTAGTATAAAATACCCTTGTCGATAGATGTAGTGAAGCTTTTATCTCCCAATATGTGATCAAGGTGAAAGGTGTGTATGCATAATTTTGTATGCATCTACATGTAACCATTCTTCCCCATAATTTGGGGTGTGTGAGACCAATCCTATCGAGACTCAGAGTAATTAGGATGTAGGTTTGAAGTGGTAAAATAATTCTATGTATATATTATGATTTTAATATGTATTTCTATTTCAGGTCACCCACATAGTAGTCCACTTAACAGTAATGTGGGTAATCTGTTTAACTATAAATATGCTTGTAATAAAAATGGTTATTTCTTACAACTTTAATCATTAGAAATATATATATATATATATATAAGAGAAGGAAATATCTCACCTCCAAGTGTAAGGATTAAATTTGTTCGCATCCTATGTTCTTAAAGAAAGTAACTTAAGAGAATTTACCTTACTGCCATGAAAGTGTGAGCAACATAAGGTTGACTATAGCATCGTTGAAGAAAATAAAATTAGTTGTATATGAAAATATAGAAATAAATAAAAAGGAGACAACGGAAAAATAGAGAAAGTATTCTGTTTTAATTTTAGAACAATAAATCCAAGGGCCTGACTTGAGGAAACTCAGTCAAAAGTAATGCATCATCCATTCATGTGTATATTCTTGAGAAATTCAATTTCTTTCTCTAACCCTTCGTTATGGTTTCTTTGTCATAATGTCACCACTTCCTTAGAGCGCTAAGAGATCTCCTCCTTTCTATGTCACTGTTTACATAAAGAGAACATAGTAACATAATGAATAAGAACAATGAAGGTATGTAGGTAAGAATTTGATAACTCCTTAAAACAACATGAGTTAAACTTTTTTTTTTGGGTATGCAATGCTCTGCCTTTCACCGTCTCTAAATCTAGTTGATACAAAAAAAAATAGTTGGGTTTTTCAAGCATAAATTATGGGCATGACACTTGGTATCAAAGCCCTAGGTTGTAACACTAGGGAACTCTGGGATTAAATTAGGAATTAAGTATTGTGAGTGCATGGATAAATGGGTAAACCATCTCATGTGATAGTCAGAATAAAATGTTGATAAGGGAAATACTAAGGGAATTAAATGGTGCAATAAATGAGAAGTTGGTTGTAATTATCCAACTCAACTGGGTTGTAAAATTCTAAAGGATCAATAATTGACCATTATAAATGGTTCAAGGAAGTATTTATTTAATGACATTCAAATTTTAGAAGAAACCCCAATCTGAAATCAATCTGTTATTTTAAGTAAATAAGGTGAATGACTTGAGTCACGTATTCAACCATTTAGCAAATATTATGGCATTAATTAGTCTCTTGACATTAAATTTTCCTAAACCTTAGAAAGATAAAATAGAGTTTCTCAAGAATAGCCTTTAAAAATACATGAATAAGTCATCACGATGTGTATTATTAGAGGAACACTACTTTGTTGACTTCTTAGGACCATAATCCTTAAATACGGTAATATCGTAACTTCCTAAAATTTGGGGTGTTTAGGAAGCAACATATTTTCTTACGTAACCCATGGTATGAATTGAGGAGGGAACATCATAACTACATTTGGAAACATGTAACTAGTCAAAATAAAATAATTATATGGACCATAAAAGGATTAATGTGTTAAGGGTTGCAATTAAATGATTCTAAATTACTAAACCCCTAAACTGAATAAATCAACATGATAACAAGAGTGATAATAGTAGAAAGTCTCTTGACCTTGTATTGTGTACAATTTGATCACCCCACACATTTTGGATTTAAAATACTATCAAAGATCATAATTAAACTTAAAGGTGTAAATGGATGGACCTAAGTCTAAGGGCTTGTTCATAATTTGGGTATGGATTCGAGACACCCATGAAATGCTACCTGGTATGCCTTAGACACAAATAGTTTGGCCTTTCCTATTACTCTAGATCTTAATTTACACATAAGGACTTAATTTGTGTTCTTGCAAAGCAATAAACGATTCACCTTGTAGTTGGTGGGTAAAAATTTCATGAATGATAACATCAACTAATGATTGAGCCTTGCTTTGTATCGTAAGTCCAACTTAGAGGAGTGGTCAAAATTAAATTCTACCTTAAATTAAAATGATGAAACCTAAGAGCTAATTAAGCACTTTTGCAAGTAAACAGTGACCTAGTTCACTTAATGTAACTATAACAACTATCAAACTATTATGACCTATTGTTTACAGATTAAATAGTAAACAAAACAAGAGGGTTTCTATTATTTAAGTCAAAAGTGAAGGCAATAGAAGGATACAATTAAGATAATATTTTTGAGGACCAATAAATATGGTGTTTAAACTATCCCATTGTAATAAGTAAACATACAAAGATTTGTGACTTGAGACCTTGTCAAATGAGAAACTGGAGTTAAAACATTATCTAGAACTCATATTATTGTACTAATCCCTTATGAGACTTGTTTCTTCCCAAATGAGAAAGGATGCACGTCATGTATAGGAAGTAATAACACACTCAATTACATGTTGAACTTGAAGGTGGTGTGCACGTCATAAGGATTGAATAATCAATTGTATGAATTTGTAAATTGAGTAATGAATTATGAGTGGCCCATGGTGTATTATGTGATAGGAAAGTTAAAGTATATAGATAAGAGACACTAAAGTAGACTTTTAAAACTCCCAAATAATATTGTGTATTCTATACCATTGACTATATTTTCTCTTTGAGGGAAGAACATTTACACCCAAATGTAAAGGAGAAAAATTCAAAGTAGGTAAAAAATTTAAGTCTTTTGCTCAGTGTGCATCTTATGAGGTTAGATGGAACTATGATTATAAAAATGTTGATTATGATATACGATTGAATGGTTCAACCTTAATTACAAGATTTATTAAAATATATTAATAAGTTGTGAGAACTACTATTCCATGATTTGTCATGTGTTTATGCATTGAGTTTGCTTTCTTGTCTCATAGTGTGATGAAAATGGTTAACTATCTTCCTTATTAAGTGGAAAACCTTCTTTAGCATGTGTCAAAAACATAGTGGTAATTACTCGTATGGATATGTTGTGAATATAACAAACATAGTTGAATAAAAGAGAAAGAATGGTATTGATAACTATAGAAAATCAATCGTGATTTTAAAAGTGATGTCAAGCACTAACTTAGAAAGAAGGAAAGTGTGGTGAACCAAGTATTGTCGAGTTCTAAGAAAAGGAAGTAGTATATCTAAACCACCGTTGCACATCATCTAGTGATTTCTTGTACTTATGCAAAGTGAGTGGATATTTCTAAAATTAAGAAGCAAAGTGAATATTGTTTAAAGAAGATACCTAGAATGCATTGTTTTGCTCTTTAATACGGTGAATCTCATAAAGTGTATTGTGTTATGACATGTGAAGTGAAAAAATCTATAGAATAGTCTAGATAACTGAGAGGTGGGTGAATTAGTTATTATAAAACAATTTTCTTAACTTTGATTGATCCAAAGAAAACTCAAATCAATCAGATAGCAATTAAACAGATATGACCATGAAAGCAATTAACAACACCATGCACAAAGAACACCAAAATTTACGTGGAAACCCAGGATGGGAAAAACCACAGAGAATGCTAATTCTCAATTATAAAACACTAGTTAAGGTGACACCAGTTAAGGTGATTTTTACAAGGGCTCACTGCCAAAGTGCTCATTATAGGTAAGGCTCACTATCGGTGGGCTCATCGCTCGGCTATTATAGCCAAAGATAAAAAGGCTCACTGCCAAATGAGAAAGGCTCGCTGCCAACAAAAAATGGCTCACTTTCATAAGAATGATGAAAGGGAATCCACTGTTGGAAATAATTGTCACCAACAGTCACACTGGAAGAGATTCACTGTCTGTTGTCTCTAGTATACTTTCGCACAATGTTTGGATTTTTAGATTCACATTCACCACACTTACTTTCATTGAACATAATTAACTTTTAATTATACCAATCCATGCCTTCATAATCTCCTAATTTGACCAAACACAATTCATTCCATGATTCCATAAACTCCTAAGTCAGCCAAACATAATTTGAATTAGGTTACCACAAAAACATTCCCACGGTGGAAGGGAATGAAACGTGGACCATACAGAACCTCCTCACACAAATCAACATGCTACATATTACTCATGATATCTAGAACCAAGGAATAGGATATACACATTACAATGAAAACAATGTTTTGGGACACGCTAACCACTTTCCAGATCCGTCCAGACCCAGAAGAGTGTATCTCATTATGTTGAAAAATGAATGGGACCAGGATAAGCACAACCAAAGAGAGATCATCACAACACAACATCCAGAGCATGCCAATTTGGATCACCAAGGCATCAAAACCAAACCTTAATCAATCAATCAAGATATATTGACATCAATAACAACCATTAATAACAACAATCAACAACATCACATTCCAACAATCTCCCCCTTTGTCATTGATGGCAATATTCATCAATGACAAACCAAAAAACTCAACAACAACATCAAGGAACCTATTTTATTCTCCCCCTTTGACATCAAATACAAAGGGAAAAACTCCCCCTGAAAATCTTTGCTCCCCCTATGAGGAAGCCACCAAGCATTGATCCAAAAAAGAGAGAGCATATAATACTTTAGACCAATGCACACTCTGGTGCAAATTATTGTAGACCCAGAGGGGAAAGAACCCCTAACTTCTGTCAGAGGTACTCAAAAGTATCTTTGCTCAACGGTTTTGTGAAAATTTCTGCAATCTACTCTTTTGTAGGTACATTTTCACGTCTTACCTCATTCTCCAATACCTACTCCCTCAAGAAATAATATCTGATGGATATATGTTTCATTCTAGAGTGTTCTACTAAATTCTTGGAAATGTTTATTGCACTAGTATTATCACACATAATTGATATTGGTTCATCAAATGATATGCCAATGTCTTTTAGTGCTTGTTTCATCCACAGTACTAGAGTGCGACATGAGGATGTTGCAATTTATTCGGCTTCAGTAGTAGATAAAGATACAAAATCTTGTTTCTTGTTTGACAAAGAAACCAACTAGGAGCCAAGGAAATAAGCTCGACCACTTGTGCTCTTCCTATTATCAACACACTCGGCCCAATCAACATCAGTATAGGCTATCAAAGTGAAACCTGAGTTCTTTGTATACCATAACCAGATATCTTTTGTACCCTTAAAATATCTAAATATCCTTTTTACTACACCAACATGTGATTCCTTCGGATCTTGCTAAAATCTAGATACTAAACAAATAGCATACATAATTTCTGGTCTAGTGGCAGTCAAATATAACAATCCTCCAATCATTGACCTGTACATACTTGCATCAGCTTTAGGTGAATCGTCTTCTTTTTTCAACTTATATCTGGTAACAATAGGTGTACAAACCGATTTGGATTTCTCCAACCCAAACTTCTTCAATGATTCTTTGGCATACTTAGATTGAGAGATTAAAATTCCTTTGTTGTTCTAATGTACTTGTAGTCCAAGGAAGAAATTTAGCTCACTTATTCAAATTCCTTTTTCATTTCATCTACAAATTTCCTGCATAAATCATCATTTCCTCCAAAGATTATATCATAAACTACAACGATCGATATTTGATCTGAGTGAATTTTGTAGTATAAATTACTGTGAGCAGATCCCTTTTGAAATCCTTATCCAATCAAGTACTTGTCTAATCTATCATACCAGGCTCTAGGAGCCTGCTTCAGTTTGTATATATCTTTCTTCAACCTTCAAACAACATTCAAGTCACTTTCAAACTTAAATCCCTCTGGTTGCTCAATGTAGACTTCTTCCTTCAATTCTCCATTCAAGAATTCAGATTTTACATCCATTTGATAGACTTTGAAATCCTTAAAAGCTACAAAAGCTAAGAATATCCAAATCGCTTTCATTCGGGCAACAAGGGAATATTTCTCTTCAAAATCAATACCTTCGATTTGAGTGTAACCTTTGCAAACCAATCTTTCCTTGTTTCTCATTACCTTTCCATTTTTGTCCAGCTTGTTTCGGAATACCCACTTTGTTCTAATTACATTTTTGTCTGCCGGTCTAGGCACAAGTTCCCAAGTCCATTTTTTCTCTATCTAATCGAGCTCTTCTTTCATTGCCTTTACCCACTTTTGATCATTGCATGCTTCTTCCATAGTCTTTGGCTTAGTTTCTGAGAATAAACATAGTAATACTTGTTCTTGAGTTGCTTTTCTTCTTGTGATGATTCCTTTATTCTTATCTCCAATAATCTGATTTTTTGAATGGTTTCTTTGTACATACCTTGGGGCTTTGATTGTAGTTGTCTAAGCCTCATTTGTCTCTTCTTCTTCTTTCTTATCATTTTCTTCTTTTTCATTTGATTTATCTGATTCATATTCAATATGTTTGTCAGGAATTTCTTTGAACATCTTCATCTACTTTCACATTCACACTTCCAAATATCTTGTCCAGCCTCTTGTTGTAACACTGGTACATTTTGCTTCTTGTAGAGTAACCAAAAAATATACCTTCATCAACTCTGCTATCAAACTTTCCGAGATTGTCTTCATCTCTCTGGATGTAACATTTTCTTCCAAAAAATTTGAAGTACTTTACTATGGTAGCTCTTCCATGCCATAGCTCATATGATGTCTTTCCATATTTCCTCTAGAACAGTAATTTGTTAAGAGTGTATACTATTGTGTGTATTGCTTCTCTCCTGTACACCTATGGTAAACCTGCTTCCATGATCATTGTTTTGGTTGCTTCTTGAACTGTCTGGTTCATTCTTTCCACTACACCATTCTTCTATGGTGTTCTAGGGGCATATAGCTATCTTTTAATGTCGTGTTTCTCACAAAAAAAATTGAATTCATCAAAATCAAACTCTCCTCCTCTATCAAATCTTAAGCATTTTATTCTCCTATCAACTTCATTCTCAAATTTTGCCTTGAATATCTTGAATTTTTTTAGAGCCTCTGATTTTTCTCTTAAAAATGTAACCCAAGTTAGTCTGGAATAATCATCTATTAAGAGCATGAAATATTTCTCACCTTGTAAGCTTCTTGTTCTGGTTGGACCACATAGGTTAGTGTGTATTAGGTCCAACAATCCAGTAGATGATACTTCTTTTCCTCATAATGTTCCCCTGGTTTGTTTTCCTTCTTGACATCCTTTATAGATAATGTTGTCGGGTTTGGTCAATCTTGGAAAATCTCTAACTGCTCTTTTTGAACTTATCCTTACCAAGTTGTCAAAGTTGATGTGGCACATCCTCTGGTGCTAAATCCAACTGTCATTGCTCTGAGAAAATAGGCATCTCTTTGTAGCTCCTTCCAGTTGATACATATTCCCACTTGTTCTTTTTCCTACTGCAATAATAGTTTTGAAACTCTTCCGGATCTCACAACCATCATCCTGAAATACAACATTATAGCTATTCTTGCACATATGTCCAACACTCAATAGATTATGATATAAACCCTTCACATAGTAAACATTGTCAATGTTATGTTTTCCATCAAAGGTAATAGAACCAATTCCAACAATATGTGTTGTTTTATCATCTCCAAATCTAACAGAACCTCTAGCATATTTCTCAAGCTTTGAAAACTTACTTTTATCACTGGTCATATGATTTGAACATCCACTATCAATCAATCATTCATCTCTATTTCTTTTGACAAATAATGTAGCTTCGATGTTATTATTAGATTCCAAACAAATATTAGAGATATCAAATATAGGTTCATCCTTTTCTACCAAAAACAAACAATCCTCATGATCTAATTCATCATCTGAAATATTGGCATTCTCATTAACATAATAGGCCTTCTTATTGATCTTTTTGAATTTTTGCCTTGTTCTTTTCTCCGGACACTTATTTGTTGAATGACCAATCTTTCCACATCTAAAGCATTTAAGAGGTAACATACCTTTGTACTTTTTGATACCTTTCTTCAGTTTTCTTGTGAAGTTTGCTTCCAACTCATCTGAACTTTCACTATTTGGATCTTCTTCTATTTTTGTGGCTTTGAAGGTTGTTTCAGATTTCTCCTTTTCTTTTCCAAATTTTCTCATCTCAAACGCAGTCAAGGTGCCAAATGGTTGCTCTCTGGTGAATTTATTCATATCATAAACTTTCTCAATAGCTGAGATCTTGTCACTATAGCTCTCTAATAGAGTCATCAAAATATTCTCCATAACATCTTCATCTGTTAGAGTGCCTCCTTGATTTTTGACTTCATTTACTACACTGTCAACTCTCTAAAAATAGCTTGCTATATCCTCACCTTCTTTCATCCTCAAGTTTTCATATCTCTGCTTAGCTGTCAACTTCTTTGATAATTTAACTCTATCATTTCCTTCATAGATTTCTTTCAACTTTTCCCAAACATCATAAGCAATGTCCAATGAAATAACTTTTATTAACTCAATCTTAGATAAATCATTAAAGATTGCATACCTTGCCTTTTCATTCTCTTCATAGGTTGAAATCTCATCTGTACTAGAACAACCATTTGTCAGTTCAACATATTTTGTTTCAACAACTTTCCAAGTCTTGTACCCTAGAGAAATCAGGTAACCTCTCATCTGCACTTTCCAAAAACTGTAGTTAGATCCATCAAACACAGGAATTATCAGTTTGTGTGCCATTGGATCAACCCCAAGCGGTTAGTCTCTTCTTCAAGGAACCAAAGATCTGATACCAATTGTAGAATAGTTCAGATAACTGAGAGGGGAGTGAATTAGTTATTATAAAACAATTTTCTTAACCTTGATTAATATGGAGAAAACTCAAATCAATCAAATAGAAATTAAACAGCTATGAACATGAAAGCACTTAACAACACCATGCACAAAGAACACCAAAATTTGCATGGAAACCTAAGATGGGAAAAACCACAGGGAATGCTAATTCTCAATTATAAAACATCGGTTAAGGTGATTTTTACAAGGGCTCACAACCAAAGTTCTCACTGTCGGTGGGGTCACTACCCGGCTATTACAGCCAAAGATAAAAAAGGCTCACTACCAAATGAGAAAGGCTCACTGCCAACAAAAAATGGCTCACTACTGGAATAATGATGAAAGGGAATCCATCGCTGGAAATAACTATCACCAACAGTCACACTAAAAGAAACTCACTATCTTCTATCTCTGGTATACTTTCACACAATGTATGGATTTTTAAATTCACATTCACCACACTTAATTTAATCGAACAAAATCAACTTTTACTTATACCCGTCCATGCCTTCATAATCTCCTAAGCTAGCCAAACACAATTCATTCCATGCTTCCATAAACTCCTAAGTCTGCCAAACACAATTTGAATTAGGTCACCACAAAAACATTCCCATGGTGGAAGGGAATGAAACATGGAACATATAGAACCTCCTTGCACAAATCAACATGTTATACATTACTCATGATATCCAGAACCAAGGAATAGGATATACACATTACAATGCAAACAATATTCTGGGACACACTAACCACTTTCTAGATCGGTCCAGACCCATAAGAGTGTATCTCGTTATGTTGCAAAATGAATGGGACCGGGACAAGCACAACCAAATATAGATCATCATAACACAACATCCAAAGCACACCAATTTGGATCACCAAGGCATCAAAACCGAACCTTAATCAATCAATCAAGATATGTTGACATCGATGACAACCATTAATGACAACAATCAATAGCATCACATTCCAACAAAACCAGTAAATTTGTTGTGCCCCAAGTATGAGATACAAGGTATCTTACTTGGGATAAGGGTGAGGGATGTCAAGTATGACCCCTTATGTGTACCTTTTGTGATGACCCATAATGTAAGTCAGTTAATTGTGAAATAATGTAAATGTGATATGTGCAGATGTGTGTCTACTAAGTGAAATGTGAAGTAATTCTTTGTGTAAGTCTTGTTCATATGTTAAATTTGCACCCATAGCGTATGGCTCCCCCACGGGATTAAGATGTCTGGTAATTCTCTTGAGGGGTGAGAGAACCCCAAGAGGGAACTCTATGGTTTCCCTTGGATGTGTTCCTAACCTACTCCCCCACATATGAGAACCACACTTGTCGGTTCATAGTGCAAACCCACTCCTCGATGTTTATAACCCATGGGTAAAGGATGGAATTACTTGGGCCATATTGATCACAGATTTTAGATACTTTAGCAATACAGGGCATTGATACTATGTGGAAGATTCCACCATGATATTGCATGCTATCATATTATGTGGTCAGGGGCCACTAGTTATTGCATGCTATTATATTTATGTGGTTAGAGAACCACCATTCCCCCTCCCCTTAGGTGGCTTTATAAAAGTCACACGGTGCTCGTAATGTGAAAGCTTTATTGTTAAGATACAAATTATTGATAATTTCCCATTTGTTGTTTTATTATATGTCAACAATGTTAAATTTCACACCTCTTATTGAGGGATATTTAGCCATTTGAAACTTTTTGTAGTCCATTGCCTCAAGGACTTATTTAATTTTTGTTTTTGAGTTAAAATTGGAATGTTGAAATGCAATTGCAATTGATCTTTATTTGATTTCCTCTTGAATTTATAATCTTTTGTTTATTAAAACGTTGATTTATTATTTTATGTTCCTTGGTTTGAGACATTTTATTGTTTGCAAACTATTGGCAAGAGTGGTGTAATGTGACATATGTAAAAACTGCCATATCTCGAGGGGATTCCTTAGCATGTCATATAGGGGAGTAGATGCGTTGGGGAAATATAAATTATTTGAAAGGGGTTGTGAATGGGACCGGTATGGGACGATCATTAATCCATTCTTCCCATAGTTCTATGATTATTCTTTTTGTACCTTCCTCTTGGAGGCTAACCCCCTTACAAAAACAAGAGAAGGTACCTAGGAGATGTATGGTAGGGTCCTTAGAGAAGGGCCTTGAGACCATCTTTCCTAATGGCTATGGTATCCAAGAATCTCCATCCTTGTTAACTCCATTGATTCTTGTGATGTGAATTATGTGTAATTGTTGTGATGTATGGATAAATTTGTAAATAAATTGCATGTGGAAATACTTGACTATTATGTGAGGAAAAAGTGATAGATAAAATTGAGACTACTATTCTTGAGACATGATTTGATATTAGAACAAAAATATTTTCTAACATCATGAGTGAGTTTTATGATGAAAAAGGAGAACCTGGAAGGGTATTCAAGGATTTTAATGCATTGGATACATGTTGATATCAAGAATATTAACTACATGGATGACTACTAGCATTTGTTATAATGTGACTATATTGGATAAATGTTCTATGGTGGTTTTTTTTGTTTTGAGCATTTAGATGTTTGATTCATGAAAGGGATTTATTTAATGTTTGCTTAATGGTTGAATACTATGAATTATTCATTAAGAAAGTAAATTAGTTCATATTCTAATAGATTTATGTGCGTTGAGATTTATTTTCCTGACCTTAATGACTTCCAGGAGGAAGTCTAAGCTAAGGGGAGAGGGATGTAAGACCCCACCTTGTATTTACTTGATACCACCCTAATTTGTTAAAAATAATTCTTGGATCGATGATTAGATACAATGTGGATGATAAATAAGGTGATTTTTAGGAAATATTCTTACATTTCATTTTGACATCATGTTTTATCGTCACTACCGTGAAGGTGGAATGCACTTATATACTGTAAAATACAAATTAAAATTTTAAATGAATTATTTTGTAGTTAAGGTTTAGAATATTTAGCTAACAGAGTAATGTGATATACAATTGTTACTTATGATCATGTTGGTAATGTGCAAGAAGGTAACAGTGTTAGAATGAGGAGGGAGAACCATCGAGATCAAATCAAAAGACTTATTTTTGAGGATATAAAATTGACCCAATTTGGGGCCTAGAAACAAGTCGAGTTAATGTATTGGAATAGTAAGGTTGTGAGTTTTGTATAGAATGACTAATTTATTTAAGGAATGTGATGGTATTTGTTTGTGTGTCATGTGAGATGTAAGTTGGGTTTAAGGTTTAGAAACCCTTATCCAAGTTTGAATTTAGGATGGGTCCTTAAATGAGCCTTTAAAGAGGGTTGTTGGGAAATTTCCTTGGTTGGGATGTAAAAATAAACCCCCTAGGGTCTATACCATAGTGGTGGGGGTCAAGTGGGCATGTAATAAGTCATGCAGGGCACAACATTAAGCTCAGAGTGGTATGTCGTACAATTCACCCAACCAATACCTTCGTTGAAGGGTAGGGCCATCTATCATTGATTGTTGTGTGAGGGACCACATATGAGTCTGTGGTTGGTGGAAAAGAACTTGAGTGATGCTTCTCCTCCTCAATAGGCAACAAAAGACCAAGGTTTTGGAAGGAGGATTCTTGGACCATCTATATCTTATGTTATGAAGCTTAGAGGAGCTGTGTATGTAGTTGTGTACATTCTTGGAATATTGTACTTTGTGAATTACTGTATTGAAATGGAAATCCTTACTGTATTTTGTTATAGCATCTTTGTTCATATATTCTCAATAAGAAAGGAAATTTGTTTATTGCAATGGTTTATTACATAGTTTATTTACTCACACGATGAAAACTTAGGAAAATTTACTTCACTGAACGATTGAAATATTACACATATAATAAGCCTTGGTCCAAAAATGTTATCACAAATGGAGGCAAGCAGGTTGGGATTATCAAGCAAAGGCTAGTAGAAGCTAATGATAGAAAAAAAAGTTATGTAGATTCCAAATAAGTACCCAAAAAATTCTCAATAGGAGAGAAGGTTTTGTTGAGAGTTAAACCTCACAAGAGTTCTATAAAGTTTGCAAAGTCATCCAAACTAGATTTGTGCTACATAGGTCCCTTGAGGTTCTTGAGGAAGTCAACCCTATTGTGTATAGATTTTCTTTGCCACTAGCTCTTTCCAGGATGCATAATGTCTTTCATGTCTCACACCTTAAGTACATACCAAGGTATAACCATGTTATTGATTGGAATAATTTATAGGTACAAGACCCAGGATTGGTAACAATAGAGCCTCTCAAAGTGCTCAAAACACATAAGCTTCACTTACATAACAAAGAGGTTTTGCAATGCAAGGTCTAGTGGGATCAGTATGTAGATGATTTTGCCACTTGGGAGGACTACGCTGAGATAAAACAAAAGTTTCCTCAAAGTCTTGCTAGATTTCGAAAACTCCTAAAAAATAATGATGTTTTATGATGTTATGTTTTATGTTATGCTCATATTTGATACTTGAAATCATTGGGGACGATGATTCACAAGGGGGGAATATGTTACACCTCGTGTGTTATTACCTATTTATTATTACCTTGTTTGGTTAAAATGCTTTATTATCTTCTCATTAAGGGGTCTGGTTGGGTTAATCCGACTCAAACATCTTTAGAGGTGGATAAATGGGAGAAACCAAAGGAAGGATGGTGGAAGGTAAACTTTGATGGGGCTTCAAAAGGAAACCCGAGACCATTAGGGGCTGGTAGCATTGTTCGTGATTGCGATGGGAATGTGTTGGCTTTAGGTGCAATGAGGCTGAAGGAAGGAACCAATAATGTAACTGAAGCAGCAACAACCTTAATGGAAATCAAGTTAGTCAAAAAGCTAGGGGCAACAAGGATTCATTTGGAGGGTGATTCCTTGATAATCATCCAAGCTATAATGAAAGGAGGAATTGATGTCTGGCATTTGCAGGGAGTGATTAGGAAAAATATTGAATAATTAGCCTTTTTTGAAGACTTTAAGGTGAGTCATGTTAGGAGGACTGGGAACATGGAATCAAATACCCTTTCAAAGTGGGCTTTATCCTTTGCAAAGGTGGACGAAATAAAAATTGAAGATTTCAATAAAATTACTTTGGAGGAAAGTGGTCTAATGCAATTAATGCAGGACGGAGTTAATGTTAGTTAGTGGAGGAATGTCTTTGAAATTCTCGAAGGACTTGAAGCATTGATGAAGGTTTTGTTGTCGATGCTGGACATACGGTCGACATTAATGGTGATGGCTAGACATATGATGTGTATTAAAGATACACATTGCATTTCCTTCGATGTTTCTTGGTTTGCGGTGGTAAGGAATGTAATAAGATTGTGGTGTGAGGCATTTTGGAAGATAGCATAGAAAATAAGAAATAGAGGCCAACTTCACACTGCAATTGAGGAGGAAATTGGACCCCTTTATTGACAAAGCAATTGTGAAGAGGCTGAGAGGTTTGTTCCTCTTCAAGGATGTGAAGGTGGCGTAATTTGTGCAAGTAATTTTAGGCAATGGCTTCGAAGATTTGAAGCACAAATATCAAACTAATATGGGTATATATTCATTGATCATGGCTTGGGGGCTGGACTTAGGAGAATCGGTGCAGGAAGTGAGGAAAGTAATGAAAGCGTTGGTGACCGATGATTTCTTAGTGAACATGGAGAGTGTCCTGGAATGGGCTATACCAGGTGAAGGATTCGATGTTAGTAAAGGCATGAAAGGTGTGGAATCTGAAGTAGCATAAATTAACCATCATTTTATTAGGTGACCAGAAGGGAGCACCAAAGCTATGTGGAGAGAAGGAGCAGAATGGGAGTGGAAAGCGTTGAAACTCTGTGTAGAATTAATGGAGGTCAAGGAGGTAATAGAGAGACTCAAAGTCATCGCCAGAGAGGAGATGTGAGAGAAGAAGGGTTTATGCCTGAGGAAGAAGATGAATCTGATCATGGAATTATTTCCATTGCACTTGGGTAGCACCTCTAGATCTTCTGTGTAAACACAAGCTTGAATTTTGTTTAGTATATTGTTTTATCCTAGTTTACGATGTACATATTTTCAGGGGTTAAGCCCTATTTTGATTTGAATCTGAAATCAGCTTGGGGTATGGGTATTAGATGGTAGGATAGTCTACAAGCGAAGATGGTAGAAGATTTTTTGTTTCATTGGGAACTGTGTTGGTTTAGCAAACTTGTTTTGATGAATGTTGGATGGACTTGTTTTCTAAAGTTTATGTAATTTTGCTTTACTATTAATAAAATAAATCATTATCATCTGATAGGGGTGCGCTAATATTTTCTAAAGAAAATAAAATGGAGCAAAGCGAATCTCAGAGATTTGATGCAGGTTCGTGGGCAGCAGATGTAGAGAAAGAATGGTCACGGATGCAGGATCGGATCACGTAGAGGAAACCAACCAAGGAGATTGGAAAACATGCATAAGGATGAAATGGTGGAAGGAACTACAGACCTGAAGGGTATCCTCAAAACTGGCCTAGGGAAAACAACGACAGGGATATAGGGTGCTTCAAATCTTGGAGATAGACTCAATGGAGGGGGCCTCCATGGATTATGGGCGGGAGACTGATAGAAGTAGAACCAAAAAACCACGGAGCAAGAAGGCATGGATTTGGTAGAAGGTTGATAAATGGATATGGGAGGTACGGGAAAAACCCTAACTGGGAAGGGAAAAGGCCCTCCCGAATGCGAGGGTAGAAGAGTGGGGCTTAGAAAAAAACTTTGGACGCCAAAGAAAGACAACAAGGTGCACACGAAGGGGAGAATGAAAGGGGGGATAAATCTGGTGGCGAATGCAACCAGGGACTAAGGCCACCTCTAGTGGAACAGGTGGAGAAGCATAAGGATGAGGTCCCCGCCTCTATTTCTAAGGAACGATGCCCTAAATCAAGGATTAGTGAGGACAAGGTTAGAAAAAGTTGACTATAGTGGAGATTCCTGCCAACCTGACAGAGGCAATGAGATTCCAGATTGACGACAAAGCCATCTTTGCAAAATGGTGGGGGGGTGAATGCTCCAAATCAAAAATGATAAAGTGGTGGAAATAAAATTGGGGTGAAAGTGTGGAAATAAAGTTCCTTCAAAATAGCTTCCTCTTAATAGTGTGTGAATTGATGGCAACCAAGCAAGAGATACTGGAAGCTAAGGGTAGATCCATGGACAGGATGGGGTTTTATCTTAAATCTTGGGAAGAAGCTTTTGATCCTCTTGCCTTCATACTAGACAAAATGTTGGTTTGGGTTAAGTTGGTCAATCTGCCCACCGAATACTGGAATAAGGCATCTCTGGTGCACATTGGTGTGGAATTTGGTATTGTGACAGGAATAGATGAGGACGCATTGCAAGCTGGGAATGAGGGAATGATGAGGATATGTGTAGAAGTGGCTCCATGGAGTCAATTATGGGAGGAAATTGAGTTGATTCATAATGGTGGCAAATGGAAACAAAAAGTGGAGTGGGGCTTGTCTCTATGCCAACAAAAGGTTTGGTTAAATTGGCAAAGGGGATGGTACAAGAAAGGTAGTAAACCAGATAGGAAAGGTAAAAGAGTGCAAATAGAGGAGGCGGGTCCATCGGGGTATGTGGAGTGCAATGATCAGGGGAGTTTGGGTACATATCAAAATATGGATGGATCTGAGGGCAACAAGGTGGGAAATCCAGGATGGTTAGAGGAACAACACAAGATAGTGGAATCTTTAACGATGGTGGTTTATAGGTCGACCTCTAAGGTAGGGGGCAGTGGGAAGATGAGTGGAATCCCTTAAGTCACACAAAATAGATGTACCAGGATTGGGAAACAATTCTGCAAGTAGGAAATGAACTAAGGCAACTGGCGGACCCAACAGAACAAGCTCAAGTAGAAGAGGGTGAAATCATGTGGGAGCAGGAGGATGAGACCTAGGAAGAAGGGAAATTAGAAACAATGGAATTGGGGGGGAGAAGAGTCTTTGGCAGTAAATGAACAAGGTTGTTTGGCTGAAAGTATGGTGAGGCAGGAAGTGTTTGCAATTAAGGATGTCACAAGGGAGGAAAGGGTGGAGAGGGTGTTCCCAACAAATCAGGAGTTCATATCCAAGGAACCATTGGGGGTGAATGCGATAGTTTGTGGGCTAAGTACTCCAAATTGTAGAGATAAAAAGAAAGTGGGGAGGAAGACTAATGAAGAAAAGCGAGCTAAGGTGGGAGAAGCAGTAGGGCAGCATAAAATAATAATGCACCTGAGATTTGGGAAGGTCATCTCCTTCTCGGGAGCCAATGAGGATTATAAGTTGGAACGTTAGGGGCTTAAATGCCCCTAACAAGAAGCGCCTAATTTGGCGCTTATTAGAAGTTGAAACAACTGATATAATGATGATACAAGAATCAAAACTAAGTAGAAAGGAGGCTGAAGGTCTGAAAACAAAAGGTAGTTGGAATAAGTCATGTGTAGAAGCAAATGGGGCATCTGGTGGACTAATTACATTGTGGAAACTGATGGCAGTTGTATACACCTAAAATTGGTCTGGAGCATACGATTAATTAAATACGAATTATTTGATTAATTATCCTAAATTTCCTTTACTTTTGAATAAATAAAAATATTTATTTATATAGTTCACATTTAAATTCATCTTAATTAAATAAACAAAATTAAATTCTTTGTTCGATTTAATTATCAAATCCCTTTTCTTATTCTATCACATCGATTCTAAATTAATTAAATAAATATCAAAACACTTTATTTATTAATTGCCATATTCTTCTATTTAATTTAATAAACAACTATCCTATAGTTCGTTTTATTAAATTATTTATCTCTCTTTTGCTAATTTAAATAAATCAAAAATATTTGAATTAAAGCATAAAGAATATTCCATCTATATTCTCTCAAAAATGAATTAGATATCCTATGTCTAAATCGTGTCTAAAATATATCAAAATTAATTGATTGAAACTTCACGGGAAGTTTTGGAGACAAATTTGGACTTTGATCTTTCAATCCTCCTCCATCAATCCTTCCTCTTCTCTTGCCTGGTGTTTTCATGGGTAGAGACAATCTCCATTTTTCTCTCAATCTCCTCCATCTCTCTCCATATTGAATCCAAGCCTTTCAAAGCCTTTCCTGTGCATTTCTACAGCCAGGAAATCTATAAATACAACCTCATTGAACTAAGAAAAGGATCCAGATAATCAAGTTTATGCACTCTTACTCTGCAGGAATTCAAGCACTCAAGCATCAAGCATTCAAGCATCCAATATCCAGCAATCAAGTTTCAATATCATGGTTGCAATTATCTGTTTCATGTCAATCCATGCTTAGTTTAATTCATTTATCTTCTAGTATTTATCATATTTAGTTCCATATCATTGTCTTAGTATCCATCTCATTCTTTCAATTTTCATTTTAACAATCATAGTGCACTCACGATCTGAGAGCCATTTTGATTTAATAAATCTTGAGGATAGAGAACAATATGACGCTTTCAATTGATTGTTGTTTTGAATTGATTCAATTTAATTAATCTTTGATATAATGTCTTATTAAGAAGTGTTTTGTTCTTTACACCTAATCACACGCTTACAATTTGGCGCCCACCGTGGGGCATTAACACTAATTTTACAAATTTTTTGGAAAGTGTTACACAGGTTCACACATGTTTTCTTTTTAGCGCTTTCGTCAAAAACTATAGCGCTTCTGGGGAAAACTACAACGCTTCCAGTCTCTGTTTCGGTGCTTCTGTGTTACTATAGCGCTTCCATTAAAAAATTTAATGCTTTCGTCGATTGTTTCAGCGCATCCATGATTTAGCGCTTCGGGGTCCTATTTTGGCGCTTCCATGTTTTAGCGCTTCAGGTAAAAGTTTCAACGCTTCTATGGACTATTCCAGTGCTTTTGTAAAATCAATCTGGATCCGACGCATCCGCGGCCAAATTTTATTTTTTTCATAGTTGGACTAAAAACTTATCAATCTAGGATAGTCACTTCAAAGTTCCTAAAATATATCAATCCTAGGATAGTCACTTGTTGTTTTTCTAAAAGCAAATCTATCAATCTTAGGATAGTCATCACATTCTTACAGTAGAAGTTAAAAAGAACACCATGATTTCTGTGAAGCAACACCTTCACATAGATTAGAAAAATTCTTTTTTGGGCTTTTAAAACAGAACAAACTTATATGTTATGTTTGTGGTGATCAGGCTTATGCTCTCCCCTTAACTAGGTGACCAAAGTGCCAGATTCACTTTTACTTCATATCATTTACGCTTTATTAAATCCTTTAGCAGGCTTGTCGTAGTGGGAAAAAGTACTCACCCTACGGGAACGACCTAAGTGGGAACAACCAAAGCCAAGTTTTCCAACCCACTATAATAAAATGCAAGTTGTTGATGAAAGTCCAACTTGACGGTAGTGAGCAAGATAACCATCCCCAAAATCTTTGTTTTAAAGATTGGGAGGTCTCTTGAGAGAGTTTATCTATTTTTCGCACTGAACAGAAACCCTATCTACGAACCATAGAGTAGTTTCTCGCTGAGTTAATATCTATACATTGTCATACTCGCAGTGCAATGGGAGAGAAGAATCTACCCCCAAGACACTCACCATATAATTACCAAGGACCGCTTGCTCAAGGGATTTGGTATCCAATTCCGTCACTTTGAGTATGCACCTGACAACGACAAAAACACGGGCACCCTCTAGGGGGTGACACGGCTGTGCGAGCCAATGTAATTCAAGATGTGGGTTGTGAGTATAATGATGACCTACTTGTCTTTAAGTGTGAATCTATTTGATTTGTGTACAATTGTCAAAACAACCCATCAAAATCAATAAGAATCATTTGTGATTCTTGAACATACACGATCTATTCAGTTAAAACAAAATATTCACAATTGCTTATTGTATTTTCACAAATTCATTAAAATCAGATTAAAGATCATCCTGAAAACAAAAAATTCAAGTCATATCAGAAAATCCATGCTACGAAAGTGGAAGTCCACCACGTTTTTCAAGAGAAAAATCAAAGTCACAAAACCCAAGAAACCTCTCGATTATAGAAATAAATTGAGAAAACAACGTTTTCTATATCAAAATCAAAAACTCTTTTTACAACATAGAACATTCATCCACAAATATCATGATTTTGCTAGGGGTCACACATTAGATTACGCAGTAGAACCGCTCTATTCACGAGCCTTCTTCCAAAGAAGATCTCTCACTCAGTATCACAACCATAGTTAGCGCATACATCCTTCTTATCTTCCACAATCCCTGATACAGTATGCCACAAGGCCAGATCAGATTCTACAGTAGAGTCTTAAAATCTTGTTTTTAAGCATTCTGGAAAACCTGTCTCAGTGCTTCTAGTCATTGTTTTAGCACTTCTAGTCATTGTTTTAGCGCTTATGTTAAATAGCGCTTTCGGGCATTGTTTCAGCACTTACAATATGTATTTTAGCACTTTCATCAAATTCTACAGCGCTTTTATGCACTGTTTCAGCGCTTATGTAAAATAGCGCTTCCATCAATTTCTCCAGCACTTTCATGCATTGTTTTAGCGGTTCTATCAAAGTAGCACTTCTCTCATCTATTTCAATGCTTCAAAACTCTGTTCTAGCACTTCTATGAAATAGCACTTCTGTCCTCTGTTTTAGCGCTTTCAAAACAGAGAGTTCACAATTTTCACCAGTTAATCAGTCTGTCATTTTATCCACAGTCTTCATCGAAACCAAGTTTCTTCTTATCAGAATCACTATCTAGCAATCGAAAACAGATAGGTTTATACAAAATTTCCATCTTATCAACTGAAACAAGATCTTGCAAATCAAAAGTGTCAAAATCAAATACACAATCGATTACTACACTGAAGTTTCATCATCAGGATACTATCATCCTTTATCATGAAACCAAGTATAATAATCAAATTTTTAACATCGCCAAATCAATAAGATCAGTCATCTTATTCAACTTTGTTAAAAGTTCAAATTGACATTTTCCAGCAAATAAGATCAACATTTCGGAAGAAAGGGTAAAATTTTGTATGCCAATCTTCACTAGGTCCCAAAAATAGAGACTCTTATAGCAATAAATTTTAAAATCCCAAGCAATGGCAGAGGAAAATCCTTGGAACAATCTGAACCGAAACGATAAAAATGAAATAACTCCAGAGGATATCCAAGCAGCTCAACAAGATCCCAAGTTCCATATATTTATGGAAAAGATTCTAGAACAAGATATGGAGAAATATCTTTTGATGTTGGCTGAATCAGGTGCCAAAATTCCCAAGGACTTCGACGTAAATCATCTGAAGGAAACACCTGGCACAAGTGAGACTGAAATTTTGCAACCTACACAAATGATAGATCCAGTTGCCGCTTTAACATCTCAAATGCAATTGTTACAACAACAAATACAGAATATGACGAAAGGGAGTACCAAAAGATATACGATACAGGACATTTGTCCTTACCTTTTGACGTAATGGTTGGTCTGATACCTTTCCCTAGACACTGTGAAATCCCAAAGTACGATAAGTACAATGGATGAACAGATTCGATAGATCATATCAGGGAATTTAAAACAATGAGTCTTGAGTTTGCCCAAGAGGAAACTTACTTAATGAGATTATTCCCAACGAGCTTGGGAGGATCATGTACGGAGTGGTTTTCAAAACTACAACCCGGTATCAAAACTTTTGAGGAATTAGTCAACAGATTCATTTCCCAATACTCCTTTAACATCCAACACGATGTTAAAATAAAGGATCTTTATAACCTGAAGCAAAACAAGGGGGAAATGTTCTTGTCTTTTCTCCAAAGATGGCGACACCTATTCTCCAGATATCCTAGATCAATTCCTGAGGAAGAAAAGATGGAGTTGTTTATTGACAACTTGACGAAGGAAATGAGTTATAGACTCGAATTACAATGTCCTCCCACATTCAAAAAATTCATAGAAAATGGTCTGAAAATTGAGGAAGCTTTAGTCAAAAGAGGATTTATCAAAAATTTCAATGATAAAATGAATAACACAAATAACTCCTCAAATCAATACTCATGCAGTGAAAAATTGAAATTTTGGCAAAAGAATTGCAACACAACTATCAACGAAACATCAACTTATTCCCAAAATGTCAAACCGGTATTTAACTTGACAACATCTATATCAAAGAATCAAAACAATGACCAACTTGTCAAATCAAAAAGTATACAAAACAACGAGATCATAAAAATGCAACCATATCAGAAACCATCAAATCGGCGCAGGTTCACACCTTTAGGCCAAACGATAGAATCAACAATGAAAGAACTAGTCGCTAGTGGCCTTATCACTGCACGAGAAGCCCGATTCTGGGATCCTAAGGTCAAACCACCATGGTGGAATGACGCTGATTATTGCAACTTCCATAATAACAAGGGTCACAAAACTAACGATTGTATGGAGTTGAAACATGCGATACAAGATTTGATAGACAACAATAAAGCATATGTGGAAACACCACAAAACAACAACGATCACTCGGCTTTCAAAGACCCTTTGCCAAACTATGACAAAGGAGCATCATCATCTTCAAACAACAAAGGAAAAAATGTCAACCATATCTTTGACACCACCATCCTTTGCCTATCTAGAATAGAGAGTGATCACATAGTTGGTCACAACATTAACGATTCCAAAAACAACAACACTACTCCATTGGACTTGCTCCTGAACATATCAAACTCTGATAATCAAATCAATGTCTTAAAAATTAGAGATCGTCAAGAGCATCAACCAGTAAATGTAATGACTAGGAGGCAAGCCAAAGTCATGTTAAAAGGAGTTGGGTCTACTCACGTAGTTCCACTGCCATCTCACTATAACATCGTCAATCAACTACAAAACATTCTGGCTTAGATCTCGATACTCAAGCTCCTTAAAATATCACCATCACATAAGGAGGTTCTCGAACAAGCTTTAGTTGCCACTACGGTACAAAAGAATCTAGAGGTGTGTCAATTTCAAGCTATGGTGGGACATTTGACTACCCCACATTGTCTAGCATTCTCCGAACAGGATGATATCTCACTAAACCATCCCCATAATAATGCACTCCATATTGAGGTCTTAATCCACAATCACCACGTCAAGAGAGTCTTAATAGATGGGGGAGCTGGTTTGAATATTTGCACACTCAATTTAATCCATGCACTAGGATATTCAAATGATGCTATTGATTCTCGCAAAAAAAATGACTATCAAAGCATATGATGAAGAAGAGAGATCGTCTAAAGGCTTGATTGTGCTACCCATCCAAGTGGGGTCCATGATGAAACATATTGCATGTCAAGTGTTCGAGAAAGAATTAACATACAACATTCTCTTAGGCCGACCATGGATCCATGAAATACAGGTTGTACCTTCGACATATCATCAATGTTTGAAGTTCCCAATAAATGGACAAGAGGTGACTATATCTTCTGATTACAATCATCCTCAACATTATGACACCCTTAGGATCTCTCAAGATACCTTCATACCACACAACAGGGAAGCATCATCATCCAAAGATGAACAACGTCCGAGCATCACTACTAAATGGGTAGAGAAGAAGGGTAAAGAAAAAGAGACAAGTCCTGTTGAAATTCAATCAACAGATAAACCAGATCAACAAAATTCTTTATCACACAAGTTCCAAGAGCAAGTCCAACTGAAGGACAAAGGAATGGGAGCATATTCTATGGAGAAATCACTTAACCTATCACAGTTAATGCCATCTCCTAGAACATATGGTCAACCGTCTATGATCAAGTCTCAAACATCATTACCAGTTACAGCTCTAGATGAAAGGTTTGTCAAAAAGGGTACAATAGAGGATGAAACAAGCAACAAAGCAATCTTGGATTGGCTATACAAAGATGAGGAACCCTCTACATCAGATATCAGTATCAAAAATGTCGCCATCAACATCGATAAATATGGAAAAGGAAAAGCTATTTTAGAAAAAATGGGGTATGAAGGACAAGGACCCATTGGATTAAGAAAGGATGGAATCATGGAGCCTATTACACCCGTCACTCTCCACACAAAAGAGAAGCGAGGACTAGGATACTTTGAAGAAGAAAAGTAGGAGCTAACAAAGACAACTATAGAAAATATCCTTCAGTTTAGGGATGGCTTCGAAAGAGACTCAAATGAATATGAGTGGGCATTGTATTCCGATCTATTTTTCATTGATATTCAAGTCAATGTAATTCAAAAATATGCACCTACGCATGAGGAGGGCCAAGGTTCTGGGTCTAGAACACTCGTGGAAGGGTCACTAAATATCGATGATTCTAGTGGAGACGAGCAGACTTCGAGTGGACTAGACGATCTTGAAGAAAGTACCATCATGGACCTCGAATTTCTAATAAATGACTATGAAAAAATGGCTATCCAAACCATTACATCCATCACCTCGAATGAATCTGATAACCTCATTCCATTAATCCATCTTGAACTCATTGACTGGGAACCTATCGAACCTTTGAATATACCAATATTTACAAACGATGATGCCATCGTAAACTTCCTATGTCATGCTGAACCTAAAAAAATTCTGGCTGTAATACTCATAAAATCACGACTCGGCAAGAGGGTGTCAAATCTTCCAGTTGCAAAAATAACAACAGGGAAAATAGATCTAACAGTGAAAACCATTCTATGGCAACATTAGATTTGGAAAAAGTAAAAATAAAGAGTGCATCTAATAGTGAAAACCTTTCTGAGGCACTGACGGACGGAAGATTTGACACTCTTCCAGAACACTATCATGAAAGATCATCATTCCTAGTGGAACCAACACAGTCTATGAATATTGGCACTGAAGATAAGGCAAAAATCCTACATTTGGCGGAATCCATGATAGAACAAGAAAAACAGGCATTCATCCAATTCTTTAAAGAAAGAAGCATCAACTTCACTTGGTCATATTTTGATATGCCAGGCTTAGACTCAAATCTGCTTATGCATCACTTGTCTTTGCCCGCAGGAATCAAGCCTGTCCAGCAAAAATTAAGAAAAATGCATCCTCACATCACATTGATGGTTAAAATGGAGCTAAAGAAATTATTGGATGCTGGATTCATACGATCTATAGACTATGCCGAATGGATATCAAACCTTGTGCCTGTTTCCAAGGTGGACAATAGTATCAGAATATGTATAGATTTCAGGGACCTAAATAAAGCATGCCCGAAGGATGATTTTCCACTACCAAACATAGACATCATCGTGGACTTGATTGAAGGGCATGCCATGTTATCAATCATGGATGGTTTCTCTGGGTACAATCAAATAAAAATAGCCCCAGAAGATTAGGAGAAGACAACTTTCACATGTCCATGGGGAACATTCTACTGGAACGTCATGCCATTTGGTCTAAAGAACGCAAGAGCCACTTATCAAAGAGCAATGATGACAATATTCCATGATATGATGCACACCTTCATGGAGGATTATGTAGATGACATCTTGGAAAAATCTAGTACAAGGGAAGGACATCTGCAAATCCTAGACAAAATCTTCACACGAATGGAGAAATTCAATGTCAGGTTAAACCCCAAGAAATGTGTCTTCAGGGTCACATTAGCAAAACTCTTAGGGTACATTGTCTCGGAAAAAGGCATTGAAGTGGATCCAGTGAAAGTCAAGGAAATTATGGAGATGCCACCTCCTAAGAATATAAGTCAACTTAGATCATTGCAGGGAAGGCTCTAATCAATCAGAAGATTCATCTCCTAGCTGGCGGATAAAAGTCATCCTTTTAATCATCTATTGCATAAAAATATAGTTTTCAAGTGGGATGAGAGGTTTGAAACAACATTCAATCAAATCAAGCAATATCTAATGTCACCACCCATTCTCATGCCACCAACAGAAGGAAGACCCCTCATACTGTATATTGCTACAACAGATATCTCATTGTGGGCACTTTTAGCACAAGAGGATTATGAAGGAAAAGAACATGCTATCTACTATATCAGCTGGACATTGAATGGATATGAAATCGATTACACTTTCATAGAGAAATCTTGCTTGATGGTGGTATTCACTACTCAACAGTTGAGACACTACATGTTGACTCATACAATCAAGTTAATAGCAAAAATCGATCCTTTAAAATATCTACTCAGTAAAGCTGCCCTAACAGGTAGGCTGACAAAGTGGGTCATGCTATTAAGTGAATTTGACATTCAGTATGTAGAGACAAAGGCAATCAAGGGATAGGAAATCACTGAACAATTAGCAGAGGCTCCTTTACTAGATGATCAACCAATGACCATGGAGTTTCCAGATGCAGACATTCTGACAGCAATGCCCCAACAATGGGTATTATATTTTGATGGATCATATACACAGCGGGGATCAGGAGCAGGAATTTTGTTCATCTCTCCACAAGGACACACCTTTCCAAAATCATATCGATTAATGTTTCAGTGTACAAATAATGTGGCAGAATATGAAGCATTAATCATTGGAGTCAAAATAAAAATTCAGTGGAAGATCACGGACTTACAAGTATATGGGGATTCTCAACTAGTTATTTATCAAGTAAATAACGAGTATCAAACAAAAGATGAAAAGTTGATGCCCTACAAGCAACAAATAGATAATCTAAAACAATCCTTTGTCAGCATCAAGTTTGATCAAATTCAAAGAGCTGAGAACAAAGTTGTGGACGCTATGGCTACAATTGCTTCATTACTACAATTGCCTGAGAAACGTGTTTTTTATGAGTTTATGGTAGAACAAGTATCATGTCCTTCCCATAATAATCCAGAATCCGCTACTATCTTCCATATAGAAACTACTGAAACCTCCATCTATGAAACAATCTATGCCTACTTGAAAATTGATGTCCTTCCTCCTGATCTATCACGTAACCAAAAATGAAACTTCATTCGCCAATCCACACGACATACTTTATCATCGAGGTCTTGATGGTACTTTACTCCGATGTCTAGAACACAGCGAATCTGAAACAGCCCTACAAGAGGTTCACGAGGTTATTTGTGGCACTCACTCAAGTGGGATAACTCTAGCTAAGAAACTCCTCCATTTGGGATATTATTGGCCATGTATGGAGAAAGAATCCTATCAATTTGTTAAGAAATGCCAAAAGTGTCAGATTCACAACAATTTGATTCATGCACCAGCACAAGAACTGCATCCCTTCACATCAACATGGCCTTTTTGTCAATGGGGCCTAGATCTGGTAGGAAAAATAAATCCATCTTCATCTAATGGACACAAGTTCATTATAACAGCTACAAAATATTTCACAAAATGGATAGAAGCAGTGCCTCTTACAACCATCACTGGGAAGCAGATCTCCTCTTTCATTTTGAACTACATAATATGTCGGTATGGAATCCCTCAATCCATTATCACTGATAATGGATGACCTTTCAAGAATCAAGATGTCAAAGAGCTATGTGATAAGTTTCATATCCAACATCGGTTTTCAACACCGTACTATCCTCAAGGGAATGGCCAAGCAGAGGCCTCAAACAAAACAATACTCAAAATTCTCAAAAAGATGGTTAATGATGTTGGACGTGACTGGCATGTTCAACTCAATCCTGCACTATGGGCCTACAGAACAAGCATCAGAACACCAATGGGAGCTACACCATATGCCTTGGTATATGGGTCAGAAGCTATATTGCCCATTGAAGTTGAGATTCCATCCCTACGTGTATCACCCAGAGGTATCATTTCAGATGAAGACTATAGAGTCTCTAGACTACAGGAACTGGAGTTGCTGGATTAGCATCATCAACAAGCTATTAATCATCTAACGGCTTATCAACAGAGAATGTCAAGAAGTTACAACCACAGGGTAAAACCAAGGGTCTTTCAGGTTGGTGACTTGGTACTAAAAGAAAACCCTACGAATCAGCAAGACGGAGAGAAGAAAGAGAAATTTGAGCCTAACTGGCTTGGTCCTTTTTTAGTCACATCAGTATATGGATCAAGAGCATATCAGCTATCAACGTCAGAAGGGGATTTGTTTGATGAACCTATCAACAGTATTCATCTCTGGAAATTCTATGCTTGAATCTCCTAGTGCACGGGTCAAACTTCTGAAAATTGTTTCCTTGATGAAAACCTGGCAATCAGGCATCTTGGCAACACAAAATACAAAAAATATAGAAAACTAAAAAAAAAATGAAAAAAATGAGGAAAATACAAAAAAAACGAAGAGTGTAATCAATGAATATGGTGAAAACAAGGAAATAGGCGTCATATGTGATTCTAAGATCAGCTTTCCCATCTATTTCAATACATATCAAGATCATTAGTCTGGTAGTTAGTACCGTTTCATATCATGTTAGTAATCTTTCCATCTTGGCATCCATATCAAAATCATTTTCACATAGTCAAGTATCACTCCAGAGCTTGGGGGCAACATCTGGATATCACTAGAGGCAACAAAAACATTGATTTCACCAAAGGGCGAACAACAGTATAGCAGAAAAATGAAAACAAAGATCATAGCGCAACATCAATCATCGTCAGAAATTATCAACCATCCGTATCGTGTCGAAAATCAAAAAACATGTCAAAAAACAAAAAAAAAGTAAGTCTGAAAAAAAAAAGAAAAAAAGCAAAATCCAAAAACATATGTCTGTGTCAGTCAAACTACGTGGTCTCTGTGTGTGTAACGTAGGAAAGACTAATCTTTGATTAGCCCTCGAGACCCCTAGGATAAGTTAGTAGGTTAGGTCTTTAGTCAAAATCTCGAAAAACCAAAAACATCACAAAATCAGGATGACTGATCTAAAATCTGAATCATGAATGAAACACTTTAATGTCAACAATGAATAAATTGTACTTTTGATTATCATTTCTTTGGAGTTACTCAATGATGTATCGAACTACAGGAACAAGGAAGAAGAATGATGTTTTTTGCTATCTGTAAGTTAATCATTTAAATGTATGAATTGTTAGGGAATGTGCTATGCAAATGTATCACCGATGACATTCAGAATTCACACATTGAAATGATTAATCATTGCTTGTTGACACAATGGATGCTCAAGTCATCTTGGTTCAATTATACCTCAATGATTGTGTTCGCTTGCAATATCAAAAATCATGAAAGTAGTACTCAGATCGTCATTGGTCTAACACATATCATTGACGCTTGTATTCACTTTCAACATTCAATAAAGCTCTATGGTGACTAAAAGAACAAGATATTGTTAAAATGACAATTGTTTTGCATATAGTTGCATGTTAGAATTAGATTGCATTCATCATATTCATTATCTGCAAAATATTTTTTGCATAAAGGATTCCAATAAATGATTATCTATTCTACAAATAAGACTGAGTATACTTGACATAAATCCAAAAATCATCATCAAAAACATGTAGGAAGCATCATCTCATCATTTAATTTCACCATTTCATCATTCATACATTTCATCATACATCAAATAAATTATGAATTAAATTGTACCATAAGTACATCCTATTCATTTTTACCATAAAAACATTCATTACATTATCATCTATCCAACATCATACGCATACATCATTTTTACCATCCATACATTTAAAAACACGTCATTATCTCATTACATCATTTACATTATCATTCATCATAAGATCATCATTTTGATCATCATCATATTAACATAAAAAGCATTTATCCATCCATCTATACATATTATCACATTTTGGGCATCCATATAGATCATCATTAAAGGATTCATACATCACATCATGCATCCATATATCATCTATTCTACACATGCATTTATCATTACGTCATGACAACAAAATAAAATCATTGCATATTGCATACATCACATAATAAATGCATCCATCACATATAAATCATAAACCATAATCATATCACCTCAACTACATCTCATATATATATCAAGTGTCAAGTATACAATGAAGTCTGGTCTAAAACTACATCATCAACAATAAGCTACATCATGGAGGCTCACAATAGCATCTACGATTTGCTACTGCCAGAGTGTACGGGTCCAATAAGACCTGTACCACCACCAGAAGGACCAGTACCACCACCACCCCCGGAGGAACTAGGATCTCTGGGATCTCTACGTGGAGGTTGTGTCACCCCCTCGCTCACTGTTCGTGTGTGTGTCCGCCCAGATCTCGATGGGGCATAGCTGACCCTACGCTCAGGAGGCACTGCATCATGATATCTGCCTCTATAGAACTTTGCCTCTCGGCCAGCCCGCAATACCTTTCTCATGTAATCTCCTATGGAGGTGCTATTGGCCACTCTCTGGAGAGTCTCCGTTGTCTCCTGTGCCCTCTCAGCAATCTGTCGAGCACTGTCTCTCTCTGTTGTCAAAGTGGCCACCTGTGTTTGTACAGTGGCCAACTATCCCTGCACCTACAATAGAGCCTAAGCATGAGCCTGTGCCTAGGCCTGCATCTGAGTCTAGGTCTGCACAAGAAAACCCCAAGCCTATACCAACTGCCCCTTTAATGTCTTCACCTATACCTGGACACCTGTTATCTGTCTTTGTTGATCTGTTGCTGGAACTGTCACTGCTCACCTCTTGCGAGGCCTGCTAGATGATGGCGCACTACTAATAGCTGGCCCTGCCCCTCTATTGCCTCCACTGCCACCATCACTATCGTCACTGCTACTATCATCACTACTACTCTTTGTGCTACTGCCTATCGGAGTATCACCCTCACTCTCTGTAGACCCCCTACTGCATCCTCCTCTACTAGTAATGGTGCTGGCTCATCTGGGATGGTAATACGAGGATGAGGAACCAAGGCCAAAAATGCAGCATACTCCTCAGTAACAGGTGCCTCTACGATATCCCTCCGCATATCCCAGGGTGATCGCTGTAGTGCTCTATATCCCTCTACTAGGGTATCATATGATAGATGGGGACCCCAATCAGGAATATCCATTCGTCACCTCGCATAGTGGGCAACTCCTTGTGGCATACACTGTACAATGTCGTACTGTCGGTACACTCGGCCCAACAGAAATCTCTCTAAAAAAAATGGGGTCCAACTGATGAGATACATAGAATCGCAAAGAAACCCCAACACTACATCATCCTCATCGCACTGCTCACAGTCGAGATATGGACGCCAGGTAACTGTCTCGGTGTCATCAAACACTTGCCTGCAATGTTCTAACTTGCCCATCCGGGCCTGTGTGAACCGACCTTTGTATCTGAAAACGTAAGATCTGCCTGGTGGTCTATCTGCCACTGGAAATGGTCGAGCAATCGCAAAATGCTCCCATGCCCACACTTGTAATAGGGTCATCTCTGCTGATAAAATTTGCGCTCCGAGGTACACAACAGAGTGAAGATCATGATAGAGATGTGCCAACATGCACATCCCCCATGCATATCCGGTACCATGTACCATCATGCTCTCAAGAGTCCTGCCCTAGCCAATGAGGAATCCCTTTGACCTACAATCAGGGCAAAGGAAACCTCCAATAAAACCAACAAGCACTGCAGGTAGTGTCGCGTAAGAATCGGCGATCCTCCTCCACCGAACGCTCGGACCCACAATGTCTTGATCCTGAAATACTCTACGCAGAGCATCTCTACTACCGGTCCCATGAGAATCATACATGACGATCTCCCCCATAAATTGAATATGAAGAATACGCCACACATCCTCAGGTGTGACCATCATCTTGCCAGTAGGTAGGTGAAAAGTGATGTGGTCACTATGCCACCTCTCAGCCAACGCAGTCAACAAACCCTGATTAATCCTAATCTGGGGCATATCAAGCAAGCTAGTAAGGCCACATCGGCCTATCACCTGAAGCTCATCTGGTGTCAAATGAGGTATCAAGTTTGTCATCCATGGAAACCTCTCTCGCATCTAGAGAGTACCCAAATCCTTCTATCATCATAACGAAAAATCTACAATCAGTGAACTATGTCAAGAAATCAAAAGTCATTTTACTATCAAGTCTATTCCAAAAGTTTTGGTATGAATTTTCGATCAAAATTCATGGGCGAACATCAACAAACCTCACCTATCATGAGGTTCATCAAACAATATCTAATCTCGCCTATCATGAGATTTACTGGATATTGAATCATTTTCTCGCCTATCATGAGGATTATCGCAAATAAGATTTTCTTCTCGCCTATCATGAGAAGTTAGTCTTATTCAAATCATCAATCCAACACATCAAGAATTTGGATTATCAATCATACCACTCCAAAGAATGGACATGATCAAAATTGACAAAATCAGGGTTCACTAAGTCTAAATCTTCAATTCTGACATGGAAGCGCTAAAACAGGCTTCCAAAGCGCTAAAATCCAGAATCGCTACTTTATCAATTAAAAGCGCTAAATCAAGGACCCAAAGTGCTAAATCTCAAAAGCGTTATTTCAACACTTCGAAGCGCTAAATCAGGCATCCAAAGCGCTAAAAATCCCAATCTAAGCGCTAAAACAGTCCATCAAAGCGTTGCTTTACCAAAAGTGCCAGAATAGACCATGAAAGCGCTAATCCACCAAATCAAAGTGCTAAAAGTCTCAAAGTGCTAAAATCCGACATCAAAGCCCTAATTTTTAACTCCTAAGCGCTATATCAATGAAAGTGCTACATTACCCTACGTAAGCGCTAGAGTTTTTAACGCAAGTGCTAAAACTCAAAGCGCTAATCTATCTACTGGAAGCACTACATCGGAGTGTAAGCGCTACAACACGGCTTGAAAGCGCTAAAACAAGCTAAAACATGCCTACACTATGAAATGCACAAAAAACAAAAATAAGCGAATTACGAGGAGGTCAAGGGGTACATACCAGAGGTCCGTACGCAACCGGTCATCGAACATGCTCGAAACAGTGAGTGTGGTAGGGGATAGGAATCTCGCTCTAGCTGGCAGAAAAGTCTTTATCACAAATATTTTTAAAATCAAATAGTGAAAATGAATTGGAAAATGACCTTTTTGGACTATATATAATTTTTGGAAAGGTATTTTGGTGGATTTTTATTATCTTTTGATTAATTTTATCCAGGAAATTAATTAAAACTCATCTGCGGGCTAGATTTCTTCATCATTTGTCGGGAGATAAATTACTTCTTCATCAAATCATCAGAAAATCATAAATTTTCGAAAAAATTCTAAAAAATCAAAAAATCATTTATTTATCTCTCGAGGGGGCATATTATCATCCATCATCTAAAAATCAATGTTTGGGGCATACGAAATTATTTGTTTATTATCATAGATCCTGGCAGTAGTAGCAAAATTTTCTTCGAAGCAACGCGTAAACACATCACTTCGAAGAGGGGAAAAATTTATACACCTAAAATTGGTCTGGAGCATCCGATTAATTAAATACGAATTATTTGATTAATTATCCTAAATTTCCTTTACTTTTGAATAAATAAAAATATTTATTTATATAGTTCACATTTAAATTCATCCTAATTAAATAAACAAAATTAAATTCTTTGTTCGATTTAATTATCAAATCCCTTTTCTTATTCTATCACATCGATTCTAAATTAATTAAATAAATATCAAAACACTTTATTTATTAATTGCCATATTCTTCTATTTAATTTAATAAACAACTATCCTATAGTTCGTTTTATTAAATTATTTATCTCTCTTTTGCTAATTTAAATAAATCAAAAATATTTGAATTAAAGCATAAAGAATATTCCATCTATATTCTCTCAAAAATGAATTAGATATCCTATGTCTAAATCATGTCTAAAATATATCAAAATTAATTGATTGAAACTTCACGAGAAGTTTTGGAGACAAATTGGAGACAAATTTGGACTTTGATCTCTCAATCCTCCTCCATCAATCCTTCCTCTTCTCTTGCCTGGTGTTTTCATGGGTAGAGACAATCTCCATTTTTCTCTCAATCTCCTCCATCTCTCTCCAGATTGAATCCAAACCTCTCAAAGCCTTTCCTGTGCATTTCTACAGCCAGGAAATCTATAAATACAACCTCATTGAACTAAGAAAAGGATCTAGATAATCAAGTTTATGCACTCTTACTCTGCAAGAATTCAAGCACTCAAGCATCAAGCATTCAAGCATCCAATATCCAGTAATCAAGTTTCAATATCATGGCTGCAATTATCTGTTTCATGTCAATCCATGCTTAGTTTAATTCATTTATCTTCTAGTATTTATCATATTTAGTTCCATATCATTGTCTTAGTATCCATCTTGTTCTTTCAATTGTCATTTTAACAATCATAGTGCACTCACAATTTGAGACCCATTTTGATTTAATAAATCTTGAGGATAGAGAATAATATGACGCTTTCAATTGATTGTTGTTTTGAATTGATTCAATTTGATTAATCTTTGATATAATGTCTTATTAAGAAGTGTTTTGTGCTTTACACCTAATCACACGCTTACAACAGTAACCTTAGATGAAGTGGTTGTTGGGAGAAACTGGTTGGCAAGCAAAGTAAGATGTGGAGCATCAAATTTGGAGTTCATGTTTATCAATGTTTACGGTCCCTCTAGTTGCATCCAAAAAAGGGGAGTGTGGAAGGAAATAGAAAGCTTCATGAGAGTAGGTGAAGGGGAAATTTTCTTCTTGGGTGGCAACTTTAATTCCATACTACAGTCAAGCGACAAATTGGGGGGGGGGGGAGGTTGGCAGGAAATTACAATCCCAGATAGACTTCAAGGATTTTGTAAATAGAAATCGGTTAATTGAAATCAACTTGGCAAGTGGGGGCTTCACGTGGACCAATCGTAGGCTGCAATTCAGTAGGATTGTAGAGAAATTAGATAGATTTTTCTTTGGGGGTGATTTGACATCATTTCCCTTCAAGATGGAAGGCAACATTCTAAATTTCTCTGGCTCTAACCATTTCCCAATCGGATTGGAGATCATGGGGGATAGAAAAATGTGCAAAAGTCCTTTTCGCTTTGAAAGGACGTGGTTCAGGGATCAACAATTCATGCAGCAGGTGGAGGTATGGTGGACCACGGCTCAACTAGAAGGGAACAAGTTGTTTAAAGTTGTAAGCAAATTAAAATATTTGAAACAACAGCTAAGGTCTTGGAACAAGAACCACTTCGGGAACATTTTTGATAAGAAAAAGTGTCTAGAAGGAGAGTTGGAAGCAATAAATGCTAAAGTGATTAACAGGGGCATGGATGAGGTTCTCTTCCTCAAAGAGAAGGAAGTGTTAAAATATTGGGAAGAATTTTTGGCAAGAGAAGAGTTATTCTGGAAACATAAATCATGGGAGAGGTGGATTAGGGAGGGGGACAAGAATTCAAAGTACTTCCACAACTCAACGAAGGCCAGAAGGGAGGCAAACAAAATTGTAAGTCTAAGGAAGTTGAATGGGGAAACTGTGGAGGGTGCCTCAGAGAATGCCAGAAAAGCGGTCTTGCATTTTCAAAAAATTCTAAATAATGGTGAAGGTTCAAATTTGAGTGCGCAAAATATGCTTCTTGAAGTCATCCCAACCATAATTACAAGGGAGCAAAATGATATGTTGCAAAGTCCTTTCACTGAGAAGGAAATAAGATGTGCAGTCTTCCAATTGTCTCCGGACAAGGCACCAGGGCCAAATGGCTTTCCCACATGCTTTTTTCAGAAGTGCTGGCACATCATTGGTATGAAGGTAGTGGAGGCCTTGGAGGAGTCACGAGCGGTGGGTGGGTTGCTTCATGAAGTCAATCACACTTTTCTTGCCTTGGTTCCAAAGAAGGTGAAGCCAACTTTGTTGGATGAATATAGGCCTATCGCATTATGTAATATGTTATACAAAATTATGACAAAAACCATGGAAAATAGGCTCAAGACCCTACTCCCCGGTCTAATATCTGAGGAACAGACAGACTTCATTCTAGGAAGGTCAATATTTGACGGGGTGATAATCGCATAAGAAGCAATACACTCATTGCAGGATAACAGAAGTCAAGGGATGTTGGTTAAATTAGACATAAAGAAGGCTTATGACATGGTAGACTGAAGGTTTTTGTGTAAGGTCTTGGAGCATTTTGGCTTTGACAAGGTTTGGATAGGTTGGGTTTTTAACTGTATCTCTAGCCCTCACAATCCATGTTGCCTTTGCACCTTTGTTGGGATCAAGAATGCATCCCACGGGCTAGTACCTTCTTGTGGGTTGCATTACAGAATATAATTTTAACGGTTGATAAATTTAAAAGGATGGGGTACTTGGGCCTGTCACGATGTGTGTTGTGCAAAAATGAGGAGGAGGATGAGAATCACTAGCTGGTGAGGTGTTTGTTTGCACAAGCATGTCGGATATGGCTTGGTGCGAGGTTGGGATGGAGCGGTGCTCTATCGAATGATGTATTATCACTATTCTCAGCCTGGCTGATACTAAAACAGAGTTTGGTTTTCTGTGAGCTATGGGTGATTTTTCCATCCATGGTAATTTGGGAGCTATGGAAGGAGCATAACAAGAGGATCTTCCTGGAAAAAGAAAGAGAATTTCTAAACTTTGTTAATAGGCTGGAGGCTGTAATAGTGGAGGCAGTCAATGGGAAGGTGGGACAAAAGGACATGGATGCTTGGATTTTCTCTGAGTGGGATGCAAAGATGCGTAGAATGTGGTATGGTTTATCTCTGCCAAGCCAGGGTGCACAACAGAACAAAAAAAGGATGATGCAAGGAAGGAAGCGATTTGGTGCCCCCCTCACATAGGATGGTATAAATTAAACTGATGGGGCTTCTCAGGGAAACCCGAGGCCTTTGGGTGTAGGGTGTTGTATAAAATATGATCAAGGTAGGACGGTGGCAAAGAAGTTGATGCCCTTACCAATCGAGACCAATACAATGGCAGAGCTTAGGGCGCTAATCTATGGCCTCTAATTGAGCAGGGAACTGAAGTTGAATAATATGGAAATTGAAGGAGACTCGATGGCAGTTGTCCAGGCATTAAAGTCATGGAAAATGGTGAATTGGAAGCTACAATCACTCATGGATGAAGTGAGTAGATTGGTTCAAGGGCTGGAGACCTTCTTAGTAAAGAACATATACATAGAAGCTAATGGGGAGGCAGATCATTTGGAAAATGCGGGGGCCAATGGAACATATCGAACTCAAGTAGAATTGTAGGTGAGTGGTACCCAGAATGGTGGTTGATGGGGGGTGGGTCAAGTGGTCCCCCTTTCCTCCTGGTTGTGAAGGGGTTGGTGCTAGCTAATCACTGGGTGTGGGCGTGATAGAGTGTGAGGCTCCTGAAGACAAATCTCTTTCATTGTGTAGGCACCATGGACGGATCAGGTGGTGGCGTTCAAGGAGTTTATGCTGGAGGAGGCTATGCTACTGGTGAGGTGGAGTGAATTGGTCCCTTCATCTGCCCTGCTCTCTTACCAAGTGCCACACTAGAATGGCCGGGAAAATTTAAAGTTTATTGTATGGTGACAGTATTTTGATAGTCTGGTTGGGTTTTTTTGATGTATGGAAAGTAGCTTGTAAGGAATGAAATGGGATATGGAATTATTTCCATTGGAGGGTGGCATTATGTAATAATCCTTTTTGATATCAATAAAATACTTATTTATCTAAGAAAAATAAATATAAATAAATCATTATCACCGATAAAAGAAAATTCTTTAAAATATTTATGATTGTGTTTCGTATATGAATCTTGATGGAAATTTGATGAATGAATGTTTAATTCAATTTTATGTTTTATAATCATTTTGAAGATGAAATATATGATGCATATGAATATATTGTTTTCAGCTAACTACTGTTGTAATGCGCTAAGTTGGATGCAGGAACAAATTCAAACCTCTGAAAGAGAGGGGGAGTATCACTCAAGAGAAGAACTTGGTCTGATAACCCTTAATGAGCCTAACTAAGCAAACACACACTCACATCCTAGTTGGTCTAAGTTGAGTCAGTTAGTTCAGGGAATTGATATGTGATCTTTAATTTTGGTTTGGGAATGTTTTGTATTGTTTTATGGTTTCATTCTTTGAATTTTCTTGATTGGGAAAATGTTATTAAGTATTTATATCAAGTGAAATTCCTTCCTTGTGTGTTCATATTTATATATTAATCGATGAAGTATATACATAAAATATATATATGTATATATGTACATGTCTACGATAACTCATACATGTGAGTAACAATGTGTACGAGCATACATAGGTAGACGTATCTATGCATGCTCATGAATGGATTACCCATATGCATGGGAATATCGGTTGGATGAATGTGACATATATACATCGAATCGATGAATATGAGATATATGTGCTTATGTCAAGATATTAAAATAATGTTATATATGTAATATATATTAATATATATGTATATAATTATGTTAATATAAACATATATACATATATATTTGTGTATATATATAATTATTTTGATATATGTTTATATATTTATTTAACTGGCAAGTAATAAATTTAGTAAAAATGAGGATATAGTTATATATATTAATAATTATAGACATGTAAAATTGACCTAACAACTATCACACACCTTAAATGACATTTTCACATCATCAACACCATTATTATCAAATATCATTGCATTTCACATCAATTGCATCCAAAACCCTAATTTTCCTTATTAATTGAATAATACGACATTATTTAATTAATTCACTTTTTCATCATTTTTGACTAATTAAATAAATTCCATTTATTTAATAAAGTCCTAAAACCCTATTTCTGCTATTAATTGAATAATACAACATTATTTAATTAATTCATGTTTTATCATTTTTCAAACAATTAAATAAATTATATTTATTTAATAAAGTCCTAATCTAACGTCATTTCATCCTAATTAGCTAAATAACACTAATTATTTAATTACGTCACTAAATCACTTTATTCCCCTAAGTAAATTAAATTACTAAATCATAATAATTTAATTAACTCACTTTCCTTCCAAATTTGAATAATTTGAATAAACTATTCAAAACATCATCAAAAATCAAATCAAACTAATGTAACTTTATTTGAAAAAGTCAAATTTGATTTGCATGTTCAACTCCAAAATGAAAGAGTTAATTAATTCAATTAATTAATCATTCTCAACCACTTTCCTGATTGAGTGAATTACAAATCATCGATTGCTCAATCTAATCCCTGACTGATCAATCTAAATTCCTAATTGATCAATCCAATTCATGACTAATCAATCTAGTTCTTGACTAACCAATCTATTTTTCAATCCCATAGATTATTCAATTCATTTCTTCAATCACACTAATCACATAATCTATTTTGCACAAATTATGCCCATCTAAATCCTCTCAACATCTTTCAACTATCGATCAAGGTATTCTACTACATGATCCTGATCGTCCATTTCGAATCAAAATTTCCATATAACAAACCTCTTTCCTCACAAAAAATGATTGAAGAATAAACATACCTTATGCAACGAAGTAATATAAAATCACCATTGGCAAAGCTTCAACATATCTTCGATCAACAACACACACATTGCATCAAAGCTTCTTGCACACAACAATGGAGGCTTCGCAGTGATATGAACAACCCGATATGGGATGGTAATATTGTATTATTTTGAATTCATGTTTATTGTCTTGTTTCAATGATGCTTTTGAATTCTTTAGCTTTATAATTCCATTTCGTGAGTGAAGGAATAGATATAGAATAGTGTTTTTAATTTAGATTAGCTTCTATTTCATTGCATTTATCTTGTTTACACTCCATGATTTTCCCCCTCACACATTTAGGCATGCCTAGAGGGACCACAATCCTTATCACTAACCATTTTCTGAGCAAAAACTCAAGTTGTGGGTCTCAGAAGCGCTCTGGAAAAATCCTCACGCACAGGCCCATAATTTTTTTGCATCTATTTTCACTATTTTGGTGCTTTTGACATTGTTTTGGCACATTTGACAATGATTTTGGCACTTTTAATAGTGATTCTAGTGCATTTGATCTATATTTTGGTGCTTTTGACATTTTGTGGTGCCTTTTCTCTCTGACAAAGGGTGCTTTTGACATAACAGAGTGTTATTGGCTAGCAATCAGGACTTTTCTTACCCTATCTTCAAACAACCATATCTTGGTCATATGAAAGTAATTTTCAGTACTTTTATTTTTAAAATGGGGTAAAATTTTATGATCTTTGCAATGGTGTAGGTAGTTTTCAGTTTTAATATAGTTAAATTTTCTATTGGTGTGCTTAAAGTTAACTTACCTTGCAATTTGGTCTAGGTTGTAGGGTTTTGATGCTTAATCAATTGTCTAACCATAATGTTTGATTGTGTGTTGTGTTTGGAAAGTTTCTAACATATCTTATGTAGAGCTTGCATGATTTATGGTGCATCTTTTTATGAAAACAACTAACACGTTTGTTACAGGAAAGATGAACGGTCGAAGAATCTTTGATCTTTTAAGCTTTTAAAATTAGAAATCTTTCATTTTGGTGCATAAAAAGAACAACACAAATGAACACTTCAGTTTTTGGTGCTCTAAAATGAATCATTTCCAAAGCTTTCTAGGCTATAGAATTTTCATTTCAGTGCTTAAAAGGAACCCCGCAAACAACACATTTGAATTTAAGTGATCTAAAATGAACTCTTTCCAAGCTTTCATAGCTAGAGAATTTTTACTTGGTGCTTAAAAAGAATCCTAAAAAGAAAACGCCTTTAAATTGGTGATTTAAAAAAGGTTTTAAAGCTTTCAAATGAATACTTGGAATGTTTGATTTTCTTTGTGTTGACCAAACGATTTCCTTTTTGTTGATGCATGCTCACAGTCATTTTTGTTGACCAAGTATGACTAGGACCAATTTAGAACACTCAATTTTTGGGCTTAAAAATGAACAAACCAATTTTTGTCTTGCAACTTTTCTATCTTATTGAGTGATATCTAGAACACTTCCATTTGGATGCTTTAAAAAGAACCATTTATGTCTTATTCACACTTTGTTGGGGATAGCACCACTCGAGGTGCTTAAAAAGAATCAAATTGCTATGAAGTGTGTTTTGTGCATTTTATATTTGGCAAGCTAGGTGTTTGTCTTCTCCCCTCACACCTTTTGGCAATCTTGGGTGAGCAAAAACATATTGAGCTTCACACTTTTTACTTCAAAGCATACCTTTAGAGGGCCTGCCTATTGAGACACATCCCATGCTGGAGAACTCAAAGACGACCCAAGTGGCACTGTTTTGGTCTGCTATATAAATTATCGTGGGTGTGAGGAAAGTTCATCACCCATCGATTGAGGCTATTTTATACCGATGTTAGTCTCCCCTAGTATCTGTGTGATAAGTAAAACCCATAGGGTTGGGAGGCCTTTTAATTGATAAAAATGCTACATGTATAGACACCTGAAACTCATGACCCCAAAACATGACTACAAACCAAATGTTTTAAAGAAGCTACCCCTTTATCCAAAAAATTCTTTGAAAGTGGTGCATCAAAACTTACTTCTGAGAAGTTACTTTCCATGTTCGACTTTAGGCCCACACCATAAGTTGCATGTAAAATCATCCCTTTGGGGCATGAGGCAAGCCTACCTAACAAGATGGTTTCTATCTCTAGGGTTGTAATGTTTGTTTATGTTAAAATTTCCAAAAATGTTCAAAACAAATTTTGACATCAAACATTGTGCTTGAGCTAAAAAGAACATATTGAAACAAACACTAAACATGATGGTTGAATCACAAACCCTTTGATTTAGTGTATACTTTTAAGAGAATCCATATATTTGCACTCCTTGAAGGATCTCCTTATAGGTTTCTGAATATCCAGGCTTTAATTTCAGGCTACATTGTCTCAAAGTAAATGTTGGAAACTATGGCTTGGGTATCATGATTTCACAACTCAAATCCATAGACATATAGGTCACATGAGTACATACTTTTTGGAGTCAGTCAAAGTTGTTGTATCACTTACCGCATATGAAAACATATGAAAACATCCAAAAACTACAAGAAAAACATCAATGCTACTGCCAAAACATTGAAATTGGAAAACCAATTTACATAGAGGTCACTTTTGCTACTTTTTCTAGTGCACTTGATCCAAAATTAGGCACACTTTCTAGAAAAAGCCTACTTTTTCTCTCTATCCCAGAAACTTCAGTAATGAAAATTAGTTGCATTTGACAAAATTTGTGCACTTGATGCAAAACCAGTGCACTTGATTCTTTTTACTCACACTTACTCCTTAGAAACTAGCACACTTGCCTAAAATCTGCTCACAATTGTCAAAGAAAACTCGCTTTTATCTGAGTAATCATCATATTTGATAGAAACATGTAAAGGCTGAACTTGATATTTCAGCTTGCAATTGCTTCTCAAAAACCAACACACTTGACAAATTTTAGGCTACAGTTGATAAATCTAGCCACTTTTTCTCACAGTTTGTCGCTTTTGCTCAAAACACATCACTTTTTCTCTATCCTGCTGACACTCATAAAAACAAATTAAAGCTACTTATAGGATCCTTATTAGAACAAAACAATCAGAAACTCAAATAAGTCATATAGTCCTTCATCCACTTTCACATTCCATCCTACTTTTAGAAATATGAATCAAAACAAACAAACCTAGATTATTCCCTCACTCGCACTTCTAAGATATCAACAGTTACTTGGAACTCACAAATAGTTCAAGTAAGCTTTTTCACAACATATCCTCTACAAGGAGAAGTGATATATCAATCTAGGCCTTTCAATATTTTGACTTCTAAGAATAGTGTTATCCCCAAACAACACTCAAACCTTAGGGTCTTAAGCTTCATAACAAACCATATCAAAACATCCACACTTTCACCATATGATCATTTGGCATTTGACTACTCTCGTTCAACAACCGAACCTTATAGTGCCAATCCTACAACCAAGTCTCACATGCATAGAAGGTGAGCAAATAGATATTATTAGTAGTTTAAGGACCTTCATATTTGAGAAGAACAAAACACCCAATTAGTGGAGAAACACAACGAACATCTTAGATAAAGAAAAAGAGAAAGAAAACCTAGTGTTGATGGTGAAAATGACACAAACAACATTAAAACAAAATATTTCTACTCTATTTCTCCTGAAAAAGAAAGACAACATGTAGTGGCCTAACTCCCAAGGTCCTGGTAGTTGGTTATCAACTATCTGGTGTCACTCAATTGGTTCATGCAACTGTAGTGTTCAAGGGGCCTGTGCTGGTAAAAGATTCAAGTGGTGACTCATTCTATCAAACTATTTTGGTAAATTAGCGGGGTTTTAAACAAAAGAAAAAGATAGATTAAATGGTAAAACTAGTAAGTATGAATCAAATATATCTATCATCCGGACATATATCTTCCAATAATGAATGTTCTTCCAATCAGATCAAGAAAACCATAAGATGACACAATCTATAGCATAATCTATACCACTACATACATTTTAGGTGCTTAATTAACTTCAAAATCACACATCACAAATAGTTCAAGGACTTTCAAAACAACACACATTCATTTATCATCAAGATTATAGATCAACAGACTTTAATAATTTCAATTCAATGATAATCGAACAAGATAATCTTTAAATTTGGTTTCTTCTAATGACTTTCATCACATAAGAAACTATCATGCTTCGGCACAATCACTGGCATTCAGATAGATTATAACTTATCAGCCTTATCAAATAAAACAACTCAATTCTTGCATAGACTTGTAAATTCTATTAACTATAAAAGGATCAAGTACAAAGTATCTCTGCAAAAACTCTTAAAAATTCTATCTCCTAGCATTAGGTAAGCCAATTCTATTCTCAATTAGCCGACATTTACAATATGATACCCATCAGGTATTTATAGATATACAAAAGTTCGAACTCTACTTCTAATTTAGGTTATCCACCTTTTTAGGAACTAGACTCTCTTGGAAACTCGGATCAATTTGATCTTGAGTTCTTACATTTAAACATTCGGTCTTAACTAAAAATAGAAGATAGAAGAAAAGAAAAGAAGTCATGCGCCCCCAAGACTGCCAGTGCTGTATGCATGCAACATGCAAGGAAGGAGAACATCATGCATGTAGGGACTCATGCATGCGAAGCTGGATCTGCAATAAACTCATCATAGTTGGTGAAGACTTGCTGTGATGTATCCATCTCTAGCCCATCAATCCAACTATCCTCAAACTTGATTCGATCAAATTCTACTGCAGCAAATTCCCTTATACTTTTTATTTTTATTAACTCTCTCCCAACAACTTTTATCTCTTCTTTGACCTCTACTAGTTGATCTATTATTAACTCTTCGCCATCATCTTCTTTTTGCATGAGTCCTTTGAATCTTTCATCCCATTTCTCTTTTACTTGACTCAAAGGCATGTCCTCCTTTGAAAATGCACTCACATCTACAATTATAGCAATGATTGCTTCTAATTCTTCCAATTGCTTAGTCAAATTATTAGCAGTTTCTTGAATTTCATCCTTGTGTTTACACAAAAAGCCAGTCCTAAACTGGAGTATGCGAGAAGTTTTCTCCACAAAATCTTTGTTGTCTTCCTCAAGTATGGATTGTTCCAGAAGAGTTGTTAGAGGCAATGCACTTACCTTTTCTAACTTTTGACTATATTCCTTATATTCTTCTTCTTGTTTTTCAGATGCCTCAACATATTGATACATTTCTTTTACTAACCCTTCAGTATCCTTGTAGGCTTCAAATCCTTTTACTAAAACCTCTCCTACCTCTTGGTTCAATTTGTCTATCCACCTATCTACCATCTCTGCCTTTCCTCTAACCTACACCAAATCATCTACCTCCTTTTTGCTTAACAAAACAGGAGTCTCAATGGTTGCTATCTATTGTGACCTTGGAGAGGAGACACTCTTCAAGAATGAATGCAACTGATCTAATTGAGCTTTAATCTCATCCTTCTTTTGCTTGTCCTTGACCATTCTTGATTTGGTCGTTGAAGCCACCACATCAATCAAATTCATTTGCTGGTTTCTAGTGGGTCTTCCCAAATTGACCGTACTCAGCTGATAATCTATTAACTGCATATCCCCTACCTCCTTTTCTATCATCGGCATGGCACATTCAACAACAATTTCCCCTTTGTCCATGAGTCAGGTAGAATGTAAAATTTTAGCCTTCTTCTTAGGCCTTTCCTGCTCGATCCCCTTCATCATATCCTCCCAATTGAGAGGTTGTGGAGGTGTTCTTGCCCTTTTCTATAGGCCCAATTTCAACCAAGTAGGAGCACTTGGCGCAGTAGTCATCATGGAAGAAGAAGCAACAATTGTAGAAGGTGGTTGAACATCTACCTGAGATTGAGAAATCAACCCTTGCTTTCTCTTGTTGTTCGTGTAGTATATGCATCTACACCAACTTCTCAGCCTCTTCTCTATCTCTTTGTTCTTTCTTTTCTTCCTCTTCTTTCCTCTTACTCTCTTCTTCCAATCGATCTCTCTCTATCTTTTCTTTTTCCAACTTTTCCTTCTCAAGAGTTTCCTTTTCAAGTTTCTCTTTTTCCAAAGCCTCTAGTCTTTCTTTTTCTAATCTCTTCACTTCTAAGGCCTTAAGTTTTTCTACCTTTGCCTTTTCTTCTTCTGCTTGTTGTTTCTTTACTAGCTCTTCGGCCTCCTTTTCCTTCCTTATCTTTTCTGCTCCTTCCTCTTTTTGTCGAGCTTCTTCTGCAAGTTTTAGTTTAGCAACCAAGATTTCCTTTTCCCTTCGGTTCCTTGCTTTCTCTTCCTCAAGATCATGGATTTTCTATATAAACTCTAACTTGTCATTCTCTGCTTTGACCTTGAGCTCATGTTCTTGCTCCCTTCTTTTCCTCTCTACTTCATCAACTTCTGCCTTTTCCTTAACTTGTTTTTCTTTCAATTGTTGTTGGTGCAATACAGCATCAACTTGTACCTTGGCATCAACTTCTTTTTGTTTCTCCACTGTAGCCCTTGCATCAGACTTCCTTTTTTCCTCTTCAAACATCTTCCATTGCTCCTCTTGTGTCAAAATGTGCTCAATACCCTCCTCCAAAGGCATGTTCTCTTGCAAATATTTCTTTGATAGAGTCTCATCTGAATCTGTCTCAACTTCCAGAACTTCCTCCTCCACTTCTTTTCCCTTATCAACTTCAGCCATGCTATGAAGAGTTCCTTCTTTTATTTCTTTACTCTTCTTCCTTGTAATTGGGGCTTGGTTGGATGACTCACCTAATGTGGGTGTCAAGACAACAGATCCTCCTACTGGAACATCTCCTTCTTGTGTTTCTTCTTCATCATCTACCACCTCAAGTTCTATTTCTTCAATGTCCAGAGGAAAGAATTCCAATGGCTCTTTAGGAGGTGTCTTCGTTTTAATCCTCTTATACCCTTTACCCTTCTTAGGAGCTGGTTCTTGAGGAGTTTGGGTTCTTAGTACTAACCATTGCATGCTCCTATCCAATACTGGCCTTCCTATCTTCTTGATATCAATTGTTTCTTCAGCATTCCATTCAATTGGATCCAAGCTCTTGGTGCCAATGTTCAAAGCTTCATAAGATGGATCCAATACAATTCCATCATCCACCAAAGTGTCAGGAATGTTTTCTTTAACACCTAATTCTGCCATGAGTGCAACCGACAACCTTTCATAGTTCTTCTTCCTCAAATCATACTCATCCTGCCGATCACTCCAAAAGTCTTCTAATAAATTGAAATGTCTAGTGAACACTGATGATAATAAAGCATACATCTTCTTCTTTGGATCAAAATACTTACGAGCGGTATACAATCCTAATTTCAACTATATCAACTCATTACAAACCACCTTTGCTCCCTTCAAGTGTTGACAGCTATATTCACCCAACTTCATGGGAAATTTATGACATCCAGTTTTATGCTTGATCCCAAACCTAGCATTAACTCTGATAGCTTGATACACAAACTCCATTAGCACTATTCTGTTACTGCAACACCTTGGAAGCAAGTGTGGGTGGCCTTCAAAACCATATAACCTGAAGTATGTAAATTTAGGGTATTGGATATACCAACATCCCCACTCAACAATGAAAGCCATAGCTTCTTGGCTCAACCGGTATCTTGCATCTCCATTCAATTGGTTGATGATCACATATAAAAATGCATCATTGACTCTTCTGAAATGAGTCTTAGTAACTTGAAGAGAAAACTAATCATAGTGTTCCCATACCTTCTTCTGCCCATCCAAGGCTCCCATTATACCTACTTTGTTCAAACCTGGGAAAATCCCCAATCTTGTTGCTGCATAAACTACATAAGTCATAAAGAAAGATTTAGTTTGCTTGATCCTTGCTAGCTGATCATGTATGGCATCAAAAACAATCATTGACCAATCAAACTGATAGTCACCCTCTAAGATTATTTGAATGAAAGGAAACATCCATTCCTTGAAGTGGAAGGTATCCCTCTTCCCAAACACCTTGGACAACATCAATATTAAATCTGATATTTCCTTCCTGAAATCTACCCTCTTAGGTTGATCTACAAGCTTGGATAGAGATTTCTTTTCTGTATTCAACCACTTTTTATTCAAATGAGACCTATTGGAGTCCTTATACTTGCTATACTTCTTTAATGCCTCTGCTTCAGTTAGCTGCACCAAGTTCTTTGGATCTGGAACATTAAATATAGTTTGAAATGCTTGAGGAGTGAGATTAATGATGACATTATTCTGTGAATCCATGCATAATCTTGTAGCTGGATTGTAGGCACTGGCTACTGTTAAGATCAACTCCGGGCACTAAACTAATAAAGGGAACACAGTGATATGTGCTAGGCCAGAATCAATAATCCTTTGTGTCCTTCCCGTTAGACTTTCTCATTCTCCAAAGGTTTCTCCATGTAACTCCTTAAAGTTGTACTGGCCCAAATTGGTATCTGTGATATCTGACCAGTCTGATTCCACCTTGCTCACCTTCACCACCGAGTTCCTATGATCATACCTCAAGGTATAAGGCAGTTGTTCTGGCTTTACCTTCTTTGGTTTTGGTGTTGCCTTTGATGTTCCAGCCGGTTGGTTCCTTCGAGCAACTTCTCCTGATGTTCCTGACATCTTTCAACTCCCCTGCAAGCAAACCTCTAATTAGATCTTTAGATATCTTTATAAAACATGCTTTAAAAAACTATACCTTTCCCATATGCACCGGAGGCGGAACCAGGCAAAAACTCAACCTAAAAGTCTCTTTTACAACACTGTCGGACTCGAAGCCAAAACCAATATGGATACTCAACTAATGGTAAATGGGCTCAGAGTCGGGCTCGGGATGGGAATCAGAATGGAAAACGGATTTGGTTTTCTTTAGATTTTTAGATTTCCATTTTCTATTTCCACTCTGCCTCCACTTCCGTCTAGGTTATCATATTCTCCAAAGAAGACTTCTGTTGTACGCGGAGCCAGAAACGGGATGGAAACGAAATCGGTAACTTTTGTAAAAACAAAATTTTCAAGTTCATAATTGATTCCCATCCCGTTTCCGCCTAGGTTGACCATGATGTCATCAAATGATTTCGTTGATTTAACATATAACTTCATGATTAGAACCAAGGTCGCTTAAAAAATGAAAAAGGGGCTCTAAAACACTACACCCATATGACCATGGGGAAAAACTACACATTTTTAGGGCATCATATTTTCACCATTTAAATGCGATCATTGACAGACACAAAACCCTAATCTAACAAACCCGATAAAAACCAGGGCACGGGTTTTAAACCTTACCATTTACCAGTTTGGATTCACGACAAAAGCCTAAGTAAATAATGACAAATCTAATCTACCTCACTGTAACTTATTAATCTACCTAACACCATTTAAAATAATCTAACTCATCGCAAATCAAAATAACACGACACAATTATGATTAAGACATGAAAGCGACCATGCTCAAGAATATACAGAATTAAAAAGAACAAAAACACAAGAAACCAAATAAAACAAACCAAACAACCAAATAAAACAAGGAAATAAACAAATAAAACAAACCAATCATACCAAGAATCATGAATTCGTTGAAAGCGAAATGATTGAAAGCACAAGCAGATATAAAGAAAAAAACAAAAAACATGACAGTAAATAAACGAAGAACAAAGAACAATAAGAAACCCTACTTCAAAATGCAAAAGAACCCGAGCTAACCTTCGAACCAATTCACACGCAACAATCTTCTCCTCCTTCAATCAATTTGCTCAAATGAACTTCACTGCTACTCTTTCGTGTTCTTCAATCTTAATAATGATAATAATGACTCGTTTAATCCTTAAATAAAGGTAAAAATGGAGATTTCAACCTACCCGACCTTCTGTCATTAATGCATTAACGCGCAATTAAGGCAGAGTCAGAACTGAAAGAGAACGAACACTTCTCTATAGTGTAACTCCAATCCAAAAAGTCAACGATCCAAAAGCGGTGGGGGCAGAACTAAAATGGAAAGTGATCCGAAAGTTTAAGAAATTTCCATACTTCATTCCCATTCCGGTTCCGGGTCCGCCAACAAAACACAAAGTTAAAATAAACACAAAAAGTAAAGTAAAAGACTAACATCATAAAACTAAACATAAGGACTTAGACTAAAAACAAAAACAAATAGCGGAGGAGGGGTCGGAGTAGACTATGATTTTGCAATTCTCGGTAAAGACTAACTTAAAACCCGTCCCAGCTCTGGTTCCGCTAAAGACAAAACAAAAGCAAAAAAGAAAAGACTGTTGGGATGAGAACCAAAACAAGCTTCAAAAAGAACTTCCAAAACCTGATTCAGTTCCGGTTCCGCTAAAGACAAAACAAAAGAAAAAAAGAAAAGACTGTCGGGATGAGAACCAAAACAAGCTTCAAAAGAACTTCCAGAACCCGATTCAGTTCCGGTTCTGGTTCTGGTTCCGCCAGACTAAACACAAAAATAAACAAAGTGTTGGAAGTAGAATGACTCCAAACTTTGTTTAAAAAACAACAAAGGATTAAAAATAACAAGGGGGGACCCATTTTGACCAAGGCAAAATATGGGGTGGTTATGCAAGGCATAACACCTAGCAGTTAGAAGACTCGTGTTACCACCTCCTACGTGGAAATAGGAATCCATCATTCATGATCTCTGGCAAGAGCAAAATACTAAAGTGGAAATCCATATTCCGACTTTCAAAGAGTCATCCTACTCTAAATTTTGCCAAAGGGTACATCTTGAGAACTTATAGCAACCATAAAAATTAACTAGACCATTTCTACTTATGCTTTGCAAGGGGCCAAATTTTTCCATAATTAGGAGTTCCAAAACATTCACATAGATCTTGACTCTTTTTTATGACAACCACGCATTCACAACATAGAAGAAAAAATGGAAGTAGACAAAAGCAGTGCTAGTATACCCCTAGAAAAAACCACAAAATGACGGAAGTGAACCATAAGGATATAAACCAAGTGACCTTACAATAGAGTATTGAGCATCAAAACATCCTAGACACGCAAACATAACATCCCCAAAACATGTCAACATCAATCTATTACCCAAATCACTCTTATCAAGGGTCACAACATCAAGTAGGACAAATAAGTCTACAACAACAAATTGAGCTAAATGTACTTGAAAAAGAAGTTGACAAATTTTATCAACAACGCTTTGGATACCCTCCAAAAAGTGAGTCACAATATCGACAACATTGTGACACTCATGAAAACAGTGATTCATATCAACAACAAAGTCTATTTCCACAACATCAATTGAATCAACAACATCAATTGCCATAACAAAATCTACAACATCAAGGTTTACCTCAAATGCAATATCAAGGTGTACCTCAAATGTAATATCAAAATGTACCTAAATCATAGTATCAAGGAGTTCCACAACACCAAGATGTATCTCAAATGTTGTATCAAGGAGTTTCGCAACATCAAGGTACACCTCAACTCAAGATGAAAGGATCCCTCAAGTTCAATATCAAGGTGCACCCCACCCTCAAGGTACCTACAACACACAAAAGGGACTTAAACCTCCTTATACACAACATGGTTATCAAGGGTCCACATTTACACCACAACCAACCTTACAATCAAACCATACTGCTAAACATGAGTACACTCCTTTAGGGGAGCCAATTGAGGGTGTGTTAAACCAACTAGTCAATGCCGAACTTATCACACTTCCAAAACTGCCATGAAGTGGTGAACCTAGCATCAAATTCTGATTGTACGATGACAAGATCTATTGTAAATATCATGGAGTAAAAGGTCATGATGAATTAGAAAGTGTTATACTCAAAAATCTCATCCAACTGCCATGAAGTAGTTAACCTAGCATCAAATTCCCATGGTATGATGACAAGAACTATTTTAAATACCTTGGAGTAAAAGGTCATGATGCATCAGAATGTTTTATACTCAAAAATCTCATCCAAGACCTTATTGACCAAGGAGAAATAGCTATTGAAGATGACATTCAAGGTCCATTTACCAATGAGAATATTAACAATATCTCAAACTCAAATGTTGAAAACAATAATTAAGAGTTATCTGTAAGATTCAAAATTGTAAAATGGCTAAGACCAAGTAGAAACCACTCTGCAAAAGATCTAAGCCTGGATTTTAAATCCAAAAAAGAGAGTAAAAATGATAAAAGAGATCAAACAAGAATGAAAGCACAAAAGAAAACTCCCCTATCATAGTTGATTCATCTCCCTTGATTCTTCTCCATTCTTTCTCAAGTTGCAAAGCTTTACCCTCAAATTTTGAAGTGCTTGAATACTTGCAAATGACAATGACAAGATAGTAAGAACTTTGGAGAAATGTGGTTTTAAAGACAAAATGGAAGAGAAGACCTTCTTTTATAGAAAATATTTTGAACGGACGTACAAGATCGATCTTCTAGAAAGATGTCAAGATCAGCAGTTGAGAGGAAACACAACACAAAGAAATGGGGGTTACGAAATGAATGGTCAAGATTGAGAAAAGGCCAAAGTCAATCGACAGTTGGGATTCGAAAATGAGATAGTGGAGAGAGAGTAGTGGAGCCAAATTAAATAATAATTTTTAATTGGAGAAAGGAATCTTCATAATTAAATCATATGATTTAATTTGGGAGAAACGTGTGAGGGAATAAATAATCATTTAGATTATTTATTTGAGGAGGAAAATGGAGAAGTGGGAGATTTAAATAATCATTTTGATTATTTATTTGTGGAAGAGGGAAGTAGATATTTAATTAAAATGGTTATTGTGCAACCATTTAATTAAAATGGAGGAAATAAGATAAAGTCATTAAATAATTAAATTGGACCAATTATTTAATGATAGATAGAAAAGGCTAAGTGAATAGCTAAATAATTAAAATAATTATTTAACTATAGATGAAAAGTGGAGAATGAATAATTAAATAAATGAGAATTTATTTAATTATAGAGAGAAATGTTAGTGACGTAATTAAATAAATATTAATTTATTTAATTAATCAAAAGCAAAATAAAGAAGGAGAAATGGATTAAATATTTTTAAAATTATTTAATTGATAGAAGAATGTGACCAAAGAAAATAATATTTAATTATGCAAGGAAGAAGAGAGAGTGATGTGAAAAAATGACCTTTGGAGGCGCAGGACATTTTTTAGTGTCTACATTTTGCCCCTCTTTAACATAATGTGATTTGAGCGTTGTGTCAAAGAATAATTAAGAAAATATTTTTCAAATCATGCCCCAACGTGCCTCAATGAAGGTGGTATAGACCTTTGCCCCCTCGGATTTTTTTTCAAATTTTAAAAAAATTGAGAAATTATTTTGAAAAGCCACTTTGATGCACTGACAGGAAAAGAATTCAGCTTGCAGGCCATCAAGATGATTGTGGATGGAATATTTTAGTGTCCTCAAAATCACATTCAAACTAATATTTTATGGTGAAGGTGATTCAAGAGAGACAAATGATAGAAATAGAAAGTTTTATATCTACCTTCTAAGGTGACATACTTCATGAGAGCGAGACAAACCTGGTCCCAAGGCTGCGGGAGAGCATCTCTTTCAAAGCCGAACTGAGAGCAAACAAGTTTTTCATTACCAACAAAGAAAGCATTAAGGCTTTCATTGTCCTGAGCCTTAGTGTGCTTAGGGTACTTCTTCCTAGTGCATGACATCCTTGTCACCTGAGCAATCACCTCTTCATTCACCTCGAAGGAAATACCACCCACAGTAACCCTTGTTTCTTTCCAGGAACTGACAAATTGCGTAGACAACTTCAGATCATGCCCCACTAGGCTTTCCATAAAGTCCTAAGTTGATTCTACTGTCAGAGATAAATAAATTTCTTTCAAATACATGCATGAGAAAATGGTAGAGGTGTTGGTAATGAACAAAATATTTTGTGACCTTGTAGCAAGGTCACCCATTAGCTGAAAAAGAACCTTAAATTTCCAACAATCAATAATAGACTCAACTTCAAGTGCCACTCCCTTCGCTATAGGTTTATGGTTCTTTGACTACAGGCTACCAATTCCCATGGTTGCATATCAATGAATTTGGTTGATTTCTTCCTCATTGTTGCATATATATTAGCTTCTACACAAAGTACTTGTTCATCATAATCAACATAATTTATCATAACATTTCATCACATTTCAAAAAACTCACACACATGCAAATATCTATCATTATATCAGTAATTAGTCAGATGAAAAGGTATGGACATTCTTGCTTTATAGATGTCAACTTGCATGTTTATCATCATTGGGTGGTAAATATTATGGAAAATGGATCACAAATACCATGGTATGATATAGACCAAGGTGCGCAATGTTACCACTTGTAAAAGACAAACAGTCAAAAAGACAAGGAATGTCATGACTCATACTAAGGACCCGATTGCCCCAATATTTTTGTCAAGACAAACCACAAACAACAAGCAATGAAAAGAGATCATGATCCATCATCACTTCTCTAAATCCTTCATGGGACATCCTTGAGGTGCATAGTAACATGACAAAAAAAATTCAAAAAGATAAGACAAACTCAAACCAACAAAGTGTTTTCCAGAGAAATATGTTTGTTGATAGGATTGACAAGATTGATTGGTATGATTGATTAGGTTTACCAAGGGACCTAATGTAAAATGGATAAGACCAAGTAGCAACCACTCTACAAATTATCTAAGCCCAAATTTCAAATCCAAACAAGAGAGTACAAATGATAAAAGAGAGCAAACAAGAATGAAAAGCATAAAATAAAACTCCCCTATCAAAGTTGCTTCATCTCCCTTGCTTCTCCTCCATTCTTTCTCAAGTTGCAAACCTTTGCCCTCATATTTTGAAGTGTTGGAATACTTGCAAATGACAATGACAAGATAGCAAGAACTTTGGAGAAATGTGATTGTTAAATAAAAAATGGAGGAAGGCTTCTTTTAAAGACAACCATTCAAATGGACAATCAAGATTAAGCTTCTAGAAAGATTCCAAGATCAACGAATGAGGATGCATGCAACACAGAGGAGTGGAGGTTACTAAATGGATGGTCAAGATGAGAAAGAGCCCAGAGATGATCGACGATTGAGATTCGAAATGGGATAGTGGAGGGAGATAATGGAGGAAAGGAATCTCTAGACAAGTGGAGGCATAAATTATTTATTTGAGGAAAAAGGCAAGTGGACATTTAATTAAAATGATTATTCAACCATTTTAATTAAATGAGAGGAAAATGGAAAAGAGACATTAAATAATTAACTTAGATTAATTATTTAATGGAGGAGAAATGACAAGGGATAATTAAATAATTTTGACAATTATTTAACTATAGAAGGATTAAAAGATTAATTAATAGACAAATAATTATTATTATTATTTGACTATAGACGAATAATGAAGAGAAAATAATTAAATAAATAATAATTTATTTAATTATAGAAGGAAAGAGTGTTAGCGACACAATTAAATAAATAATTTAATTGATCAAAGGAGAATAAAGATCAAGAAATGAATTAATTAAAATTATTTAATTAATAGAGGAATGTGATCAAAGATAATAATTAAATAATTAAAATTACTTAATTATGTCAAGAAGAAGACCAAGATGATGGAAAAATGGCGCTCGCAGACCAAGACATTTTTTAGTGTCTACACTATCTATCACTAATCACATCGATGATGTCTCTACATCATCCAATGAGCAAGAGGTAATCCCAAGCATGATCAAACTCAATCACCCAAGTCTAGCAATGATCCAGTTCAAGATATATTGACATCATTCAATCTCATGGCAGTACATATTGATAATCAAGAGACTCTTAATCCAACGCTTATACCCAATGCAAAAAATCTAAGCCAAGAGCTATTGCCCATATGTCCACATTTGGGGAAATCCAAGGATCCTTTACAAGCCATCCCTTCTTTTAAATTGATCCATGTCAAGAGTACGAACCAAAGCATATTGAAGATAATACCACACAAATTCAAGATCAAGAATCCCTATCATCAAAGTAATACAATGACTTGGCAAATATCTTCCAAGACATCCAAGGTTTTCCAAAAGAAGAACAAATCCATACACCAAGCACACATACATCTACCCATGATATGTTTACTCCTAATAGACATGTAGATGATCTTCATCCAAGACAAGAGTCTCATACTCTTGATGAAATTACCAAGGAAAAAGATTCATCTACTCTTAACATCTTTACACATGATCAAAGTATAGTAGAATCTATAGACATGTCAAAAATTGATCAAAAAGAAGCATTAAGATTAGAAACATCCTCCAAGTAGGTTGAAGACATCGAGCATGAAAATATGGAGCACAGTATCTTAAAATCAGCAAAGAAAAATAACAATCCTAGGTAGTAGAGCATTGGGTATACAACAACCAAAGAAGCACCAATATATTTTGAAGGGCCATCAAAATCTGATATTCTACAAGATCAAGTTGAAAATATCAATCAGGAAGTTATCCCACATATGAAGGATCCTATCAGTGAAGAATTTATCACATTTGAAGATCCACAACACAACAGAGAAGGATTAGAACCTTATTTCCAAGGTAAGACATGTCCTATTGCAAATAATTTTTTTCAATGAATTCATTATCAAGACAGAGGATTAGGCCTAGATGAACAAGGTATCCTAGAAACAGTGCAGATTATTGGCAATCCTAAGCATCAAGGTCTTGGTTATTCAACAATTAAGGGATCTAAACATATCAGGGATACCTCTATAATATTGGGGGAAACTTTACCTAATGTAAGCATAAACATAGAGAGCATGAAGAGTCCTTATAATGAAACCACTACCAACACTACAACTAGTTGTATCATGAATCATCATCCACACATATTTCAACCCTTTGATTGGGACCAACAACAAGAGAAAAGGCTATATCTAAGAACGAAACAAGTCATTGAAGCGAAAGAATCAACAAAACAAAATGGACAAGAAAGATTCAAATGGATACAAAAGAAAAAGAAAGAAAATCATTCCTATCAAGCTCCATTGGTCAAAGAAACTATGGGGAAAAATAAAAAAGGGAAGTTCATCCATCAAAAAAATCCAACAATGCAAAAGAAAGCTTCAAGAGCAACCTACAATTTATATCAATACATCGGTCCCAATCGAATCTCCATATCCACCCATCATTTTTCTCATCATCCCAAGTTTGGAGAGTCAAAGATTCCAAACTGTCGACCGATCCATCTGAATCTCTCTTACCTCAACGCATTTTTCCATCAAGGATATCAAAATCTTGCATTAACCATGCATTGGCAACAACTCTTTATCATAAGGATTCTAAAGGCACTCTATCATGATGTGCACATCAAGGTAAGTTTAACTCTGGTATCGACAAGGAAGATAAAATTTCCAAAGGTTACACTCAAGCACTCGTATTTTAGCAAAACAACTTCTCCAAGTAGGATATTGTTGGCACATCATGACATCAACAAAAACCATATCAAAACTAGCAATGTCTACATCAGCACCACCAGGTGGTTCAACATGAGCAAAAAAATATCACCATAATGAAAAACTGGTATCAGGTATCTTGTGTGACATCAAAAATCAATAAAAAATAAAAAAATCAAGAAAATAGTTAAGAAAAAAATCGTCCTTTAGTGAAAACCACTATGGCGGTGCTTTGGAAAAGTACCATGATGAAAAATTGGAAAGTAGGCGTCATGTGTGGAATCAAGCACCTACATGCGACATTTCAATTGGAAGCATCTCAGCTTATCCATAATGAATCCAATCCATTTTTATCCAAATCCAACTTATCTTGATCTTGACAAATGTTTGGTGTACACTTTACATTTGCTTATAGAAAAAATCTTGACATGGGTCACTATCATTGATCCTATCCTATCCAACATTATCTGAGCCATGAGGCATTGACCAAAAGGGGATACTCTATCCAAACATGTTATCCTATCACAAGATAATCCATCACCTACATTGCTAGACATTGGGGGAAAGTACTTACATCTTGCTTCAGAATAAATCTTAATTTATGCCTTCTAGCTCACATTGTGATCTAGGCATTGTCCAAACAACAAGGTGTGCCACATGGTACCCTTTCCAATTCATCCCATTAACAAGGTATCCCACCAACGCACCACCAGGGTAACCTTCAAAACAGTTCGTCCCAACAAAAAGGTGTACCACCAACACACTACCAAGGTAACCTTCAAAGATACAAACAACGTGGATTATTTCTTCACTCAAACAATCTAAGATAACATTTTCTTGAACCTCATGACTAGTTCAAGTATATTTCCCACAACATATCCTCTAGAAATAGAAGTGAAATATCAGTCCAAGTTTTCAACATCTTATACCCCAAGAAAAAGGGTAAAAATCCCCAAAAATAAAAAAGATAAAAAATAAAAAAGCAAGAAAAACAATGAAGAGAAATAACACGTTCTTTAATTGAAAACCACTCTGTGGCGCTCATAGAACATGTACCGTAGTGAAAACCTAGCAAACAAGTGCTATGTTTGAATAAAACTTGCATCGTTATTTATCAATACTATCCACAACATCCACACATTCATCTCATAATAAAACATATGTCCAACCATGGCTTGGTATTGATTTAGGAAAGTAATCTTGTCTCAAATTGGGGGCAACTTCCTGAAGATGGTCATGGATTAGATCTTTGTGCGTCCTATCATGGTCAAAAACAACAAAAGTCAAAAACATCTTAAAAACAATAAAAAACCAAAAGACATCCAAAAAACAATAAAATAAAAAACATCTAGAAAACAACATAAATCAAAACAACAATGTTGGATTATTCCTTCACTCAACAAATTCTAAGATATCAACATTTACTTGAACCCCACACCTAGTTCAAGTAGATTTCCCGCAAAATATCCTCTATAATTGGAAGTGAAATATTAATCCAAGTTATCAATGTTGTTTGAAACCCCAAAAACAAGTTTATGCTTTGAGTCAGCTGGTCGAACTACATGGTCTCTACGTGTACAACGTAGGTAAGGCTTAACAACCCCCAAGGCCTTAGGTTAGTCCCTTTAGGTTTCTATCACGCTTTTTCAACTTAGTCAAAAAATATAAAATCCAAAAAATCATTCATAAAATCCAAAATCCAAAAAAATATTCACGAAACAAAAAAAAAAACATTCAAACTGAACTACGAGCCTCTGTGTGTACAACGTAGGTAAGGCTTATCTTTGATGAGCCTGCGAGGCCCTAGGTTAGTCCCCTAAAAACAACAAAAACAATATCATAAAACTCGAAAAATCAAAAAGTCCTATCTCCATCATCACAATCTGCAATAAAATTTTCACCCATAATAAACAAATCGTCACTTTCACCTTTTGACAAAATAGACAAACAAACAGAGAAAACATCAAAAGCTAGAAATTTCAAGCAAGTAATTGCAAAGCTTTGATTACAAACAGACTAAAACAAGGCCAGAGAAGTACCACAAGTCACGACAACATCCTGAGATATGCCTTAACGGATCTATTCCTACGATAGACATGATCAACACCGGATAATAGCCCCAACCCAAATAGATATGACAAGTGATACTGCAACTTTGTTTTTATCTTTTTTATAGGCTTATCTTTCTTATTTATTGTATTGACTCATTCCCATGATCTCTTGAGGATGTCCATAAGGATTTCGAGAAGAAGGAATGGGGTCAATTGAGCATCATTTCAATTTGTTGTTTGTAAGATATTTTTGTGATACTATCATGGCAAATACTTGCTTTATTGAGTGTATGTAAATTGTTTTGAAATAGTTTGTGTAGCAGGTGCATGTTAGGTATTCTATGCCTCTCTATATTACTGGTCTAACATGTTTTAAAGCAACCAAACCACATACTTTAAACAAAGTTTTTGTATGTATGGTATGGGAAAGAATATTCTTTGAATGTTGAGTCAAATTCCACACAATAGATACAAAGTCACCTTGGTCATTAATACCCCGGTGCATCGTATTTGTTTGCTATATCAAACATGATTGTTCAAAATGTGAAATCTCCAAGCAAAGCGAAAGCAACTCATCAATACTAACAACTTCAAATTTCTATCCATCATCAAATATTTCTTCTAACATCCATCCTACATCACAATATCATTAGTACCATGTCCATCCTACATCCACAATATCGTCAATACAAATCATGATGATAATAAAGCAATGAAAACATCATGTATCGTGTATAAGGCATACATCCATCATATATCAACATCAAAATAAACATCATATATCAAAATGATATATTGATCATCCATAATAAAACATCATATGATATAAAATATGATCAATCCATCCATCCACACCATATGCATACAACAAAAAAGTACAAAAATGTGCATAAACATACATCATCATACATGGTTATCCAGACATCATCACATAAACATAAAATAAAGTTGAATCGAAGAAGGTATATCTCATATATATCATCATCAGAAAAGGGAGAATTTCATAGTACATCATCATCATGGAAACAAGTGTGATAGGATAATACAAAAATAATACATGTATACAAGGCCTTGATTGGGTTGATGAATATATACAAAAAATCATGTTTGTAATATGTCTATGAACAAACAACATAATAAAGATCAAGTACAACCATAACACTCTCTGTCATGGAAGAGGACTCTATAGACCAGGCTATGGGTCACCATTCGGATCTGGTTGTCTTACAGAATGACCAGCTGACTCGCCGCCGCCGCCTGCAACACTAGGCTCTCCAAATCTAGGTTGTCATTGGGCTTGAGGAATAAAATCATCAAATAGAGTGTGTTATTATGTATCCCTCTATAAAAATCCATCCTTATTAGTGTGAAGACTATCTTTCTCAGTCCTCAAACTATCCCTCTCTATAGTGACAGACTGTAACTGTGTCTCAGCAATGAGACATTGCCTAACTATTTAATCTCGCTCTGTACGAAGGCCATCTAGCTTTGTTGTCACAGTAGCAAGATATGCCTTTGTGGCCTATCGCCATCCTATCTTTGTGGCCAACCGAGCACCTCCATCCCCAGGTGGTGGAAGGGGACCTATAACCTGTCCATGAACCTAAGGAATATGATCACCCTGACCACCCTGTGCTCCATCATGTTGAGCTCGACCAAGCTGCTCAACTAGAACCTCAAAACTTTGTCGCTCCTCATGTCGACCTATAATGCCTGCTCTACCTACTGCAGGATCATTGTTGAGACCTATAAATCTCAATGGCACACATTGTGCCCATAACTGATCAAAATCAGGAGTAGTACCTGAATTTGCTAAACCCACTAGCCAACCCCATCCGACTAGGGAAAGTGCTTAGAAAGCAATAATAACATCTCTTTCAGCCTGTAGACCCCATAGATGGACCTCTTTGGTGGCCCAACAAAACCAAGCCTCATATACATCAGGAAACTGGCCTGTCTCTCTCCAAACTGCTGGCATACTCTGTCAGGTAAATATCACTCTAGAAGAGAGTGAGAGAGACCAATCAACCATCTAGTCTATCGACAGTACACTAGCTACTATTGATCCTCCGACCACACATCACAATCCATATAAGGCCTCCAAACAAAACATGGCATGTCATCAAACACATGATGCCAATACAGAAGATCCCTAGGAAAGGTGTAATGTAGAAAGCCTCCATAACGATATGAGTATGGATCACCATTAGCATGATCTTGTATACCATCGGGATGCATCACTATAATGTTCTCCCAAGCCCATACATGTAAGAGAGAAATGCCTACGGAAATGGATTTCCCACCCCAATATGCAATCTCATGCATATCTCTGTAAAGGTGGGCAAGAAGACACAAACCCCATGCATGTTTGGTCCCATGCTCAAACATGCTCACAATACAAATACCCCATCCAACAGGGAATTGACAATCTCTCCTATCAGGAAAAACTAGCCCTAAAATCAAACCGCACAGAACAAGAGAAACAGGATCCGCACTACCAACGAACTCTAATAAATCAATCTCAAACTGTCAAACCTCCAAGTGTCTGACACCAAGCACACATCGCATGGCATAGGTACCCCATCAAACATGGTATGTAACAAGCTCACCATGGATAAGAATGTGGAGAATCCTCCAAACATCCTTGAGGGTAATGTTGGCCTCTCATGTAGGTAAATAGAATGAAGAAGTCTTTGAATGCCACCGCCCCATGAGCATGGTCATCATCGTTGTGTGAGATCAAATGGGAGGCATATAACAAATATGATGAAGCTTGACCATATCTGGGAAATATTGCTCCAAAACATCAAAACTGACAATTGGATCAAATAGATCTCGAGGTCATCTTTCCCTTGACTGTAGTGGTTTAAGGACCACTTGCAATCATTTTTAACCCATAATATTAGGGTTTCACTCTAAACACACAAAGCAAAACAAAAAATAATGAAAAAGCTAACTTACGGTTCCAAATAGGCAAAAGCAATAAAACTTTAACAAAAGTGACAAAAATTCAAACAAAGGCGAGAATTTTTTTTCAAAAGCGTTGAGGACTATCAAAAGCGAGAAAAGCAAAAGCGAAGAACTTTTTCAAGGGTGCAAGTTTAACTCAAAAGTGCCCAAACCAATGAACAACCATAAAAGGAAAAAAATAAATCAAGTGCTCAAAACAAAAGCAAAAATCCAGGACAAAGGCGCAAAATCAAAACAAGTGCGCAATTTTTTTGCAAAAGCGCCAATTTCAAAATGGCAAATGCACTAAAAACCTAAAACCTACTCTATCGACAAGTTTGACTTCATGTATTAATTACAAGAACACGAAAAGACAAAAGTGAAAATTGAGAGGGTACATATCGAGGCATCGACGCTTGCGGTCATCCATACTCTCGAACTACGTCTATGCGATGTGGGGCTCCACGAATCAACACCATAGCTCCTCCACAATTGACAAAATGAGAAATACAGAGAGAAGAATTCACTATAGGCTCAAAGCACAAATGAGGTAATTGGAACCATAATTACCTATTTTAACCCACAAAACCCTATTGTTTACTTAGGGAACCTTCCTAGGTTAAAGTTAGGAGCTCCCAAGAACAGTTGAACGAGCAAAAAAATAACTATACACTTAATTTTTCGTCCTCTACATAACTAAATTGAAATACAACAATGTCATGAACCTAACCTCAAAATTACAATTTTTGGCCAACCTCTCAAGGGGGCAACGTAGAGTCCTACCATCATTCCGCTAACCGTCAAGGCACAATGGGGCATATTTTTTTTTCAAAATCTTGATCTTAACATCAAATCTTTGAAACAAAGCAACCCGTACTTTGTATCAAAGAGGGGAAAAATGTAGACATGTAAAATTGACCTAACATAACACCTATCACACACCTTAAATGACATTTTCACATCATTGGCCCCATTATTATCAAATATCATTGTATTTCACATTAATTGCATCCAAAACCCTAATTTCCCCTATTAATTGAATAATACAACATTATTTAATTAATTCACTTTTTCATCATTTTTGACTAATTAAATAAATTCTATTTATTTGATAAAGTCCTAAAACCCTATTTTTGCTATTAATTGAATAATATGACATTATTTAATTAATTCATGTTTTATCATTTTTCGACCAATTAAATAAATTACATTTATTTAATAAAGTCCTAATCTAACATTATTTCATCCTGATTAGTTAAATAATACCAATTATTTAATTACATAGCTAAATCACTTTATTCCCCTAAGTCAATTAAATTATTAAATCATAATAATTTAATTAACTAACTTTCCCTCCAAATTTGAATAATTTGAATAAACTATTCAAAAAATCATCAAAAATCAAATCAAACTAATGCAAATTTATTTGCAAAAGTCAAACTTGATTTGCAAGTTCAACTCCAAAATGAAAGAATTAATTAATTCAATTAATTAATCATTCTCAACTACTTTCTCGATTGAGTAAATTATGAATCACTGATTGCTCAATCTAAATTCCTAACAGATTGTTCTAATTCTTGATCGATCAATCTAATTCCTGATTGACCAATCTATTTGTCAATCCCACAGATTATTCAATCTATTTCTTCAATCACACTAATCACGTAATCTATTTTGCACAGATTATGCCCATCTAAATCCTCTCAAAATCTTTCAATCGTCGATCAAGATATTCTACTACGTGATCCTGATCGTCCATTTCGAATCACAATTTCTATATAACAAACCTCTTTCCTCACAAAAAAGATCGAAGAATAAACATACCTTATGCAATGAAGTAATGCTAAATCACCATTGACAAAACTTCAACATATCTTCGATCAACAACACACACATTGCATCAAAGCTTCTCGCGTGTAACAATGGAGGCTTCATAGTGATATGAACAACTTGAAATCTTGCGAACACACTCTAACACAGGATGGTAAGATTGTATTGTTTTGAATTCATGTTTATTGTCTTGTTTCAATGATGCTTTTGAATTCTTTAGCTTTATAATTTCATTTTGTGAGTGAAGGAATAGATCTAGATTAATGCTTTTGATTTAGATTAGCTTCTATTTCATTGCATTTATCTTGTTTATGCTCCATGATTTTCCCCCTCACACAATTTTATATATATATATATTGTTTGATATATTAATTTTATAATAAATAGTGTATTATCTTAGCGTTGTCATATAAGAAACTATGGCTAAAGTTTAATATGTTGCACATAAAACATGAGAAGAATAAGTCAAAGGGACTTATGCACAATGCATAAGTAAGGGAGAATACTATTTAAATGTTGCAAGTAGAAATGAATACAGATTCAACATTATTGACTAAGTCTTAACTGCACATAAATAAAGGGCGCTAAAGTATGAAGGTGGCACAAAAATCTATAGAATGTGGAACCAATAAAATTCTAAAACTTGTGCCATATTTAGGTAAAGCCATAAGACAAGCATAAAACTCAGTCAAGGCAAAGATGGCCGAAATTGTGAGGATAGTTGACTTGCAAATCAAATAGGAAACCTGTAGTAATGCGTCACTATGCCTTGACTCAGTAAAAGAATCAATTTGTCACAAGAATGAAATTGACAACCATTTTATGAAATTGGAAATAAGAGGACTGCTATGTGTTACAATCTGAGAGTTTAATTATCTGAGTCGATGCATGTGAATGGGAGGGTGGCAGATTTGTTAGCTTGTTTGTAGTATTATGATGCTGAAATTTAAGTATATATAGAGGTGCTCTCTCTACCATTGGTTACACTTTTCATTTTGATTTCTTTGATATTATTCTGCTAAATGTTTTGTGCAAGAGTATTTCGAGAGCTTGTGAATTAGAGAGTTATTTTATGATTTTACAATTGTAATTGTTCTTTGTAATGATTTATGGCTTAGATTGTGTGATGTGAAAAATCTCACACAATCTAAGCCAAAAATCATTACAAAGAAAGTTATGGATTGTGGAAACTTGATATCATTAATTGTAATTGTTGACAGAATTAGAAAGAGGCTAGAAGTGGAAGATAGGTTGAACATAGAAGAAGTAGCAAGCAGGCTTATGGAATTGAGCTAGGGAGGAAGTAATATCAGCTAGGGATTTAAATATAGGCATTGCTAATTTCTATTCCTTTGGATTTATGTTTGAAAGGTTATTTGTTTATGGATTCCTTGTTTGGAAAGGATTGATTGAAACATGTGTTAAGGTGCTTTGGATAAGCTTCCATGTTTCTTGGTTGATTCTTTTATTGGTGAAAACTTTCTATTTGGTTTATACTTATATATATTCTATAATGAAATTTATATGATTGTGTTTCTATTTATACTTTACGTTGTTTGTCAATACTATATGTATGTAGCATGAAATGTGAAATGTGGTATGTATTGATGTCTTGAAGTAATTTAGATGGAATAAGAGGTTAACTTGGTTATTCTTGGGGTTAACATAATCCATGGGAAAGGGTGTAACCTAGTTAGTCTAGTTATCATGTCATCACTTTGCTCTTTTTGGGATGTATGTTAAGTGTATGAATGGTCAAAACCAAATTGAACTAGAAAGTTGGTGAGTGTGTGACCTCCACTCTAAATTTTGGGTGATGGATACTTTGGCTAAAGTATTTTAAGTAGCCACTATTTACACGGTTAGCTCACTATGATTTGGGTTTGCATACTAGATAGGGATTGTCATACATGTAGGTTGTAGCCACTGTATGGTAGCTCTAGATATGTAGGACATAACACCATGCTCCGAGAAGGCTAGGATTATGAGGTTACCAAACCAATATATTCGTTGAAGGATAGGGCCATCTTACCAATTAGGATATATGTGTGGGGGATCATAGTAAGTTTGTGGTTAGCGAAAAAAGTGCTTGAGTGATACTTCCCCTCATGTAGTTGGTGGTCAAGATTTGAGGAAGGACATTTGGACCATTCATAACTCTACTTCAGTAAGCTCATAGAAGCTATGTATGTAATCATGTATCCATCTTTATAGAAATTGTAAATGGGAAATATCATCTTGAAATTATGTAATGTAAAATTGTTACCTATATTATTGAAATGTTTTTTTGTTATGCAATGGGAAAGTTTGAAATGGTTGTGTATCAAATGTGCATCTTTTTATTCAAATAAAAAGACAAATTTTATTGCTCATAATGTTAGTAGCATAAACTGTTCACTTGTGGGTAAACCATATTAAAATTAATGGGTAGAAAAATGGGCTTGTTACAATTATCAGTCCCATTTCTCTAAAATAATTAGAAGGAATTGTGTTCCATATGAAGAAAGGGAAAGCCCTGGTCCTGTGGGTTCTTGATAGAATTATTTTAGGAATTCTAGGAAATTATAAAATTTGATTTATTAGAGGCCATGCAAGAATCTCATAGGAATAAATAGATGTTGAGAGCTATGAATTATACGATTCTTGTTCATATATCCAATAGAGGAGGGATTAATTCATTGAATGTGTCGAGGCCAATAGCTCTCTCCAATGTGGTGTATAATATTCTTTCCAAGTTGATTCCAAAGATGCTTAAGTTGTGGATTAACAAGCTCATTTCTGAAGAGTATAAAGGATTTATGGTAGACATGCAAACTTTGGATGGAGTGGTCATTACTGTTGAGGCTATTCATTCCATGGTGACTTGAAAGGAGAAGTCTATGTTTATTAAGTTGGACATGACCAAAGCTTATGGTGGGGTCAAATGGTCATTCCTTCAAAAAGTGTTGCTTGCTTTTAGTTTTGGTGTCAACCAGGCGATGAGTTGCATTATGACTACCTCTTTTATTATGCTTGTCAATGGTGAGCCTTCTTCCTTATTTGGAGCCATGGGTCTTCAACAAGGAGATACTTTGTCACCATATTTGTTTATCGTATTGGTTTAGGGCTTGGGGAGAGTCATTAAATCTAATGTAAAACAAATTTTTATTCAAGGGTAGAGTTGGGGCAATAACTTACCTTCATAGTCACACTTACAATTTGTATATGACACCACATTGATGGGGGTTGCCAGGATTATAAAAGCTACTAACTTTAGAATTTTTTTGGATATCTATCTTGTGGTCTTGGGCCAACAAAATAATGAAGGCAAACCCTCCATTTTTTTCTTCAATACTCCTCTTTTGATTCAACATCAGATTGCTTAAATCCTTCTAGAATTTAGATTGGAGCTCTTCCTTTGGTATACCTTGGCATTCATCTCTCTGTTAGATCCCCTACCTAGGTGGACTTGGAAAACTGTTATGGATAAGTTTCATATGAGAGTTAATCATTGGACTCACATGTGGAGCTTTCCTTTGCTGGGAGAGTTTTACTTTTGAAATCTATGGTCCAAGTTCTCCCTATTTATGTGTACTTGATCCATGTTGCTCCTACAAGTTTTAGTAATGATTTGGATGCTCTTGCAAGGTAATTCTTATGGGTTGGTAATTTGGATTCTTCAAAGTGGAGTTTGGTAAAGTGGAAGACTATTTTTAGATTGAAGCAAGAGGGTGGCCTTGGGTTGAGACAAGCTAGCCTCACTAGTCAGGCCTTGGCTACTAAGATATATTTATGCTGGTGTAATAATCAGGACCAATCCTGGGCTAAGATCCTCTCCTCCAAGTATTTGAGGAAGCGGTGAGGGAAGATGTGCCTAGAGTTTGTTTGTTGAGTAAGGGCTATGTGATTTGGGACACTCTAAAAAAGGGTACCAATATGATTAAGAGGGTATTTTTTTTGGATCCGTAACAGGGGTTTTCAAGCTCTTTTTTGGTATGAATCTTGGGATGGTTTTACCCCAATCATGTCCATTGTAGTGCCCCTCCATTCTCACCGTGGGTGTGCAGGTAGTTTGGCTTTGGAACTTGGAGATGAAGGTAAAGTAATAGGGATATTTAAAGGTATGTGCCAATGATGTTAAGAATTTGATGTTGTATATTATGAATTTATGGACTATGTGAGAAGTTTAGGATATGACTTATTATATATGTTTAAGGATAGGTTTGTCATGGTGTGTGTGTGTGTTCAGACATAATTGTTACTAGGATGCAAGCTATGGGAATATTTTTCTATGGAGATGCTTTGGTTATCTTTAGGATTTCCACATGATTCTGACATATTATTATCATGATGATATGATATTATGATTATATTTATTATCGTTAAGAGGTACTTAATTGTGTTCAAGTGTTGCGGTTGCAGATGGAACATGAGATTCTGTTAGTACTTTTGTGAGTATGACGCATATTGTTATGTTATTATTATTATGCAAAGATTTACTTGGATAGTTAAATGACACATTAGCATGTTTGTTAGGATAAGTGGAAAGGGAGGCATCATACCATTGGATGTATGGGGGACATACGAGAATGAGATATGATTGTTAGAGTTCCTTTCCTAGTGTTTCGGCTATTATGCACATGTGCTCTAATTTGTATGTTTGAGTGAATAGGTGCTAGGCTACATCTCCACCTAAATTAGCAGGTTTGAGTGTGCCTCTAATCCCAATGATGGTTGAGGAGATAATATCTAGGCCCAAGTTATACCCTAAACCTAGCCATTGTCCCCAATTAGGGACAATTGATTCAGTGTGTGACCACCTTTTCAGGTTGTCATGAGACAATGCTCGATATCCTATACCCTATGGTTGAAGTGTTGCACTTGTGTGAATGTTTATGTGGGGTTATGTGATTGTGTGACTTTAATGTATAGCTTTAAGTGAGGATTCAGTTCAAATGGTGCTAAATCATTTGGTAAGTCAGATTAGTCACTGTTGTGATCATTCTTATTATTTATGCTTTGATGTGAATGTCTCTTTCATGTAAGAAGTTTTTTTTTGGTTTATGCTTAGTCTCTGATTATGACCTATTTAAGTGAAGTTAGCTTCTAGGTCAGTTATGTTGCTGGTAACTATAGTTGTCATGTGGGCGTTAAAGTGTGATTTATTGTTATTATATATATGTATATATATTACTATGGTTATTCTTTGGTGTGAGTGAATATTGGTTATTAATATTATTATGATTACATGTGTATTATGTTTTATTAAAATAAGGTTATAAATATTAACATATTCTAATGTTATTTATTAAATATTAATATGTTTATTAATAAATATTTAAATATTAATATGTTTATTAGTAAATATTTAAATATTAATATGTTTATTAGTAAATATTTAAATATTAATATGTAAGCATATGTTATATTTGTGTTTTGATTTACTATTTTGGTGGAGTGACTAGTTTGGTGGAGTGGCTATTTTTAACAAGGTTCTTTTATATTTTATAATGTTCTGAAATTATTTGGTGGGAAACCCTAAACAAATGAGTTAATTATGTGAGTTAATTTGATTATTTATTTTATTTTAATTATTCCATTAGTGGGATGAGGACCAATCCTTTAATTTAATATTTTAATATTTTATTTTAGGGGAGATTTTATTTCCTTGTTTTATTTTTGAAAAGAAGAGTCTTTTGGGAAATAGGTTTTCCATTTTTCTTTTATGCATGAAATTTAGAGGATTTGGGAGATATTTTCTTTAGGGGGTTTGAGAATGGAGAGAAAATGGAGAGATTCTACATGGTTTTGGAAGGATTTCATGAGAATTTATTGTTGTTGGTGAATGGACATTTTGGTTTTGGATCGTGGTTCTGGATTTGTGAATTGAGCTTGGAGGATCTTTTGGGGTTTCAACTTTTTTTTCATCATTGTTCTTCAAATTTGAGGTAAGGATTTTTGTGATTTGTTAATTTATGTATTTTAGATTTATAGGAATTTGAAGGGGTTAAATGAATGGAATTTTAATGATTTTTAATAATCTGGAAAAGATCTAGTTGCTAGGTTTCTCATTTTATCATTTGGTTGTAATCGAGTATGCCAAAAAGAGGGGTTTTATGGGATCTGTCTGTTATTTTGCATTCTATGAATTTATGAGTCATTTTTAGTCAGTTCCACCCACATTATTGAATAGCCAAGGGCCAAATCTGAAATGGGTTTTTGACAGATTTTGATTTCGAGTTGTTATGACGATTTTATTGTTGTTTTATGGTTGGTAGATTTCATTGTTGTCAAGAGGGTTTTATGGGAGCCATCTATTGTTTTGCATTCTATGAATTTTTAAGTCATTTTTTGTCAATTCCGCTTAAATTGTTGAGTAGTCGAGGCCCAAATCTGAAATGGGTTTTCAACGGATTTTGATTTAGAGTTGATATGACTATTTTATGGTTGTTTATGACTGGTAGATTTACTGTTGTCAAGAGGGAATTAGTTTAATCATTTATGCTTGAATGTGTTACTGTATGTATGTTGATAATTATTTCCTATTTGTGAAATATTGTGTTGTGGTATAATGATCATCTTTTGGGATTCCTATTCGTTTGTGTTATGTGTTGGACCTCTGGAAGTATCTGAAAGTCTTTGTGAAAGTCCTTGTGATTTTTGGTTGATTCTTGTTTTAAGGTAGTCTCCTTTGGATGTTTAGTGTCAACCACTTTCTATTTCTATTGCTTGCTTGTGTGTGGGGCTTAGTGTTGTATCCTAGCACGGAGGGAGTGGGCCTTAGGGTTCCATGTGGTAGGGTGGTATATTCCAACCATCCATTGGGGTTTAGGTGGTGCAGTTCGTGTGCAACATGGAGTCTTTCCTTCCACTTCATTCCAAAGCTGAATTTATGTGCAGATGATATTTCTAAGAAAATGGTGTCCAATATGTATCTTACATATATGTACCTCTCAAATGAATGAATCTTGTACATTGTAACATTTTTGCAAAGAAAAAGTAAATGAATTGATATAATCTTGAATATATATATATATATATATATATATATATATATATATTGTTGTTTATTATGTAATGGAAAGGTTAACATAGGGATGTTGTATTTATGATGCATATGAGCTTAATTTAGCAGTAGATGAGATATGTCTTTATGTATCTATTTCATGGCATTAACTAGGATTAGGTTCATATTCACATAGTGTTGGATGAGGTTTAATTATAATTATGTTATCATATGCAATTTTTAGTATGAGATTTAATTTACATTCAAAAAATTGATTGGATGTATTCTTAGTGTATCATATGTATTTTTATAGGTTTAGTTATTGTTGATGTGTCGTAGTAGCGACGTTAGGGGACCATGGTGGATAGCTGTGTAAGTGGGCTATGATTAATGTTATTTTTAGGTCATAATGTGATTATGATATATGATGTTAATGTAATGTTGTTATCCATGTTAAATTGTTGAGTTGCATTAGTTGTGTCACTTTAGTTTCTTTAAAAAAAAAATTATTGGCTTGATGTTTGAGGTCTTTTGTGTTAATCCACCGGGTCCCTTAGCGGGGAGCTACAAGACCTATATCATGTTCATATTTCCTCATCTACAAGACCTATATCATTGCTTCTTGGAAGCTGGGTGGTCTTGGGTCAAGGACTTCAAATCTTCCTAGAGCTTGGGGCATGTGGAGGTGTCTAGATGGAAGGATCCTTCATAGTGGCTTTGTTGAGGATCAATAAGAGTCAAGAAGGATTTTAGTTGGTATAGATTGTAGTTATATAAGGGGGATAGATACCTTGGCAAGGAGTCCAAACTCTAGGGGGTGTATTTGGTGGCCTTTGGATATCAGGAGTTGAACTTTCATAAATATGGGGGATGGAAGTCATGTGGTGGAAGAATGTGTGGAATAAGTTTCTTGCCCAAATGAAAATTCTTCATGTGGCTTGTTGCTTGGAATATGTGTCTCACTTGGGATAAACTTCAAAACAGAGGTTTTTAAGGGCCATATTTTTGTGCCTTATGTGGCAATAGTGAAGAATGATTTTCTCATTTATTTTTAAGTGCTCCTTCTCTAAGGGCATTTGACATTTATGGTGGGGAATCTAGAGGTAGACTTGTATTTATGCTTCTTCTTCGGTTGAGTTTAGAGGAGTTTGGGAAGGCCTCCAACTAAGGACTTCTTTCTTCAGGTCTCATGGAGCATTGGACCCTCCTTTATCCTTTGGCAAATATGGATGGAAAGGAATCACATAATCTTTCATGGAAGGAATTTAGGGGTTCAACAAATTTGGTAGATAATCGTTGGTATGGTTCAAGAGATAGTGAATGCTAAATGCAAAGTGAATATCCCCTTGGAGGATGGGAAGGAAGAGACGAAGAAGAGGTTGGGATTACATGTAAATGATCCAGGACCTTCTTTGGTGAGGAGGAGTTGCCATTCTAGAAAGAAAACCTAAAGGGATGGTTGATGGTCCTCACTTCCAATTGGTGTTGTAAAGATTAATATTGATGGTTCTTCCAAGGGATATCTTGGGCATGCTAGGATTGGAGGAGTTGGGAGAGATAATACTAAGACTACCATTTTTCTCTTTTCCATTTATAAGGGGCAATGAATAAATAATCTTATGGAAGGTCTTGCTATTCTTATTTATCTTGAAAGGGATTGTGCTTTGGATTGATGCAAGATTATTTTTGACTCTAATCCTTAAATTTTGATTAATATGTTGAATGAGAATATGTAGGATGGATTCAATTGGAAACTAGCTTCAATGGCTCATCCAATTCTCTAATTGATTAAATTTCTTGATTTTGCATTTTTTGTCCATATCCCGCGAGAGTGGAACAATGTGGTTGATTGCTTGGCTAAATGGGCTTCTAAGAATAAGGGGGACTAGTAGGTGGAGGACTATGAGCATTTATCCCACAATTATTCCCAAAGTTTGGATAGGATAATTATTAAGGACATGGCTAGTTAATAGGCTTCAGTAGATAGGTTTCTCGAGGGTTTGAATCCTCTTACGGGGCTGTGTTGCCAATCTGATTGTTGGAATTTTTGTCTTTGTTTGGTTGGTGTCAGGTCTTGGTTTGAATTGTATGTTATCTTCTTGTTTATTTAATAAATTTTTAACCCTTTTTCCAAAAAGATAATTAATTAATTAATCCATTTATTTAATACTTCTCATCCATATTAATTAAATATTTTTATTATTCATTAATTAATTATGTTTATCCACTATAATTAAATAATTTTAATTATTTAATTAGCTAAAATTTTCTCTACAATTAGATAAATTAATAAAATTTATTTAATTTCTTTTATATTTTCTTTCATCTAAATAAATAATATCATTATTATATTTTTTTATTATTCTCCTCACATGAATTAAATAATTTTATTTATTTATTTTAAATAATATCTTCTCATCCCCTCATGCACATGAATTAAGTTTATTTATTTGGTTCTATCAATATTCTTCTCAAATCCATTTTGCATGTGAAAAATCAAATCAGTTCATCCAGAGTCCCACTCGACAATCAATCTCACTTTACTCATCTATGCAATCAGTTAACTCACCAATTAAGCTCTTCACAAGGAATCATATCACATGCATGTTTCTTGTGTCCTCACAATTAACCTCATCCATTGATTCCTCTAATCATTCTCCATTGTTAATCGGTGTCATGATAAATCTATAAAACTATCATCTTCCAAGCCATTACACACACACAAAAAGTTGGGATAAAATTTTGACTATCATTTTATTTCCATACCATCAAATCTATTTTTTGTCAAAGATTATATTGGTAGACATAGCAATACACATATCAAATCATTAAAGCATATCTAATATCAACGGAGCAACATGAGGCTTTGTAGTGGTAACATTGTTTATTGTTTCATTTGATTTACCATTCTCGTGCTCTATTATAAGTGATTGTGGAATATGAAATGAGTACTTTCATATTGTATTTTCCTTATTTTACAATTTCATATTTCATCATCCATATTTTGGCACACCGGTGAGACCCACATCCCTAAAACTAACAAATTTGTTTAAAAATTTTGTGTTTTGAGAAGTCTAGGCATGAAATAATGCTTTTGACTATGGATTGGTGCATTTTCCCAGTCATTTGATGCTTCTAAATTACAGTTCAAAACATTTGGCTTGGTAAATGATGCTTCTGATCTATATCTTGGTAAATCTAATTTATACTGTGGCATATCTATAGACTGGGAAATCATTAATAGTCTTCGCTTGTTTCTATTTACAAGATATTTAATTTTTGATATATCTGATAAATCCAAGGATTTTTTACTTGCATCTAACCCTTGTAATGGTTTTTTGGATTTTTATCTATTTGTAGGGTTTTATTTTTTGTTTGTAGGTCTTTTAAATTTAGGTACAATTCATCACTTCTAATAGAAGGATCTACACATCTGACAGGTATAATTTTTTGTATTTGATAATTATTTTATCGTATCTAATTATTAAAGTTGTGCATCTGATCTGTATAACTGGGTTTTTGATCTATCTAATTGTTCTTATATTTTTGAGTATTGGAATTTATTTTAAAACTAACCTTTTTGAACTTGGAAACTAACTCAATTGGTGCAACTTATCTATCATTAGTTGAAGAACATAAAATTCAAAATGCTAACATCATGTTTGGTGCAAGACACTTGTCAAAGATTATTTTTATCATCATAGTAGTTACACATTTGATTTCTTAAGGGATAATTGAACTTGTTTTTCGTTCTTTTGTAGGGCTAGTTGGTGCAAATGCTCTCTCCTCGCACTAACAAGGTGATCTTGGAGATAAAAACACCCTCTAGTTTAATTCTTTTTTGTGTTTAACCCAAGGTTGAGCTAGCTTGTGTTTGCTCTCCCCTTGCACTTTGTGCGAACCTGATGATAAAAAACAGTAGAATCAATATTTCCCTTTAGGAGGCCTTTTTGGGGATTTCATCACCTTAAGGGATTCAACCTCAACCAAATTTTCTGATGGGAGCTAAAATGCATACATGCATTTTCATCGTCATCACACCAAATCTACCCCACACATCCACATTTAACACTAATCAACTTTGATAATTATTCTAATATTAATTGAAGGGTGATCCCACAATAGTGGTTTACACTTTTTGGCCAAACTTGGCATTGAACTGAATTTTTTAACTAAATCTTCACTTTTGGGCACCTATAGCTGCTAAACCATGAGGAATTTGAAGATGATGCAAATTAGTGATTTGTGACATTTTGTTTGTAGATTCTAAATATATATTTTAAATTTTTTGGAATCAGATTGCATTTATTTTTCCATATCCTTTGAAAACTAATTTTTAATACTAAACACTATTTTTAAAGAGTGATATTCACTGTAAACAACATAACTTTTTTTCTATGAAGGATAAAATTCTATTTTTTTCTGAATTTAGATTTTAACTACGATATCTAGCATGTTCATTTGGTTTCATAGTGTTTTATTGGATTTTTTTCTTATTTAAGTTTTGAAGTCAAACCAATTACAATTTAGACATAGGCAAACTGTATGCAACAATTTTTTTTTGTATGTATCAATTTGTTTTTGTTGGATCAAGGGCGTCAATACCTAACACAAATTTATTTTTCATTTTTTTTATAATCTATTATTTTTCCACTTGTGCAAAACAAAGAGCTTGTTTTTTTATGAAAAACCTATGTTTAATTAAAATAAAATAAAATACATAATAAAACCAAAATATATTAAAATTATATTTGATAGATAGCTCATTTTGAGGACTATAATCATCTAGTTGGGTCTATGAAGTTGCCTTCATTTTCATCCTCAACCTGAGCCCACAAATGCAAAATTTTGTAGTAAAATGAGAAAGGAGGGAGAGAAGGGCGAAAAAGGGGAGTTTGAGTGAACCCCCTAGACCCCTTCGAGTGAAGGGGGTTCACTCAAATCCCCCTTTTTTGCCATTTTCCCTTGATTCCATTAAAAGAAAGCCGCCCAAAAGGGGTTCAAGTGAACCTGGCATCAAAAAGGGGTTCACTTGAACTAAGGGGTTTGAGTGACCCCTTTTATGGGTTCGTGTGAACCTACATGTTCAAGCGAACCCCTAAAAACCCGAATTTTTGTTTTTGGGAGCATTTTTGCAATTTTCCTTCATGAAGGGAATTGTATTGCGGGATCTCCCTGAATACATTTTTATTATTGATTAATCAATCCAACAGTTCTTCCAACATAAATTGAATAAATTAAATTTCTAATCAATCCAACCTTTTCTTCTAAACTTCCAAACTCAATTAGATAAATTGCATTTATTTAATTAATTCAATAATTTCCCCAAAATTCTCTCATAAATTAAATAAATAAATAATTAATTATGTAATTCCTTTGAAGCCCCCCTCATCATTAGTTGAATAAACAAAGTACGTTTAGTCAACTAATTAATCATTTTCATATTCATCCACCAAATTTGATTAAAATATTTAAGGTCAACCTTGCGCAAGACTCCATAATTTTACACATGGATCTAAGTGCACGAGGCTCCAAAAAGAAACATTTCAATCTCTTCCCTCCTTCGAGATTTGATCAAATATCCACCCTTCATTTCTTTCCCATATTTTCCCTAATCATTTGCACCAATTACATGGTCCCACTTGCCATCTTCTCATTCTTCCCTTCATGAAAATTAACCCCAACCCTCCATCTCATAAGACCTAACCTCATCCATCCACCCATCTTATCCAAAAGCTATAAATTGAACCAACCCCAAGCCATTTTTGAGTAAGAAGATTCTAGATGCAACAACCATCACTTGGAGCACAATACCTAGGTCGTCAAAGGATTGTATGATAAGAGGTTTTATGATTTTTGTCATTGCTTACATTTCTTTTGCTCTAACCCAAGGTGTATGCTTGATATAGTATAGGAGTCACATTTGATGCTTGTTTCCTATTATTTTACCTTGTATTTTAGTGTTCACAAATATATTTAAAAATGCAATAAGAATAACATTATTTCACATTAAAAGAAATGCAAAAATGATCTTATAAATTTTGTATTGTTCTCTAAGGTTGATTGGGCATATCTTATAAGTTACGTATATGAGGAGAGCAAGCCTAGATTGGGATGTGTGGTTACATTATTCTCATTTACTTGTTCACATGGAGTACAACTGGGGAGCTTGATGTTTTACAAGACTTGCATGGAGACTCTACAAGTGTATTGTAATATTTATTCATGAGATAATACATTGAGTGTGCAAGTGATTTTGGAAGCTAGGGTTTTCCTAAGGAACATATTGTTAGGAATATGTTTTGTACACCTTGCATAATATAGGATTAATCTAATTATGTATAATAAATTTTTTTTTTTTGTGTGGTGTAGCTAAGAGATGTGTTTAGCCACATTAAATATTTATTCAGGGCCACTTATAAAGTTGTGTGTAATATTGGGTTAGATATTTTATGTGTGGGTTACACATGGGAAAATATTCAATATTGGGGAGCTTAGTATCAAAAAGTAAATGTGTGATCAATGATTTTGTGAGCTCATGGTTAGGAGTCACATATTTTTACCTTATCCACTTGGTTGTATTTAATGTGAGCTTGAGTGTATAAAAGTAAACACATGTTTAGTAGTTGAGGTTAGATAGTTGGAGTTTTGTCTTGGTTGTCATTGTATTGAGTCTTCTTTTGAGGAGTGTATATTTGAAGCATAAAATGGGATGTGTGGATACATGCTTGGACACATGGAAGATGCATTGAGAGGCTTGATGTTCTAGGAGTATTCATGGAAACTCTATAAGTGTATTGTAATGTTTTATTGTTGAATAATACATTGAGTATAGATGCTTTTGGAGACTAGTTTTTCCCTCTATGAGGGTTTTCATAAGGTATATCTTGTGTTATATTGTGGTATGTCTTTGATATTTGCATATGGTTATTCTATATTCTTGCATGCATGCTTTTCTCTCATAGGATTATGCAGGAAATGGATTGATCATTCAGTGTGATTTTGATAACACATATTTTGTCATCTTGATGGTATGTTTGTCTATTCTTTTGCATTGTGGATTCTAAATACTTTTTACATGCTTTTCTCTCATCGATTATGTGGAAATAAATTATTATAGCTACAAATTTCTTCTCACCTCATGTTGATGGCATACACTTTGGGGTAAAATTACAAAGTTGTGTCACACTTTCGACCAACTTATTAGCACAAGTGAATTTAAGTATTTCTAACTAAAAATCAATTTTGGTCAAACATATGATCTAGTGAGATTCATTTTAGCTAAGTTAGATATTTCCACAACTTTTCCAACTAAAATTGTTGGATAAATGCATATGTAGCACCACTTTGAGGCCAATTTACCAAAAAATAAAATTATTTGAAAAAATTGATGTTTTAATAACTCTTACCCATATAAATAACATTTAAAAAAAAATATAAAAATACCCTTTCGTAGATTCATAAGTGCAATTTTCAAATATATATATTTTAATAGTTTTATTATTATTATTATTATTATTATTATTATATGTATTGAAAGTAGGTCATCAACATAAAATATTAGGTTGATTACCATGCCAATGAAAATACTAAAACTTATTTAAAATAAAATAAAATATGATGCAGTCTAGATAAAATAATCTATATCAAGATGGTATAATTTTTTTCTATTTTAGATAAATATTTAATAAGAAAGTTGATGAATGGAAAGAACTGTATTTTTTTGCTTCGTAAATAATGCTTCTATTGATATCAAAAAGTGTATTACATTGCTTTGATTCTGCCATTATGGTATAATTATCTTTCAACCCACTCAACTACAAAATCTGCCCAATAGCATGGTGCAAAGCTCGTGACAAGCCAGATTAACCACCCCAATACTGTGCATGGCATCACTAACTTTTAAAACCAACAAAGTAGAGGAACCCCAAACAAAATATTGAACCACAACATATATTATCACTATTATAGAAAAACCTATGCATCTTTTGAAGTCTTCAAAAAAGACAGACATCTATTACCTCTATAGATCTTTCACACCTTCACTTTACAGGTATTCCTCGAATTGCCCCTTCCAATTTTCCTCATGTACAAGTTCCAAGTATAAGAGCCATTTTGAAAAGGTTGCGCCTTGTACTGCCCTTATCTTGTACTCCCAAAGAGCCATCCCCTTTAGATCTAGCAAGAAGGGGAGGTGACAAGCATTAACACCAGACATGCATATCTTAGGTTGTTCTCTCCGTCGAGGCACCCTTATGCCAAGCCATGTAATCATAATTACATCCTCAACCCCTTTTAGCATATCTGACCACACCATCTTGCAAGCCATGAATAGAGTCACTACTTTTGGTGTCTCCAAGTCCAAAAGGGATGCAACAAAACAAGAGGTAATATCCACATTAACTCTATAACACTCATCAGTTATAAGGAATTCTTTTTCTAATACCATCTTGATAGCTTCAATTGTTAGGCAGTCCTCAACCATGAAAAATTGACTAGATTCTATTGTCTAAAATCCTTCCCAAATAAGTCCATTGCCTTCGTGAGGTGGTAAGCCTAATCGCCGTATCCATTCTGCACTTCACTACTGCACTTGAAAACACTATAATCACCCCAATGATGCTCTATTTAGCACCGACAAATTATGCCATAATTAAATGCATTTACCTATGCCAAACCAAAGTAGATTCCAAGCATTGATGGACATATTGAAAAGCCTTTTCCTTCATGTGAGAAAGTAATGCTCATTAATTCCTAACTTTCCTATGATGCATAATGATATCACCACATGATTAAAGGATATGCTGATAAATTACCACACTCTCATCCCCAATTTACTTTAATATTGTTAGTTTCAAATCAAACCAATAAACATTTCCACAAGCTTTATGAAATGTCATCCATACTCTTAATATTGATGAACAACTTTGATACCACCAACCCCTACATTAGCCAATCTCTCCACATTATTATTTTCTTCCTTGTAAACATGTCGAAGAGTGAAGCTATTTAAGGAGTTTGTCAATCGCCTTGCTAGCTTGATCAATGGTTGTAACGTCCAATTTGTTAATCTTCATTGCTTGAATGATGACATAGGAGTCACCCTCAACCTCAATATTTTATAATCTTATCTCCTTACATAAAATATTTTGCAAACCATGGATGAGAGCTTGCAATTCTTCCTTTGTATTTGTGTTGTTTGAAAGCAGCTAAGACAATTATGCCACCACAACACCTTCCTAGTTTTTGATTATACACCTTGCACTTGAGACCTCAATATTTCCCCGTGATGCATCGTCAAAGTTCAATTTATTTCATCCTTGAGGTAGAGGTTTCCACAAGGCAGTATCTCTCTTGCTTTTTGTTTCCCCCTTTGCCTTCGACCCAAGATTTGGGATTGTCTCATCTACGCATCCCAATAAAAAAAGGCCACTTTGTCCATGTTCCTCTGATTCATTTTGTTGTTTTATAATTCTACCATTGTGGCTTTGATCTTGTTTATGAATAACAAGAACTTCCTCTCTGCATCTTGAAACACTCTCATGTTTCTTTCCTTCCAAATCTCCCAAACTAGAATCGATGGGTTGATTATCCATAGGCCTCCATATAATGAATTCTTCTTAAGGATTGGCCATGAGGAAAAGAGAGAAAGAATGTCATTTGGTAGGGCTCCCTTCCAACCCAACCTCACACATAACTACTTCCAACACTCCTACGAGAAGGGACAACCCAAGAATAAGTGGTTCACATCTCCCTCTTCTTTTCTACATAGGACACACCTTGAAGGCCTAACAAAACCCATTCTCTTGAATTTGTCTATAGTTAATACCCTATTTTACATAACCCATGTAAACGTACCTGCTTTGGGCAGACACTAGTTGCTTCGACAAAGATGCAAAGGTAGAGCATATTTTTCTTCTTCCATGCTCAAGAAAACATACCCTTCCTTTGTGTTATACTTCCCATAAGAAGACCCAACCCACACCAACCTATCCGCCCCATCTCTTATGTAGATGCTTCTCTTTTTGAGGGCTTGTTTCAGTTGCCTTGCTTCCTCCTAAGGTAAATTAACAGTAGCTAGATCTTTCCAGTACCAACCGTGCATCCCATCCACACATCTCTCCACCATATAATCCCTCACTTTTGTTCCCTAAACTTGAGAGAGGATTCTTCGAGTGTGCTCTATGTTTAGAGAGTTGTCTAAACTCAAGTAACCTCCCCATGAATCCTCCAAAAATCATGTAGATCTCCCATCATACACATCCCATGAGAGGTAATTTGTTATCAACGACCGACAAACATACATAAAGTTCTATATCCTTGATCCTCTTGGCAATTTTTCTACCAAGAGGATGTTGTTATCACTCCTACCAATTAAATACTTGTTTTGGAGGATCCTTGCCCACTTGGATGGAGGATCCTTGCCCACTTGGATTCATTATTTGTGTACATTTTCCATATCAACTTAGCACCTAAATCTTTATTCTATTTCAGTAAATCCCGTAGACCAACACCCCTTGACTCCTTTTACAAAATTTATCCCTAGCAATTAGAGCATACTTCTTTTGTTTCGATGTTTCTTTCTAGAAAAACTTCCTCATACATTGATTTAGAATGGAATAATTATTTTGTGGAAGAGAAAGGCATGACAGTAAGTAGATAGGTATTACCGATAATGACTACCTTGAGCATCACAATCCTTCCAGCCCACAAGAGCTACTTTCCTTTCCATGCAATCAAGCAATTGTTCATCTTTTCTTCCAAAGGGTCCCATAACTTGCTATTTATAACCCCTCTTTCAAGTGGAAGACCTAAATATGTCATAGGAAATTACACTTTTTTAAAGTTTAAAACCCTACATATTTATTTTTTCTACCCGAGGTTCATATTAAGGAAAAAAAATAAGATTTGACCACACTTACCTCCTGGTCAAATGCCATCATATAGGTGTTCAAAATTCTTTTTAGATTCAATGCTTCACTCTATTTTGCAGTCCCAAAGAGCACGATATCGTCAAAAAATTGTTGATGTGTTACAACTAGAAGTTCACTTGTTATCTTTACGCCTTCGATTCGTCTTGAAGCAACAACCAAAGAAATTGATCTTCTTAGTGCTTCAACCATTAGTATGAAGAGATACAAAGACAAAGGGTCTCCTTGTTTTATGCCTCTTGATGCCTCAAAAAACCTTCAAGTGCCCCATTGAGGAGAACCAAAAATCTAGGAGTGGATATGCAATTATAGATCCAATTCAGCCAAGGCCTGTCATAGCCGAATGCTTCCAAAACCTTGTATAGAGGAACCTCCAGTCAACTTTATTGTAAGCCTTTTTGATATCCAATTTTAACAATATTCCCAACTTCTTACTGCTCTGCAACGAATCTATTACTTCTTGTGCAATTATTACCCCTTCTAGAATGACTTCCATAGGATGAAGCCCATTTGTTCCTCTGATATCAAGCATGATCAATTAGCTTTAAATGATTGGCAACAACTTTTGCCATTATCTTATAAAGGGTGTTGCATAATGAGATCATGCAAAACTCGTCAAGCGAACTAGGTTTCTCTTTCTTTGGGATGAGTGCTAAGAATGTGTTATTTATCTCTCTTAAAATCCTACATGAGGCACTCAACTCTTCTATTGCTTTCACCACCTCACTACCCAAAATCCCCCAACACTTTTGATAAAATTTGGATAGGAAGCCATTTGGTCCTAGGGATTATCGGGATGGAGTTGAAATGTAGTGGTCCTTATCTCTTCCTCAATAAATTTCTCTAATAGCATTCTATTTTGAGCTTCCATGATTATCTTGGGGATATTCTTTGTCAATTATTGTTGCACATTTAGTTATGAACCTTCCAGATTGTTTAGCAACTGAATGAAGTATTCCATTGAATATTTCACTATTTCTTTTGTACTTTATAACACCTCACCATCTTCCCATTTGATCCTTGTGATGTGATTAACCTCCCTCCTAACTTTTGTTGCATTGTGAAAGTACTTGGAGTTTCTATCCCCTTCCTTCACCCAAATTTCTTGAGATTTCTATCTCCAATAAATCTCTTCTTTGGCCCGAACCTCCCCATACTTCTTTATCAAATCCTTCTCTTTCAAGAAGCACTCTCCATCCATACCTTTTGATATCACTTCCTCATTTAAGGAACTTAACTCTTCTTCCAACTTCATTTTCTCCTCAAAAATATTCTTAAAATACACACACATTTTAATATTTATTTAAAAACTATATTTATCAAAATTGGAAAAAATACATCCATGCACTAAAGTTTCAAGTTATAAATAGACACAAAAAATTTGAAAGAAAAAACCTAAAATTTACTATATAAACATTGACGTCTCATGTAACTTCCTTTTTCAACACTTTATCAACAACTAAATTATAGTGTCAATTTATTAAAACTATTTAAAAATATTTTTCCAAAAATATACAAACATAAAATATACTAAAAAATAAACATTTTATTAGTTTACATCATTTCAAAATTCAAAACATATATATGCCACTTTTTAGTGATTCAAGTTTAAAATTTGGATCGATGTTAATTGTTTCCTTTATAAAAGTGTGACATAACTTTGTACTGTTACCCTTTGAGTAGATCTATGGAGCTATAATTCACAAACAATAGTTGGTCTACTAATCTACAAACATTAGGAAGTGACCAAACACTAAAAATAAATAATCATAATGGTGATAGCCAATAATAGGTTAATGAAAAAATATAACATAAAGGCAAGAATAAAATTCTTTACCCATGTGCCTAGACTTCGATAAACTATTCCACCATAAATGTATAACAAGGATTTTCAACCAAGGTAAGTATGAAGATACATAAGGTAAGGGGCACAATTAAGGAATCACCAATATGAAGATTGAATCAAGCACTTCAAAGCCACAATATTTTTTTCTCATATCAATTGTCAACATAGGTATTGAGCTCCATATCAAGTCTTTCATTCCTTGCAACCTTACTAAGCCTGCAAATATGAAGCTTGAGTTCTATACCCCTCTCTTGACTCTCACATGACCTTGGAAATCCATCATCATAGATTTATTCAGTAGGCTACATACAACAAAGCATCAAATAAATTAATGTTTGCTGTGGTAGATAGATTCTCCAAGATGCCCATGATGATTGCCTCACCACAATTGATGTTGCATGCCTTTTCTTAACCCATGTTTGGGTTCACCATGACTACCAATATCTATTGTTTCTTATTGCGATCCATAATTTGTTCTAGTCACTTACAACAAACTTTGTGGACCATGTTAGATGAATAACTAGATAAAAATTTATACCTATTAATTCACAAATGAATGACTAAATTGAAGTGGTTAATCACACACTCGTGCATTTATTGTGCATCTACAATAGTGTACACCCACACACTTGGACGACAACATTCTCTACATTTAACATGTGTACACTAAAGCTCTTCATAGTTCTATGAGGCATAGTCCTTTCTAGACATATCTTGGGTTCCAACTTGTGGCACCCCTTGACATATTGTGGCACTCACCATCCATATTGTATAAAAATACACAAGCACACAAAGTTGACAAGGCATAACAATTCTTACAACACATCCAAAATGTGCACTAACAAGTTCAACAAATACTTACACACTAATACCATAAATACATGATATAAAGTTTCCATAATTCATATTATTGGTAAATATTGTTTCTAGATTCAATTGTGTAGGTGTTTGTGCATCTAAGTTTTAGATCACACTCCATGATCCATCATTAGGATAATAGAGAGCTAGAGGAGAATAATTTAAAAGACCATAAATACATTTTAGGTAGGCGATAAAGCCTAGTTACATCTTTATAAAGAATGCTTCAAGAGGCTACATTGAAAGATTTAGTCCTGGCATCATGGTCCTTACACCATCCTTCATAGAATTGGTGAGAATGTCTTCATTCTTTACCTTCCATAATACTTGGGCCTCCACTCGACATTCAACGTGGAACTCTGAAAGTCATATTTTTCACCTCTACTAGAGACTATGATTATTCATGATCTTATATAATTGGACTCAACACATTCACAACCAACAATAAGGGATCATATCAGTGATACCACTACCAATTATACCCACTACCACATCTATTAAGTCTTTTGGGTAGCCAAAATTGGATTACATATAAATCATGCCAAGTGGTATTCTATTCAATAACTACAAATGTAGTTAATTGAACTTACTACCGACACTAGGGACCATTACTCTTAAAGGGGATGAGTGATTTGGAAACTACCTCACTTATTCTCTCTAGCAACTTCATCCATGCACTCAACTTCCCTCAAAGTGCATTACATAGTGCTAGTACATCAAAGCACAACACTACCACACCCTAGCATAAAGTTCTTGTGTGCAACTACTAACATTGCTCGTGTGCATCTCAGGTCGTCACACATGGCTGCACATGTGGGTACCCCATCAAACCATATGTGTGCACTGAATGGGGGATCAACATCCATATATATGAACACCACCTAATGACCTCTATGCCACATACCATGGTCATGCATGTTGGTATTTGTGCCACATCATTGGAAAACAATTGACACCATATGAGTTTGACGTTTATCATCACCTCACCCACATAGTCAACATACCATATGCACATGAATTTTTTTCAGTATATCTATGGAGCCTAACCAACAATATACTTATATAAATATCTACTTTCTACATTCTATAAAGTAGAAGAGGGCAACGAATGCTTATCTTACCTCTTTGTACATTCATCTTGTGATAAGACGCACTCAGCATACCAATACCTTAGATGAATGTAGTTGGAGATGGAGCGACGGGAGCGGAAGCGCACCAAAATCTAAAAGAATTCGAATATGCTAGCTACTTGTTATCAATAGAATGGCTTGAATAACGTATATATTATAAATACATGAAGTAATGCTTTTTAGGGTTTTGCTGGCTGATATAAATTGGCGCATACCACTAATCTATTTTCTCTCTTTTTGTTTTCGGCGGAGGCACAGGCAGTGAAGGTGCAGAATCCTTTGTAGTTCTGTGCAAGGTAGGGTTTTACTTTTCATCTTCCAAACACTCGAGAGATATTATCAGTAATATTGACGTTGATTGATTTGTTGGATTGCAAACCAAAAGCAAAAATGGCCGTCTCATTCGCCAACCTGCACACTAAACCAGGAGTGCAACAGCTTGATGAATTTCTCTTGAGCCGAAGTTATATTACTGGGTAATAATCCGAGCCATAGTCCTAAAATCATAGATCCTATATTCTGAATGCTTTTATTTTGGTTTGAGTTGAAATGATGGGATTTATGATCTTGAATGGGGGCGTGCAGATATCAGGCTTCCAATGATGATATAACTGTATTTTGCTCCGTGGGGAAAGCTCCCGGATCAGAATATATTAACGCCACTCGTTGGTACAACCATATTGCTGCTCTCTTACAGCCAAGGTAGAAGGGTTTTTATGTTATTTATTTCTCTTTTGTTTGATATCAGTTTGTTCTAATGTTCGTTATTTAATTCAGTATTTTGATATCGGTTGATGCAATGTATCAAATAGGAAGGGAATTACCGAAGCCATCAACCTATTATTTTAGTTCTAGATTTTCTAGGGAGAAGCTTTTTCTGCTTAGGGGTTTCTGGGGATGTTATCCTTTCTAACATTTTGAAAGTGTTCGTAGTAATGAGCGCTTTTCCTGACTGTGGCTGCTGCTGCCGTGAGATTCATGTTTTCATTTTTTTGTTTTCTTCGATTGCTTTTTTAAAGGATTTATAGGGTTGTGTTTTAAATAAACATAATGTAATTTTGGAAATGGTAATTAAATGGGTGAAAAATGAATGCTTCTTTTTGATAGTGGAATTTTCCTGGGAAAGGGTTTATAGCGCTTCAGGATTATTGTTGTTATGGTAACTTATAATTCTAGTTGTGGGAAAATAAAGGCTGAAGCAATGGGTGTTCTTTTTGACGGGTCAGGTTTTCTACAAAGGGTGTTGGGGTACAAATTGGGGCTGCGATCGAGCATTCTTCTGCTGCTCCTGAAACACCACCGCCATCATCATCGAAGGTCAGTTTCACTTGGGCTGGATTTTATGTTTGAATAAAATTTTGTCGTTCACGTATTTTAGACATGGTTGAAACTTAAGGAATGATAATGTCCTGTAATAGTATAGCTTCAAATCAAACTTCCCTTGAGTTCAGTGAGAGATTTAAGAAACCTGTAAAGGAAATATTGTCTGATTCTATTTGGTCTGGAAGGCCCTAGATCTTGTCCGCAGATCTGAAGTTTGAGCTCAATGAAACTCTACGGGATGGAAGTTCTGGTGATGGGATTGACTGAAACTTGACTGCTGCTTTACATAGGGGAAAATCTGTAAAGGAAATATTGTCTGTTTATATTTGGTCTGGAAGGCCCTAGATCTTGTCTGCAAATCTGAAGTTTGAGCTCAGTGAACCTTTACAGGGATGGAAGTTCTGGTGATGGGATTGACTGAAACTTGACTGCTACTTTGCATAGGGAAATAGCCATGGAAATAAAAGTTATATATTTGTAGAATACAGTTGCTTTCCCATAGGAAATGTGGCAAAGTAATGCCTATGGTGTACATTTGATGCAGTTGAGGATTGTGGTTCAAGTTTTCAACTAATGACGACCTTATCCATGCAGCACAAAACCACATTCAATGCAAATGATATAAAACATACAATTTTTTATATATATATTTCTTCAAAAGCATATAAATGAACTTACAATTTGGCAAAATTTATCAAAAAAGTCATAAATCAACTCAACTCACCTCAAACAATATAGGCAATGTAGAAATTTCATTCAGGCATTTTGTCAAACAATTAGCATGAATTTGGATAAATAAAATCATACCACAAGTAAGTTGCTGTTTTAAATTCAAAAGTGGATTTTTTGATAATTTGTTCAACCCAGATCAAATCTATCGTCATTTTATCGTAGAACCTTCCTGAACCCTGAGTTGTTTCACTCATGCCATACATGGGTGCATAACATTCCAAGAGGCATTTAGAAAAAGGGTTTCTACAAGAGCCCCACCCCCCATAACTTTCTCTCATCAACCCAGATTCAAAGATTGCAAGCAAACCATTATGAGTCTGTTCCAGTAAACTTCTGTCAGATACAGCTCTAATGCAGGCACAGTTTTTTTTTGATGCCTAAGGTTGTTGTGCTTATCTCATAGAAAGACGAGTGAAGAGATTTATATCAGTTGGTTTCTATTCAAGAGGTCCTCATGCTTAAAATCATGATAGTGATTTGCAACCATTTTTACTGCTTGATCATTGAGGTGGAGTTGATTCTGGCATAAATCAAGGGATGACAAATGGGTAATTACATAATGTCCTGCATTATTAAAACCAACAAGATCTCTTTTTTGATATGGATTGTTAGTCCGAGTTAATCCTCCTACATCAGACACTTGAGGTTATTGGAAAGTGCTTATTAAATGTAGCTCATGGATTCTGCATGAGGTCTTCCAAAGATTGTTCCATTTGAGTTGAATCCTCCACTGTTCTTCCTTTCCTCTTTATCAAGTGCCCCTTGTATTTGTTGCCTTGTGTCCTTTCGGCTGCTCTTGAATCAATCATGTACTCACTTTCATCTTGTTCCTTTTTGGGAATTGTAACGCCCTTATAAAATCCAGCTCATGGGCTGTTCATGCTTCCAAAGATTTTGCCATCCAAGTTGAATTGATCACTCTTCTTCCTTTCCACTTTACCAAATACTTCTTGTGTTTGTTGTTTTGTGTCCACCCTTGAATCAATCATGGCCTCAGGTTCTGCTTGTTCCTTTTCTGCCAATCCAATTTGGTTTGGCTGAAATTGGATAAGTACTTCCCTCATGTGGCTAACTCTCAAAAAACGGACACAGGACTGCAATTTTGAAGATTTGAGGAGATGTTTACCCCATCAGGCAAATCCATTAGATGAAAAGTTGCATAGGAGTTTGCTGGTTTCCGTTTTCTTCCATTTCAGCTTATTAAAGGCACCCTTTGGAAATTGCTCTTCTCTTGCATAAGTAAGTGCATATCAAATGGGAAAAAATGCCTTTACTAGAGATATCTATATATATGTTCATGGTGCTGAAGACTATATAAAATAAATATAATATTTTAGTTTAAACATACAGAAATTACTACTGGGGTGGGGTAAAAGGACCAATTAAGGACTGTTTTATTTATTTAATATATCCTGTATAAAAAGCGGCAAGGAAACACTTTGATTCAAAAGGTTTCTACTATATAGTCTTATATGTTTGATGTGGTAAGGTGTTCAATGCTTAGGGGGTCCAATTTTTTTTGTTGTTGATAGAACTGCAATTTTTTTTATTATTACTTAGTGAAATTGGTTGTTATGTGGATTTGGAGATTCCTATGCCTGATGAGCAGCATCATTTTTGGTTTCAGGCTCCTGCTGAGGACGACGATGACGATGATGTAGATCTCTTTGGTGAAGAAACCGAGGAGGAAAAGAAGGCAGCAGAAGAAAGGGCTGCATCTGTTAAAGCTAAAACTAAGAAGAAAGAAAGTAAGTATTCTTCAAGGATGCTTTAAACCTGTGAATGCTGGATTTATTGTTTATACTGTGTTACATTGCATCAACAGGTGGGAAATCTTCAGTTCTTTTGGATGTCAAACCCTGGGATGATGAGACAGACATGAAGAAGCTTGAGGAATCAGTACGCAGCATCCAGATGGAGGGCTTGTTCTGGGGAGCTTGTATGACTCATTCCTTGACTTATATTTGCTGGTTTTGTTATTGTTATCCCATCTGTGTTGTTTCTCAATTCACATAAACATGGTTGGCTCTGCGCTGCAGCAAAGCTTGTACCTGTAGGATATGGCATCAAGAAGCTGCAGATCATGATGACCATTGTGGATGATCTTGTTTCTGTGGATAATCTTGTGGAGGATCAACTCACTGCTGAACCATGTAACGAGTATATCCAAAGTTGTGATATTGTTGCGTTCAACAAAATATGTAAGTTTGAATTCAAACCAGTCATTATTTTCTTTTTTGTTTTTCAAATTGATTATTGGTGACTATTATCTCGTTGTTGCTTTCTAGAAAAGTAAGCTTGAATTCAACTATGCTGTCATTATTATTTGTATTTTTGGTGATATTGATAATTGGTAATAACATGTTTTGTTGTGGTGTTACAGAACTGGTCAACTACAGAAGCAATTTCATTTAAGTGACGAAGGCCAAACTATTTGATCCTTTTTTATGCATGTTGAGCAATTTTTTCAACTTTTAGATCATTATGTGAGTTTCCATGAAGTGTGGTCTGAATGAAAATGACTGGGCGGATGCAAATAGTAATTCATTCAGGAACGATTCATACTGTAGGCTACTTATCTCAGATTGCATATTGTCTCTAATTTGTAACCTTCCAGATAATGGCACCATTTTCCTCCCTTGGTGGTCAGCCAGCAAACAATTTCTTTGAATTTGGGTATATTAATGTTTACTTTTCATCGTGCTTGGTACATATATTTTCTCCTCTTAACTCATTTTACTTTTATCTGTTAAAATATTCAACTACAATGAGGAAAGCCTATTTCATACTCTGAATATTTGTTAGGAAATAGATATCTCATAGGCTTTCCAATTGTATTTCACCATGACAACATAACAATGACTTTCTATTAAAAAGAATATCTGACGAGTAATCTTCAGTATAATAACATGTTCATTTATTGTTATTATAATGGCAACCATTATCTGTAACAAAACTTATCTAACACGTGGGTTTAATTTTCAAAAAACAATCTTCTGTTTGAATCACGTCTAAGTTAGGTTTTGGTTTTGATGTATTTTTGCTACATATTTTCAGTTGGTTTTAATTCCTAGAAACCCACCTATAAGTAAGAATTTATTATTGTCTAGTTTTTAAATATTGCAACAAGCTTCATGAAGAGCCTTCCAAATTGGGAAAATGAAACAGAACATAACCACCTATAAGCCAGAATTTATTATTGTTTAGTTTTTTAAATATTGCAACAAGCTTCATGAAGAGCCTTCGAAATTGGTAAAATGAAACAGAACATAAGTTTCAAAAGTATATTAAAAAATTACCCAGCTAACAGAAATAAGAGCTGTCGTCTTTCTCCATTTATTAGCCATACTTCATATTATCTTTCCATGCAGAACAAAAAGGCCCTGATTGGTACACAAGTCAATTATTTTAACCAATGCAAGGATTTTCTCTTTTAACCCCATTTAATGAAGGTTATGCCTTGTTGCGGTTTTTGGATAATTAGCCTATGAACGAGGGAAAGAAAGGTGAGCGTAAGCCATCTTGTTTAACTCTTCTGCCCTCGAATTGACAGAGGGATTTGTTCAATGTATTTGTTATTTGTTGTCCACTTGATATGCTGCAGTATATCAACATTTTGAGTTTTCATCCCAAGATTTTAGATGGTATTATTTACTGGTAGTTATAACATGGCACCATCCAGTATAAATTACTTAATTAAAATAAGATTGTGCTCCCTTCCTAATGAAGTTTTAATGATTCTGATGCCCATGACAAATCATGACATTCATGTAAGTGCAAACCATCTATTCAACTCTTCGATCATCCAATTGACTCTTGATTCAACCACCCAATCGACTGTTGGACTTAACCCCTCATCCCACGAGCATTCTGCCAAAAAAATGGCATCCTTAAACACTCTAGCAAACCCAAGCCTGTCACATTTGTGATGAGGATCGTATTGGTCAAGAACTATTTTTGGCATCCTCAACACTCTAGCAACCCAAGCCTATCACATCTGTGATGACGACCATATTGATCAAGAACTATCCCACCTGTTCCAAGTTTTCCATATTCAATGGTTATCATCTAAGTTGACGGTTTGGGTTTGGTTCGCTGGTTCGGCTAAATTTTTTAGGGGGTGGGTTTGGTTCGTTTTGGGTTTGGTTTGCCGGTTCGGCTGAATTTTTTGGGAGGTGGGTTCGGTTCGTTTCGGCGGTTCGGCCAAATTTTTTGGGGGTGGGTTCGGGTTGTTTTGGGTTCGTTTTGCCGGTTCGGCCAAATTTTTGGGGGGTGGGTTCGGTTTGTTTTGGGTTCGTTAGTACAAAAACTAAAAAACATGTAAAAATAATAAAAAATATATATATGCAGCCTAGAAGCATGAATTAAGGATTAGAACATCACATAACATCCTATAAACAACAAAACCACCATAAACTTGAATATCATTTAAAAGTTAAAACATTTAATTTTTTAAACATGTATGATAAATACAAATATTCATTGTTCAAACTTCAAACTTCAAGTTCAATATTTCAACACTACAAGTTTTAATCATCAAATGGATCCTCTAAATCATCTATGGCAACATTGATATTAAATCAAGTAGGAAGATTAGATGAATCACAAGTAGTGACAATGGTACTATCATTAGCACTAGTATTGTGCCAATGCTCTTGTTGGATATCGGACTCCTCATATGCAACATGGTGGGAAGTGGAAGCATCCAAGTCAGTCCTATATACCACAACTTCGTCTCCCCTTCCTTGTAGTCACGTTGTTTGTGTGAAAGGAGACGCAAGTTGGAATGCCCATATACTAAGTTCTCCGCTTTTTTTGAGAGCAATTTATTGTGCTTTATTGAGTGGATGAAAGAATATGTGCTCCAATTCCTCTCAGATGCAGATGAACTAGCAACATATGAAGACAGTAAACAATTAAAAAATTTAAAATTATAAATGAAATTATGAAACTTTTAAATTTTAAAAGTAAAACTAAAATATGAAAATTTATTAAACTTATTTGTGATAAAACTTTGATTGCAAGGGGCTGCAAATTTTGGAAGTATTGTCCATGGAAGTACCACCAACTATGAGCATCCTTTAAGAACCTATCAGGGGAAGCATCAACGTCTAGATGATTTGAGTGCACAAAATCAATGAACTCATTCGTGAGTACAAATTGCAAATCTTGGTCAAGGAAGAGTTTCATAAATGCTGCCTTGTACCTTTCAGCCACTTCTAAATCTCTATATGGAGGAAGCCTTCTTGGCTGTGAAAGAAGTTGACTATTGTAGTATTTTGGAGTCAATGCAAAGGCAAAAAGGTGTAATGGAGTTGTCATTTTGTTCCATCTTTCTTCAACAATTGTTTGCACTTGTTTGAAGAAAGTCTCTTTAGGGTCTTGCTCTCTTGCATTTATGGTGCACTTGATCTTCTCAAGCATTGAGTCTATACCATCATATATTTTTCCAATGCATGGCTTGTCCATGTTAGTATAGCGAATCATACTCAAAATGGGCTCGATGAAGTAAGAAGATACTCTGCATGATCCCACCATGAGTCATCTAATATCATGCTCTTCATTTTTGTTGCTCTTTCAGTGCCGCTTTGCCTCCATATAGACCAATTGTTGCTAATCACCATGCTAGCAAGTGCCTCTTTAACTTTCACAAGTCGTCTCAAGACGATTGTATTAGAGGCAAAGCGGGTCTCTGCAACCTATTGCAAATTAAAAAAAATAATTAGAATTTAAAAATAAACTTTAAAAGAAGAATTTAAATTAGAATGCACAATCAAATTATGAAAATCAAAAAATGACAAATGTAAATATTACTTCACTTACCTTCAATAGCTCCAATTTTGAAAATGATCTAAGATGCTTTGAGACAAGTGGTGGTTGGTGACAAACATCTGAATGTCTTCAGCCTCAACATACAATTCTTTGATCCATGCAATTTTATTCCCAATCTTTTGCATCATAAGACTGAGTGAATGGACCGCACAAGGTGTCCCAAAAGATATGTGAATATTTTTCCTCAACCAACAACCCTGCTGCTCTACAATTCTTAGCGTTGTCCGTTATAACTTGAACAACATTGCGGGGTCCCACTTGCTCAATGGCTGCAATGAGAATACTAGCAATAAATTCTCCATCTTTTACTTGGCCCTCACAATCCACAGCTTTCAAAAACATTGCCTTTTTAGGGCACACCGCTATGACATTGATCGAAGGCTGATTTTTTGAGTCCTTCCAACCATCTGAAACAATGGACACACCTGTTTCAACCCATGAATCTCTTATAGGCTTCAATGCATCTTCAACCAACTCAACCTCCTTTTCCAATAAAGTGCTACGCACCTTCTCATAACTCGAGCCCTTGTACCCTTTTGGAGCTTCATTAACTGTTCTCAACATCTCTTTCCAATATGGAGAACGAACAACATTAAAAGCTAATCCATTGGCATATAGGCATCTTGCTACACATTGGTCGGCAAGGGCTCTACTCTTATTTTGAAATGCAAGTTCCAAAGGCCCCTTTGATCTCTTGTTTGCAATAGGTTGTGCACTTCGAGCTTGAAGATCTGGAATGACAATAAATGGGTGGTCTTCTACCACAATATTGGGATTAGATGGGGGCTGCATTCCCTTTGATTTTTTTTAAAACAAAGGGTGATTTCCTTTTTGGGCTCCCTGTTGGTCTGCTGCATCTTGCTCCATAATGTATTTTGCAACTGTCTCAGGTAGAATAGGTTGATATTTTTTTCTAGGGCAAGACGTCTTGCCTTTTCCACTCATGCCACACAAATGTGCTTTCACCCTATGATATGAATTAGTATATGTAACTTCACACCCATTGCATTTCCAAACATAACCGCCACCACCTGAAATCTGTTTTATCATCTCAACATACTTCCATAGAGGAGAATTAGGATTTGTTTTGAACTTTGAGTTTGGTTTAGCTACGGAGCCGGAGGTAGAACCCATTGACATTCTGATTCCTATGGCAATTTGTTTTGCAAACAGCACATTCAAAATTTGAATGAAAACAAAATATTGATTTATAAAACCTAACTCTTTTGAATCTTGCATACATTCATAGAAGAATGGAAAGGAAAAACATATATAAATCACAAAATGAAACAAAACAAAGTTTCTGGTTTGTAAAATGTAAAACAAAAAAATGGATGAAAAAACTAAAAAAAAAGTGAGAAAAACTTACCTCTTTGTAAAAATATCCTTCAACAATCTTTGTGGCATCTAATAAACACTTACAAATCTGTAGGAATGGCAATGCAATCATTTGTAGAAGCTTCAATGATCAATCTTCAACTCCTTTTATCAACTCAACAAACAAAAATAAGAACTTAGCCTCTTGGAATGAAAATGCTTGTTTGCAAAACAAACGAATAAAAATGATGTAGTTTAGGTGTTTAAAGTGGTTTAGAGGTCACTTTTAGGGTTCCCTTGGGCGTGGGTCAAAGTCAAACTGCAGAAAAAAATTAAAAAATGCAAAAAAAAAAAACGCTTTTTAGGCGTCCAAACGCATGGGTTCACCTTGGGTTCGCTCGGGTTCGACTTGGGTTCTTCTCGGGTTCGCCCGGGTTCTTCACCGGCGAACCAGGACTCCAAATACCGAACCCTGGTCGAACCCACAGAGGGACCGGACTAGGACCGGTACCCAGAGCGAACCTGGACCAAGACCTTGAGCTAGGGAGCCGAACCCGGTAACTTAGGTTATCATCATAATGGTATCCTAGAGCTTTCAACCTTGCAAAAAATTGAGCTAATTCCATACCCAAATTGGATGTGCTGAGGGCCTCCCAGATTGCCACACTCCCCTATATTGAAGTGCTCTTCAATAAGATCTCTAAACTCCTTTGTATTAAAGGTATCTATTGCGTCTACAAACCTATCTTTTGCCACTAGGAAGTTCATCCCTTTTGCCAAGGACCCTTTACCTTTATCAATCCACTTTAGAGTTTATAAGATTGATTGTTCACGTGGGATGATTGATCCATCAGCATTAGGATCAAAGAGCATAGTGTTGACATTAGGCATAATTGAATTCCTATCTGCCTTAGCTCAGCACTTCCACCACACCAAAAACCATTTGCCTTTAGAACACCCAAGTTGTGGTCAGGGACTTTAAGAGGTCATCATCATTAAGAACCATGCCAACCATAAGCCCAACTTGCAACCATGGTTGAACTCCCTCCATTTGTACCTCACTCCCTAGCAAAATCTCTTTTGCTCCCTCCTCTCCCTTTCTTAGTCGTTCATACTACCATCCCCTTCTTCCATCTTGGCCTGTTCTCTTTTTGATTCAATCAAATCTGTTCTTTGACTTGTCTCTTTTATGTTTCATATTTTCTCATACCTTTACCGCTTTTCTCCTTATACCCTCCCAATTTTAAACTCCTCTTCCTTTATTCATACATACATTCGTACATATGTATATAGATACATGCGTGTTTATTCATATATGTATGTATACATAATTGTCTTTCTCATTTATTTATTTTTATCTTGTCTCTATATATGTTCATTTATTCACTTTTTTTTAATTCAATTATATTGATTTTTTCTTCTATTTAACCATGTTTATACATGCATATATATTTACAAAAAATTTTTTTCGGACATAGTTACATTCACATGCATATATATTCACCTGTTCAAAATTCTAGTTCATAAAGGTGTGTTGTATTTTGTTCTCGATGGAAAAATGTGAGCACTTGTCCCCCACGTGATCATTAAGATTTGGATGTGCCACAAGAGTATTTTATTAATGGTGGCTCCCTATATATGGATGAGCAAAATAAGATTGAAGAGAAAGTCTTTTAGGAGTTTTCTTTATACGGGGAAGGAAATCCTGAAACAATTCTCCATAGATGAGTATGCGGTAAAATTTTGGATGTGCAAATAGTTAGATTTATTGTATGTAAGTTCAAGGAATTGAAATGATTTGGACATTATTGTTTTGAATCTAGTTTAAGTACAAGTGAAAGCTTGAAGTTGTATTTTTTGATTGGTTGAGTTTGGTTCTTTTAATTAGAAAAAAATGCAAGTTGGTTCATTTGGGTCAAGTTCTCACTACACTTTTTTTCTACTTACGTTTTTTCCTAATAAGAATCAAACTCAACCAAACAAAAAATATGACTTCAAGCTTTCACTACACTTTTTAAATAAGGTTTGGTTTTAATCTTCCACGATTGTTGTTGTAGTTGTTTATTTGCTATGACCTCGAGGCTTGTTTTTAGGGGCCTCTTTGGTTTGAAGGCTTGTTCATTTGTTGGTTCTTATCTCATGTTTCCGTTGGTTCTTGCCTTTGAATTTTAATCTTATGAGATTATTGTCTCTTTATATTGTAGAAGGTTTTGATGCCTTTTGACAACCTTCTTGTTTATAACTTATCAAAAATGTTTATCTAATAAAAATCATTGTTCTTATGAAAACTCTCATTTATTCTTAAAAACAATTCAATCTTTATTTCATAAAAATATGTATTCACCACTAATTATACAAAATAATGACTCAATATAAAATCAGCTCCTAACTTATTATATTATATGATAAAAATCTGTTAAAATAGATCTAATTTTCAAATCATTTGAATTATAACTATAATTTAAAAAAATCATTGATGGCTATAAAGATTTTAACGGTCTTAAAAATAGGTTGAACTTACTTAACAAACAAAAAAATAATTAGTAACGCCAAACCTTATGATATTTAACAATTACTCACATTGCAATAATTTTATTTTATATGGCTGTGGAAGTTTGAGCTTACAACATTTGTCATGAAACTAAAAAAATAACCAAAGCCGATGAGACTAAGAATAAAAGTCAACATGACATTATTTTATAAATTGTTCTACAAACCCTTAATTTAATTGATTTGGATTACTTTTGTTTTATATTCTTATCAAACATTGATTACATCTAAAATAATCTCCCTAAAGAAATTGCTTGTTGGAGTAATCAAGGAATAATAAAGGAGATGGAAGGACAAAAGAATATGTTAGCTCGTTTTCCTTAAAGAACCTTTAGCAAGGATGTGTAGTTTTCCAACTATGCATCACAATTAGTTCGACATTTGCATCCTTAAAGGAATGCCAATAGTTATGCTTAACATACAATGAATATGATATTATTTGTGCACAAGAACGCTTTACCTATATTGTGGTAATTAGAAACATTTATAATTTTCCATGGGCACACTTCTAAGTGTAAACAAGTAGTCCAACAACTTTTATTTCCAAAATATTTGGTACCCTTGAGTATCATGTTATATTATGATATTTATATGTGGTTGATATCTAGGAGATATTGTAGGTCAATAAGTATAATGAAAATATTAATTGTGTCAATCACTTATGATAAGTAAATACTAATGAATAAAGGTATCTTTTTTATGGAATATTTCTATTACATCTCTTTAGTTTGTTAATTGTTTTATTAAATACATTATAATGGGGTAGATTGGTTAATGCTTGATCCTTTAATTAAATTTATATGTTTATACATTTAGTTTTAACATGTTATTAGAGAATTAAAGTTAATTCTTAAGATATTTAATTATAAAAAAAAAAACTTAATAAGGGGTATTAGAGTATTTAGTGAAAGTTTAGAGTAAAAAAAAAATTAAGTAGAGTTTGAAGGAGAATATTTCTATCGTTTCTATATTTTAATTACCAATTTTTTAGAAAGATTTTAGAGTAAAGAGTCCCCAAGCTTAGCCTTGTGTAACCGTAAGATGTGAGGGTTCACTAGTAAAAATTATATTGGGAAAAGTTGTACCCTATAACTTGACCCCATGCAACTAAGTAGATGTGATGGATCATTAATAAAGGCTAAGGTAGGTGAGTGTAGGGATAAAAATCGGATTGTGGAGGTGGCGAGGGCTTTGGTTGCACGTGTGAAAGGACTGTTGGTGGGGTTTCTTTAGCCTATTGTGGAGGAGGCTTGGCCCTCCTCCACGCTCGTTCATCATTCTTCTAGGGTACGAACCTCCCTACCCTTCACCTGGTTTTCATTTTTGCTTGCTTTGTTTGCCATGGGTGTGACATGGATATCTCTTTGTTTGCTTGGGTTTTATTGCCGCATGTGTGACATTCGGGGTCTGGTCTTTTAATGATGTGGGGGGCACACGGATTCCCCAAATAATGCTTTAAATGAATTTGGTAGAACAAAAGAAGGTACTTTGCCTCCTAAATCCTTCAGAGATATTGTTGCAAGAGAAAGAAGCCATTTGTTGCAAGGTGTAGAATTTGTGATCAAAGGTGTCGAGGATGTCAAGGAAGATGGATGGGAGGAACAAGGTAAGCAACCCTTGAATCCTCTTAAGCAAGTTGTCTTGGTTCCTAATGAGGTATTAGATGATGCAATTTCTGTTGAAGATGCCAGGCTTTCAAAATTTGCAATTTTCTTTGTTGCCGTCGATACCAATAGGGTTTCGGCAAGGAAGTACATGCATGAGTGGTTCCAAAATATTTGGGAAAAGAAACTAGGGTTTCAATTTTACTATTGTCGAATGGTGCAAAAAGGATTGTATGTAGTTTTCTTTAATAGTCATAAATCTCAAGAAGTAATCAAAAAATAATTTTGGAGCGGAGAAAATTATTTTCCATGCCTTAGCATGGCTTCCCAAGGCACTAGAAGATGAAGTGTTGGCATTATCCAATCCAAGATGGCTGGTAATAAAATAGCTCCCTCCCTGACTATGGAAATTCATTTTGCTTTTGCTAGAACCATATGAGAATATCTTGAAATTAGATGATACTAAAGCCCCATTGCCACACTCGGATGCACGGGCCCTGGTATCCTTGTATCTAGAGGTTGATCTCCTTAAAAAATTGGAGATAAAATTGAAAAATGGCAACGTCATTTGTGACTTGGAAACCCTAGGTGGGCTCAATGCTTACTATCTTTGTCGGTGCAAGGGCCACATTAGGAGGAATTGTCCTTTAATTAGAAATAAAACCAGTACTAATTTTTCTCTTGACAAAAAAGGAAGAACTGTTGTACCACCCTAGAAAAAGGTTGTGGTGGCTGAGGAAAATGAAAACAAACCGGAGGAGATGATGGACTACAGTCTTACTTAGGAATATTTAAAAGGAAACTCTCCACCCCCGAGCCCTAGTTCTAATGATGGGCTAAATTGTGATCCTCTTAAGCAGTTGGCTACAAAAACAAAAAATAAAAACAATGAATCATCCCGAATAGAAGATAATTTGGAAACCCTAATGCAAGAGATTAATAACAATCTCTCGGTTGAAAAATTGGAGGGGGAGGAAACAAGGCAAGAAACCACTATCAGGTTGTTAGGAGACTTTGAACCTCCCCGACATAAGGAGATTAAAGAACCCATAGGCAATGGTAAACTAAATGCTCAATAGTTGGCGCCACTTAAAATCAGGCAAACTAATAAACTGATTGAGAATAATGAAAAACCACTAAAAGAACTATACTATTTTAATTCAAAATGGTTCAAAGAAGGAAATATTTTAAACCATAACGAGGATAATTAGGTTGCCATTAACACTCCGAAAATTAAATTGGAGGACCCATCACATGATAAAAGAACTACAAATAATTCTGAGGGGCAGGGGCACTACCCCCAAAATTCTGATGTGAAATTGGATGGAATACAATCTGATGGATTTGAAGGGGGGCCAATGACATCTACTTCTCTTGTCACTATTTATCTGATGAATGGGAATGAGAGAGTCGGTGAAATTGTGGTTCCCCTGCAAGAGGTGACTCCTCTTAACACTTTTGGTGGAGTGATAAGTTCATATGGTTTTGCTTCTCAATTCGGCATGGAATTGCAGATGACATAGTGACTTTTCCTACTAAGGATACCGTTGATGGGGAGGAGGCCTCCATGGAGGTAGTAATAAAAAAAACTTGAAGATATAGAAAGAAGAAGGGTATGGATAACACTAAGCAAACTATAGATAAAGACCTTAATCAATTGCTAAAGGACAGGAGGAAAAAACTCAGCGGGATAATCCTACCCCCCAATGCCAAAAGGACGAAATCAAAAAATAGACTCCCTAAATGCTTTGATAATTTAAAAAGTGATAAGGAGCCCCACCCCTAAATATCAAACCTAATGGACATCAACTACATCTTGTGGAATGTGAGGGGACTAGAATCCCCAGATAGGAAACATGTTCTTAGGTGATTCTTATCACAAAGGAAAGGAAAGGATTTTCTCCTCTTGCAAGAAGTTAAAGCCACTGGCTTTATCTTGGAAACCAGTTTGAAAGTGATCTAGAAAGAGGCCTCTTAGTTTTTCACCAAACATGAAAGGGGAAAAGGTGGGGCTGTGATCCTATTGGCACAGGAATGGGAACAATTTGTAACCAATTATGGGGCTTCCCCTTGTAACTAGGCGGTATGGGTCATTATCAAGAAAAAATAATCTTGCTTTGGCATATGCTCTGTGTATGCCCCCAATGGTTACAAGGAACAAATCCTTCCATGGAACTGCCTTTACAGCTTGCAGGATATCCCTTAGATCATCGAGGGAGAATTTAATTTTGTTGAAAGTGGGGAAGACAAGTGGGGTGACACAGGTCAAGATTGGAAAGGCAATGAGAGGTATTATTGGCCAAGGATGAAATATAAGCTGAAAATTGAAGATCATATTGAAGGCCAAAAGAAGGATTGTAAAAACCTCTGGTTTACTTGGTGCAATTCTCAGAAGGGGGGAAGAGGATATATTGTAGGCTTGATAGATTCTATATGAGAAAATCCTTCTTCTCGACCCTTCCGATGAAAGATGGTTGTAAGGTTGAGGTAACTCCCTACTCTCTATCAACCCGCCACCCGATAAGAGGAAAGTTTTGCCTTAAGGAGGGGTTGGAAAAGGTGGCTAGTAGTGGTGAAGGATTTTGCCTCAACACTAACTTGTTGAAAGATAAAGGTTGTAGGAATTCCATAGAATCTCTCAGGTTAATCAACAAGTGGATACACCAAAATTTGTCTCCTATAGAAAGATGGGAAATGAATACAAAAGGCTAGAGAATCTTGTTTCAAACCATTGGCAAGAAAAGAGCCAAAGATAGGAGGGAGGCTCTCCTACAGGATGAGTTACTCCAAGCTGAAATTGAATTGCAGGTAAACCCCATAGATGATATGCTAACAAATAGGCTAATTTTGGCCAAAAGCAACCTAAGGAAATTATAGGCCACCAAGATCCAACACTTAAAGTTCAGAGCCAAAATGAATTGGATGGAGAATGGTGACAAGGGGTCTAAATTTTTCTTTAGATACATTAAAGAGAAGCATGCAAGGGAGAAAATAGATCAGATTTGGGCTGATGGTACCACCTTGGTGAACCAAGAAGAAATAAGGGAAATTATTTCACTTCTACAAGAACCTCTTTACCTTTGAGGATGTCAATGAGGCTAGTTCCAAAGCCAAAGAGTTCATAAAGAAAATTGTACTAATAAGAATCAATGAAGATATGGAAATTGAGCTTGGAAAGGAGATTACTAGGGATGAAGTAAAGAAATCCATTCTCTCTCTCAAAGATGATAAATCTCCAGGTGAAGAGGCCTCCCGACAAAGTTTTATAAGACATTCCTGGAATGGGTATGTGATGACTTGCACTCGGTTTACAAGGAAGCCATTGGCAGAGGTTCCTTGGGAAAAATTATGAATAAGGGCATTATTAAGTTGATCCCAAAGGAGGATGATAGGTACTTAGTAAAAAACTAGAGACCTATCACTCTCCTTAATGTTTCCTATAAGATCTTAGCTAAATTGTTAGCTGAAAGACTGGATGGTATACTTCCCTCCATTATAAACTCCACCCAAATTGGGTTTATTAAGGGAAGATATGTGCTAGATAACCTTATCACTAGTTGGGAAGCTATGGGCTGAGAAAAATAGATAAAACAAGATGTTGCAATGCTTCTCCTTGACTTTGAAAAGACATATGATAGAATTGAATGGGCTTTTGTCCCGATGGTATTGGAGGCTTTTGGCTTTCCCATGTCCTTTTGTCACATGGTTAAAACCCTCTTCCAAGATGATGTAGCTCAGGTAGAGGTAAATGGATCTCTCACTAAAGAGATCTCCCTTGAGAGGTCAATAAGACAAGGGTGCCCCCTTGCCTCGACACTATTTGTTATTGCTTCAAATGCACTACATTATGTTTTAAGGGAGAATTCCTCAGTCCTAAGAGTGAAGGGAATCATTTTTCTAGATAATAATGAACTTCTCAACCTACAGTTTTTTGATGACACCTCAATCCTTATAAGAATAGAGGAATAAAATGTGGAAAATCTTATGGGAAAGCGAGATATCTTCTTCCTGGCTTTTGGGGCAAAAATTTCCCCTACTAAATCTTGCTTATTGGGGTGGAAAGAAGTCACACCAGATTGTTTGAGTAGATATGGTCTACAATGGGGGGGCCCTCAAAATCTGTTGAGGTATTTAGGCATGCCCTTTGTAGTGGATCCTAATCTAAAAGAAATATGGCTTTGGATAAGGGATAAGATTGAGGAAAAAATTGCAAAATGGAATAGACAGTTCCTCTCCTTGGCTGGAAGGCTTCAAGTGTGCCAACCAATACTTTCCTCTTACAACATTTACTTTGCCTTTGTCTAGTTCTTAAACTCTTGTCAAATCAATGCTATCCAAAAAAGGATAAGGGAGTTTTTGTCGTCGGATGGTAAGGGAAGAGAAAAAGACACTCAGTGAAATGGGAATGATGCACTATTGTAAAGTCAAATGGTGGCCTGGGGTTAAAAGACCCGAGGTTACAAGGCATTGACCTGACATCCAAATGGGTGATTGGGGCCTTGGAAGGGGGAGAGCCATGGAAGATTCTAATCCAACAAAATATCCTTAATTCTGTTCCCAAACAAATACAAGCATGAAAAATTTTACCCTTTAGTGATATCCTTAGCAACGAATGGACTATGACACCTGCAGGTTCTAATGTATTTAGGACCATTTGGAAGGCTTGGGAAATAGTGAAGAAGAACTTAGCCAACTGTCACTTCACCAAAAGTGATAATAGGATCATCTTGGCCAATAGATCAGTATGGTGGAATTTAAAACATAAAGACAAGCCACTTGCCTTAATCCAAGGCTGCTTAGCAAAGGGCTAGGCTCACAAAGGAATTAAATGTTTTAATAAAATTATGAAGGATGATAAGCTAAAATATTAGAATTATCTAAGCACAAAGTTTAATATACCACATAGTAATTGAATAACATATACTGTCCTAAGGGAAGCTTGCAGTCAGTTTCAATTTCTAGTGAAAATCAAAATTGATAATTATCAATTTAAGGAATTTCAATGGAAAAATGGGAATAATTTAATGAAGACAAAGGAAAAATAAATTTACTACATGCTAACATAACAAATATAAATAACTGAACATGTGAATAAAATCTGGGAAATGAACCAGAATTAGTGGCAAAAAATCTTTTAGAAAATCTAGTGTAAGGAACTTGAGGCTAAGAAAGCCTGTTTCAAATGGTTATTAATATTCCAAAAGCTATCTTTTAAAAGAAAGGATGATGACATTGATTTTTGTAACTTATGCAGAACACCAGAAACAATTAAGCATATTTTTTTGATTGTATTTTTGCTAAGGAAATTTGGAACATGTTTTGTAACAAATAAAATATATGGGGAAATAATGGTGAACCAATGCCTAATAAGATATTATTTAATCACAATATTAAGATGGGAAAATATTCTGCTTTATTTTGGCATCGCCTCTCCACTGAAATCTTGTGGGCCATATGGAAAGCACAAAATGAAGACATGTTTCAGGGGAGGACGAGGTTGCTTACTGATTCTTGCAAGAGACTCATTATTTATAATGTTGCTATGCAGGTTTATATCACAGTGGAGCTTTCAAAAGAGAAGTTTTGGAGATACCTAGAGAACATGGAGATAAATATTGACATCCTTGAGGCCAGGTATGGACACACTTGGCAAGAGGGGCGCCCCGGGGTTGATGTATTTCTAAGAGATTTGCAAGCATTCCAGAATGATCTCATGGAGGGGCCAAGTAACAAATTTGGAAAGGCACAAAACAAAGGAAATTTTGCACAAGGACACTCTGAAGCAGAATAGGTAGCAACATAGGTACTGTTGTCCCTAAAGAATGTAAATAAGGATAAACTCTGCAAGCGTGGTAACAGGACAAGATAACCTCTATAGTTTGGGGCAGTGTTGGTTGATAGTTTTGTGAAATTACATGTATTTTGTTTTGTGATTAAAAAGATGTATATATGTAATTAACAAAGTTTTATATTGTTATAGTAATTTTGTATAGAATGATACATGTTATAAGGTGTTGTAATAGGGGCTAGTAATGCCCGCGAACAGGGTTGATGATATGATGTAACTGGGTATAGACTGTGGATATGATGTAACACACATACTATAATCTGTATATGCTGTTTCCACTATATTTAATACAAAAATACCCAATGCAACAAGGCAGATAGGTGGGCTCACTAGTCTAGGTTAGAATAGGTGAATTTATTAATTATAAGTAATTAAATTTTAATAAAAATTTGGGCCAACTACATGTAACAAAGAAGATGCAAGATAAAGGTCAAGGTAGGTGAATGTAGTTGAGGAATTGATGTAGGAGCATCCAAGGTGTAAGAGCAATCATGCATCACCCAAAAAAAGTAAAATTTTAATAAGGGCAAAAATAACAAGTTTCTATTTATAGTAAGTGGGCACTTGTGCATGTATGGATATGAAATCTTACACAAAGCTCCAAAATTGTAAAATTAAGCTATTAGTGAAGAATTCATCTCAATACCATTTATGGTTTGTGAGATATTAAGGTTTTCATTTGTAAAACCCCTCTATAAAATCTTCAAAGTCAAATTTGAGGCACTTAGAAGCTTCAAATAGGCTCAAAAATAGGCCAAAAATCTAAATTTCCCTAAAGTGAATTTTATAGAAGAGCAATTTTTTTTCAATCAGATGCCTGATTCAAAATTTGTGCTACTAATTTTCAAAATTTAAATTTAAATTGATTGGTTTATTGGCTGGGAAAATGGACAACACAATTTTTGAATTCCCAAAAGGGAAGGTTACACTTTCTAGAACATTCAAAGGTAGTGGAACAAAGGAGGTTAAGGGAGGTTACAAAGAAAAACCCCATTTGTGTAGATTGTGGCTTCATCTTGAGAGATTTTTGATAGAGTTGAATTAATTGGTAGTGAGATAAGCCCATGTGGTTGTAGCATTGTAACTATTGTATTTGTATTTCATTTCATTGAAGGAATATAAGTGATTTGGTTTTCCCTTCTTGAAATTTTCTCTTTGAATATCTATTGTGGTGTCATGTGTGAGTGTTGGGTGGAGTAGCTCTTCATCCAGAACATAAAACTATACCCATGAATCCTAATCCAATGCAACAAGGCATATAGGTGGGCTCACTACTCTAGGTTAGAATATGTGAATTTATTGATTATAAGTAATTACATTTTAATAAAAAATTGGGCCAAGAACATGTAATAAGGAAGATGTAAGGACTCTCCATTGAAATCCAAAGAATCTAAGTTGCATTAAATATTTTAGCTTGGTAGATTTGAATAACAACCCTTTTATATAAGATTTTGGATAAAGTTGTAGGCTAAAGTGTTATGAGGATAAAAGAACAAAATAGGATTATAAAAAATATTACAAATATAGACCAAGATAAATCTAACTTAAAGTAGGGCTTGAAAGGAAACTATGTAAAAATAAGCTATAATTTTTTTTCTTAGAAAACAAGTTACCAATTAGTCTTCCAAACAAGAAAAGAATCACATCCTATAATGTTCAAATTCTACTAATATGATCTTAAGAATCCCTATTTTCTTATATGTATTATAGGTATCAATTAGTATTTTCTTTAGTCCACATGTCTTGTAAGTCACTCTTATATTAAATAAGATTTTTTATTACATGTATGTGATAGTAATAGTTATCTTTAGTTAAGACTATATATTGTATTTATCCAACTCATATGGGGTAGTAATAGTTGTCTTTCACTAGAATCTATACATTGTAATGGATTAGCATGTGTAAAGAATATTGAATATATTATATTTGGACTTGTATTAGAGAATTGACTCTTTTAAGTGATGCCACAAATATAAATATATTACAATTTAGGTTATGTTTGTGCATTTTCCTTTTTAATTAAACTTTTTATAAAATAATAAACACATGAGAGATTCTCTTGATGATAACAATACCAAATATTATTTATATCATGTTGTATAAAGGAATATAAATATGTTTATAGAAGGAGAATTTAGAAGAAATAAGTGTTTAGAAGGAAAGCACATGGAAACTTCAAAAATAAGAAAAGTATAAAATACAAATATTATAATATTCTACTAGACTAAGTAGTCAAATATTATTTATAATATGGAGATTAATCCTCATCAATTCCTCTTTGTTTAGAGGAAAGTGCATTTACTTTCTCATTAAAGAGGGGGAAGGGTTACTCAAAAGATGATTAGGAGACCTAGTTTGCTTTAGTTGGTAGTGTGTTGACAATCGAGTGTTTAGTGCTAGTTCGTCTCTTGATAATTCATGTTTGAACACTAATAATGGTGTCTACATCAAAAGGAGGTTTAAAGTTTGGAATATTATGCTTAGAATGAGAGATTGGAACTTCTTCCAAGTGAAGTGACTCATAGCACTTTGATTGATTAACATTATATTAGATCATGAACGTCAAGCTAGGATGAGAGATCAAGTTTGAAGGCATTATTCCCTATCTATTGATTAATGGTATAGGGTCCATAGAAAATAAATTTGAGCTTATGATGGTGTTGATTATTGAATATTGGCTTATCCATATGAACCTATAATTTATCCTCAATTTGGAAGTTGGAGGGGGTGTAATACTTATCATGTATCTCCTTATACTTATTTTGAGAAGTACAAAGAACTACCTACAATTGTACATGACTTTTTCTGTGTTGAATAAAATGAGAAACTCTTCCTTGTTCTTTTTTCTAGTGTAATGAAAAATTTGGAGAAAGAGAAATTGGAATATCATATAGAGCAAGAGGTCTATATCCATATCTCAAAATAAGAATGGCTAGTAGGGGCACGCGTAGTCTTATTATATCTATGTTGCAAATGATGAAGATAGCTATCCCATTGCTTATTCTTATTATAGTCTATTGAACTAAATTTTGGTTGACAATATTAGTTTGTCCATTTTCTTGTCAATAAGAAATTGTAGGATATCAAAGTTGACATTGAAAAATCCTCTAAAGTGACTTAAATATTCATAATCATGATCATAAAGAGTAGAAAGAGAAAAAAATGATACCATACATTAGTGAAAAAATTTCCTAGCCTTAAGTGCGTCAATGATTTTCTTGCAAGGGATGAAGATGGACATTTAAAAAAATTGACACACCACTTGAAAATACAATTGTGATATTTGAAGGTAGGAGGAAACCCAATGATAAAATCCATAAATGTGGATAGCAATGGTTGAGAGGTGGCATATTTAAACCAAGTTTTCAATTAGAAAACAAGGGAGGGTCATGAAATATTCCACTTGATTCTTCATGGAATGCTAATAGAAATATCATTGTAAATTCTATAGAGTTTTGGTGGATCCAAATTTCCCCCCATAAGAAGAATAAACCTCTTTAATTAGTATCAATCAGGTAGAATCGATAATAATACATTGTTGGGTCAAATTTTATAGCCATGTCAAATGAATATAGATTAAGAAAGGGGTTTGGTTGTTGATAATAGGATGTTACAAATAATACATAAGTAGTCCAAAAGATGCATAAAAATAATACAAAATTTTCCAATCCTCATATGTAACAAACCTAACATCTAGGATATGTAATAATTTGGCTAGAGGTTACGTCAACAAATCATTTAATTTATTAGTAGTGCCATTTTTATATCTAATAAATAAGTGGAACCATTGAATATATGAGGCTTGTTTGAAATAACACTGGCCTTGAATATTTCATTATGAATTTAAAATATATAAGTGGTTGATGATCAACATTGAGAAACATCCTTACCAAGAATGTGGTTCCTCCATTACTTCAAGGCTTGGACCAAGGGATAAAACTCCTTATTGTAGTTGCTATAATTGATCTTGGTTGCTAATAACCCTTTATAAGGATAATATATATGGCATCATTTCTATTTAAAACTAAATTTGATAGCCTAGTTGGAGGCATCCATCTCAATCTTAACGGATTATTGAAGATTTGGAAGGACTAGTAACCCTTTAATGATGTTGGTTGCTAATAAACCTTTATAAGGATAAGATACATGACATGATTCCTATTTAAAACCAAATCTAATAGCTTAGTTGGAGGCATCCATCTCAATCTTAATACTCTTTTAAGCTGTTGGAAAGCTTTAAATTATATTGTAGTTAGGAATATGACAATTTTGAGAGATTTCACCTTTTTATGGTTTACACATACCCCATTTTGATCAATGATAAAACCCAAGTATTTTGTAGAATATTGACCAAAGAAGGCATTCATATTAGAGAAAGTGAAAATATATTGAATATAATCCTAAGAAATCCTACTATACACAAGAATATCAACCAAATACATAATAATTATTTATCTTAGGTAAGATAAAAAATATGATTGATGAGTCACATACATGTCATAGGAGAATTACCAATCCTAAAGGGAATCATTGATCATTAATGAAGTTCATATTTAGTTTTGAAAGTAGTTTTATAGAAATTAATATGATTCATTCATACTTGATAATAACTTGATGTTAGATCCATCTTAGTGTAATATTGGGTACCCTTGAGATGATGATGAAGGCCATCAATCATGGGTAGGGGTTTCTATTATTTATAGTGATTTTATTTACAACTCTATAGTCAATGAGCATCCTCTATTTGTCCTTCTCCTTCTTTGGGTTAATAAAGGCTAGAGACCCATAAGGAGAGGTGCTATGTTGTATCTTACCTTCTTCAATTAGTTCTTGGATCCACTTTCTTATTTTTTCACTTTTGACTTGTGAGAGGCGTTATGCTTAGAAAATTTAGTAAGGAAGACACTAGAATCACATCTATAGAATGGTTGACATCTTTTAATTGTGGCAACCCTTTTGGCTCTTCAAAAATATTTGAGTAACTCAATCAAATTTCTAATAGTTGGGTGTGGCAACTTACCCTAATTATCCTTAGCTTGGTGGATGATACATAGTGCTAGGTATTTTGATGATTTTACATGCATTACAATAGGCTTACTGGAAATGAAATGTGATTTAGTTGTTGAAATAAAAGTAATCTTATACACCTTAACATCTTTTTTATATTTGTAGTTTCTTAACCATACATCATAAATTGCATTTTGGTCATACTAGAATGGTCATCCAAGAAGGACATGTGATTAATCTAAAGGTGTTACATCACATTCAAATATATCCTATAAAATTGTGATAACAAAGGTGATTGCACAAACCTTATTAATTAGTTTACAAGGCCCATGTTATTATACCCAACCCAAATAGTATGGTTGATGGATCATATGTGGGGAGTTGGAGAGTTGTGACTGTGAGACGAGGATTGTCAGGGAGGACAGATTATGCCTGATCCATGATGAACCAAAGTATAATGAAGCCACTAAACCTCAATCTACCAAAAAAGATCATTTAAATTCAAAGTTCTAATAATTTATTGAAACTTAAAACTACAAACTATGAAAATAATTAAATTCCTACTCTAACCCATTTGAAACTTATCCTGTTTTGGAATTGGTGTCGTGTTGATGTGGAACAATGAACCTTTCCCAATCCCATGATTAGTGAGCCTATTTCAATCAATTCTATGGAAGAGAATTGATGAAACCATTGTGATAAAATGGATTAAAACTTTATTTAAGCTAAAATGAACATGATGTAAGCAATATTAACATGATTTTATGCTAAAAACGATCTAATTATGCAATTGCTAAGCTAATCTAAGCTATTTATAAGCTAAAAGATAAAAAAATTAATTTATAAACAAGCTAAAATGGATGCATGGAAACCATTAATGGATGTATTAAGCTATTTATGCAACTAAAATGAACTAAAACAAGTTAAAAGTGAGTAAAATATGAGTGTGGATGCAAGTTAATTCAACAACATAAGTTTGCAATTGAAAGATGGATGATATCCAGTAGAATAAGTTTTCTATTAAAAATATGGATCCATTTGTCTCCAAATAGGGTTCTATTTGTAGGAAATCAAATGAGAAATGGAGGGTTGAGATCAAAAAGATTAATCAACAGTCAAGGATGAAAGGAAGAAGAGGCATGTATCATGGATTATCATCAACAAATGAGAATGCAAGATGAAAATTAATCAAGGGCTCACATTTGGTTTAAACAAACACACTTTTGACCTGCACACACAAGTAAGAAGGTGACTTGCTCAAGAGGTTAAAATATAACTTGTAATTGAAGTTAAGTGAGAATATCCCTTTTTTAATTGATTGGAGGAAAGAGAATATTTCTTTTAGGATATTCTCATGGATGAGGATAAAGGTATTTTGTAAATTAAAATAAATTTTTAATTTTGTAAAAATGGGATAAGGAATATTCCATGAGAATATTCCCCTTTTAGAGGAAAATTAGTTTAATTGTTAATTAAACAAGGTTTAATCACACAACTAGGGGATTTGGAGGAATAAAGTGATATTCATTAAATTAAATGATTTACTGAATGGGGGAGAAATGAAATGACATTTAATTAAATAACTTAGGGTTATTTAATTAAATTAGAAGACTTAGGGAATTAAACTAAATTTGTTGATTTATTTAATTTAATGAGATGAAATGTTAGCGTGAAAGGGGGTGAATTAACCCGATTTAATAAATTAGGTTAATAGACACAAATGATGCAATTAATTAATTAGCTAGGCCAATTCAATTAATTAGGCAAAAAAATGATGGATTTCAAAAAGAAATGATGTTAGTAAACTTGTTTCGAGTGCATGATATCATTTAGGACATTTTTCAGTGTCTATAGTGACAAGCCTTTCACTAGCTATATTATTTTTGCTTCTATTATCAATGCTTGAGAAAACTATTTTGTTAATGATTTAATGGTTTCAAATAAAGATAATGGTTCCAAATAAAGATAAACTTTCCAAAGACTTCAAATTAGTTCTTAGTCATGAGAACAAGGGTGGGTTTAGGTTCTATAGTACTATCAACTTTTGCTATAATAACACGGGCCTTAGTGTCATTTGAGTAGAGTGAATTGTGATCCAAAGTAAGAAAGATGGAAAAACCTTCTTTGTAATAGGTCAACAAGATATAGTAGAATATGTGGAGGAGAGGAAGAGGAGTGATTTGGAAAATTTGACGAGCCTCTAGGGTTTATAGATAGCTTAGAGGTAGTTCGTTGAATCCTCTTTTTTATAAATAATTTATTTTCTATACCAACTTCAAGCTTAAAAATCTTATCTAAATATTTGTCTTCAAACATAGCCAACTCTTTATGGAGAGGGGAAATAACTAAAAATAATTTAACAAGTACCTCTTTTACATCTAAAATATTGGGCTTGACCTAGGGCTTGTGAAGGTATCGATATATTATTGAACTAATTGACCTTGAGTTTTCTTGAGTTGTAGCCATCAAGATAACATATTATGTAGGTAGTCATGAGGTAAAATATTTCCTTGAGCACTACCTAGAATTATTCCCAAAAATTGATCTCCTCTTCTCTTTTTGCAAACATTATATGATAATTTTGTCATTATTCTAGGGCTATGTATGATATATGGAACTTAGTCATTTTGCTCTTTCGATGGTTTCTTAGATTGGACCAATTTTTAAAATATACCTCAAGGTAGTGCTACCAAGATTCCAAATTCTCATCATCAAACATTCTATCAAAATGTTGAATGAAAATCTTGAGTATGAGTTAGAAATTATGGGTTTGAGCAACATGCATATTGGTTGGATTTTTCTAAAGAACCTTTGGAAATTTTGCAACTAAATGTTTGCACAAAATAATTTTGGATCTTTGCTTGAATAGATATTTTTTTTGAAGAGTACTCATGCTTATAAAGTATCTAGAAGTCTCTTTTGATTGGGTAACCCTCTTAGGAGCTATTTCAAAAGGATAACTAGAGATTTTTTTCTTTATTGAGGGTGTTGGGGTTATTTCATGTTTTATGCCTTAACCTAGTTGTTATTGTACTTAAGAATATAAGGAATCTAGGGACATGCCATACCTCACAATGATGATAAGTTTGAGAAAATATAAAAAACCAGGTTTGGACAAGACCACCACATGAGAGTGAGATCCTCTCTCTTCCTAATTTGAAAATTTTCAAGATAAGGGGGGTATTACCTAGTATTCCTCTAAATATTAGATACCAATTGATTTAAAGGATGGAAAACAAGGGCTAATTCATAGGCTAAGATTGATGAATCAATTTTGCACCTAAATTAACTATCACTAATACAACTGGTTAACCTATTATAAAGAACATAGATGATTTTTGATAAATACATATAGATGCATGAAAAAATATGATATTAAAGGAAAAATGCCTATATATCAACCTGTAATGTTCATGGAAAACCATAATAACTCATAAATTATGGTAAAGTGATTCATTATTTTTAAAACATGTGGAGATCTAGAAGGAACATGATCAATGCCATTATGTTAATGGGAATAAATTTAATAATGATAAATACACTTACTATATAAGATCTAAGAAATGTTTTATAAATTTAAAATGACTCAAATAATTGACTACACCTTATATAATTGATGTTAGAATTGAAACCTCCATAAGACTCAAAATTCTACATAGTTATCCATTATATTGAAATTTATTCTAATATTGAAAAATAAAAGGGGCTACATTGACTCAATGCTCAACCTAGCATTTTACATAATTTATTGGATATTAAAATAACATAATTTCAATAGAAAAATGTAGCAAATGTGCATCTAGAGACAATGAATGTTCCGTAGAGTAATATTAAAAATATGGAGACAAATTTGAGATTGAAATGAATAACCATTTACATTAATTATTTTAAAAATAATGAATCATAAGAAACATACAGGCATATACCTATCATTTTTGCTACACCTTATGTATTTATTATCATCGAAAATTCATGAAATCCCCTCTTAAAAGTCTCTTACAAACATATGAGAAGATTCCATTTATAGAAGGGGACAATACTCATCTCCCACAAATGATTGACACTTGCCACCCTCTCGTATGATATAAGTTTTTATAATAGGGGGTGTTCCTATGAGAATGAATATATGCCCAACTTTTAGTTTCTATGAGATAGCCTATGAAGTGAAACCTCTATTTTGAACACATCTTTGAAGAGAAAAGACATGACATTAATTCAATACCCCTAGCTCAAAAATTGATGAATAATCGCAATAATTTTTTTTAGCAATTTGCAACATGAACACCAACAAGCACCACATCATTGAGTGCATGAAAAACCAATCAAGTGCATGAGAATAAGCTAGTGATGCACTTGAGAGTTGCAAGTGATTGTAGTAGAATTCAAATGATAAAAAATTCTTGTTGTCTAGATTTCCTTTGGGAGGGGGTTTGAAGACACCCATTATTGTCTCAACAAATAAGTAACCTCTCCTTTAGATTACTAAAGTTTAATTAACTATCAATTAGAAGAAATCTCAAAGATAACATGTAACTGGGAAGACCCTTCCCCATCCCCTCTAAAGGGACATACATTAGGTAATCAACCTTTCTATGGGTGCACAGTGTGACTCATCACATAGACCATAAGTGGTACACTAATTATGCTTACCTCCTTTTGGAGATAAGTTTAGGATTACAAAGATAATTTAAAATGTTTATGAAAATGGAGGAGATAGGAGGATAGGGAAGAGTTCCATGATGGCACATACTTTGGAAAATAGGGCTCAAGGCTCTTTCTAGACCCTCTAATTCTATAGATTTTATAGACACAAGATAACTTTATACTTAGAGAAGAAGACTAATGTGAATTGAAATAAACATAGCTTATATAGATACAATTTTTGTATGATATGTAACTTCAAATGAATGGAAAATATATTAATTAAATCATGTGACATAAATACATATCTTACGTCATGTATCCTGTCATTCTCCACTAGTTATATCTTAAAGAGTAAGGGATTGATTATCGTTTCCATATGTCATAATTAAAAAAATATTGTTCTTGAACTGAATGTGTTGGCATGCTTTATAAAATGCACAATAAACCTTAGGACCTCGGAGAAGGAACATATCCTTAACTAATATTCCAATACATAACTTTCTCTCCATTACTCAAACTCTTCATTCGATGGCCACATAGTTTTTGACACTATCTTGATCTTATTGATTTTGGTTTTACATTTGGCATCCAATATGACCATTATCCCTTAGATAAAAAGATCCATTTTATTTTTAGTGTAATAGCTTTGTCCACTTGGTAGTTGAATAAAAAAGGGATAATCTATCCCCTTTTTAAACATGATCCAACCACATAGGAATGAAACATTCAAAATCACATTTCTAAATGCCTATTTCTTTCAATTGTCCATTATGATCTGTTACATTTGGAAATCTTAACTTGAGCAACTCAATAAAATCCTCCTCTTTCTCTTTCAACAATGGTTTAATTTGGATGTGGAAGTGGAGATTTCATTGAATAACCAAGTTGTCTCAAATATAGTGATTAATTGCTTTGGGTTACTTATATTATATTTTTCATTTTTGCTTATAGTTTTTAGGTGAACCATTCTTGAGATCCATCTTGGGCTTGATTCAACCAGTTGTGGATTAACATCATCAATGTACTAGATGAAATTTATCATGTTCATATGACACTCAAAAAATCATCAAACATTCTAGTTAGGTTCATAATTCTTGCCTTAATAATTACCATGACAATTTCCTCACTATCTTGTTTAGCTTTGAGATCCAATTATCTCATCTCATTTTGCAGGTTCTCAAAATTCTTGTGTGACATTTTTGATCACTTGAAGAATCTATATCATGAATCTCCCCAAAATTAGGTGGTATTATCATTAGTTCTAATGTTTGATGCAAGAAAGTTTCTAAATTATCTCTCTTCTCTTATTTCTTGATTTAGTTTTATAACATCCCAAAGGAGAGCATTATGATCCTTTAAAATATTCTTGGTGACAACTTCACTAAGTAGATCAATATGCACATTGAGTGGTGTGACTTTATGGGTAGAGGTATTTTCTACCCTTTTGATCATTTAGGTACCAAATATACTTTAGGAATCCTCATGAATGATTGGATGCTCATGCTTAGGAGAAATTGACCATGGAGTTAGGATGTTTTCCTTAGGATAAAATTTTGATCTAGAATAAAAATATTTGCTTGATCCAACTTATAAAAACATCACCTCCTTCAAAAATCCTCATAGTGTAAAAAAATATAGTAGAGGCTAAGTACCAACCAAGGAGAAAAAATAATCACTTTCTCTAACAAGTATCTTAGCTCTATCAAGGGCGATATGGTTAGTGCTCATATTGAAAATTGAATTATCTCCCTTAGCATATAGATCAACACCTAGGGACCTTCCATATAGTTATGTTTGACTTCATCATCTTGGTCTAACCTCTTTATTTTTAGGAAAAATATTTTGAATTTGTTAGTTCTAATGAATTGATCATAAATCATGAAATCTTCACATGGTTTGTTCTTAATATATTGTACTACTTCTTCTCTTCCTAATTCACTTAATAGTGTCATGACATTAGGGGTAGTGTTTTGAAGTCTCCTTGTATGCTTTAGTTATTTTACTACTTCAATGATTTTTACATCAATTGGATGATTCCTATCCAGTTCAAGTGGCTCTTGAGGATAATGAGTTTCCTCCATAACATTTCAATTGGTTTTAGTTTCAAGGATCCTCAACCATTATCAAATTTCCCTTTACTTAGGTGGCCCTATTGGTACCTCATTTTAATGTGTCAATACACAATGTGCTTACATTAGACTTCTCTAAAGTTTGATACCCCCAACACTCTGGTATAATACTCTAAGGCTCAAAACAACCAGCAAGCTCAACTTTCACACTCAATGAGGCTTAACTTCCTTGATTTGCAAGTTGTTATGAAATTTTCCAAGATAAAAATTCAAGGGATTTTTGGCACCAACTTGACCACATGAGACCCTTTGAGAGTAATGGATCCCAAAAAATAAATCACAAGGTTACATAAGCTCCTTAAGATAAGGAAAGGAACTACAAAGCCCAAACATGAGAAAATTAAAATGGAATGCCATGCTCATTCAACACCAACATTGGGATGGGATAAAAGAAACAATAGGGAATTCAACTATTATGATAATTAAATATATATTTACCCATAAATATTCATAAAAATGATTACAACATATAATAATTTCATCCAAATATGCCTAGCTATTAATATTTGAGTATTACAAACATGCCAACACTCTCACAAGAAAAGGTATAGAAAAATAACAAATGATTAGAACGAATAATCCCTTTTGTAGATACCTAAATTTGACCACTTCTATATGGTCAAATTAACTCTTGCATTCCTCTATCCCGCATCCTTAAGTCATATTAATTGAATAGCTTATTATTTGATTAATATTTCACTTCAACCTAATGTCCCCTAAGGTATTTAATTAATCAATAAAATACCTTACCTTGTTCATCTCTAAATTAAATCACATCGTGTTTAGCAAAGCGTCAAAGCTAGGGTGATACCTAGATAAGATATGCATGGTTGGTCTAATTTTCCAGTACCTCATTGGGGCTCCCAATCCACACTTGTGATAGTCTGGTGTTCATGGTTGTGCCTCATGCACCCTCCTGGTGTATTGAGGATGCACAAAATAGCCTTGTTCAGCCTAGATAGAGACCTGTATTTTAGCCGTGACTTGGTGTAGTGCAGGGGATGCACACTGTACCCTGAAGTTACTCACCACATACTCCCTTGGTCTGAGATACAAATCCTCATGGTAGACTATGATAGTCCTCGAGTGAGAGAGTGAAGGTGATCCCGTGGCGTCTATTGATGACCTTGTGCCTCTGAATCTCTAGCTATCTACCTTCGTAAGAAAGGGTGATCCAGAGAACCACCTCGGTATCATAGAGTATTAACCTTTTGGGTTTCCCCTTAAGGTGGCGGGCCTACATCAAGTTTGTAAACCCTTATCACTAATTTTAGGCTTGTGCTATTTGGAGTGTTTTCTTGTGCTATCCAGTGCTTGTTATCGGTTCGAGTTCATCTAGCCCTTTTCTTGTTGTTTTTCATGTTTTTTGTTCTTTTCCATAGTCTTCCCCTTCCCTCAGTGGCAAGTTTTCTTCTCACAAGGGTGAACTTGCATTGTGGACAAGCGATCCTGCCTTGAAAAGGGGCGATTCTGTGTCTCGGATCTAGTCTAGTCATCCTTTTGGGTGAAATCATCCTTTTCAAGGGGAAAATTTCCTATGGGTCTCTTAGTTAGGTGACTCCACGTCCATCTGTTCACTAAATAGTTGATCCTTCTTATCCCATAGGTGAGTCCGTGTCCACTCTGTGTCATCCCCATTCGCCTGTTCCCTAAATAGGCGATCCTGCTATCCGTAGGGGCAATCCCGTGTGTCATCCGAGTCTCCCTCATCCATACATCCCTTAGAATAGGTTAACCTATTGTCTATAGGGGCGATTCTGTGTCTGTCTGTACCATCCCTATTCATACAGTTCAATACATAGACAGTTCTGTCCATTCGATAGGCGATCCCGTTATAGGCATTTTTTTCATCCATTCGTACATCCAAGGAAATAGGTGAACCTGTTTACTTGATAGGAATTTTTGATAGCATCCATACATCAAAAAAAAGTGGCAACCCTAAAACCTAGATAGGCAATATCGTGTCTCGTTCCTGCCTATTTCTTTTTAGCATCCAAAGATGTAGATGATCCTGTCACCAACAGAGGCGATCTTGTCATCTAGAGGGGCGATCCTGTCACCTACAAAGGTGATTGTGTGACGTTAGATAGGTGATCCCATCACTTGTAAGGTGATCCTTCAATACAAAAAGGCATATCCACTTCCCATACAAAACTCCTAAGAGTTAATCCTCTTAACCACTGAAATCCTATTGTTTTTCATGTCCGTTCTTGTGATCAATTATTTTTTTATCACCATCCATTTACCTGTAATCAACATTTTAGTCCATCTGCATTTTTCCAAAGTCATAAAATCCTAAATCCAATCACATAGGTGCATCTTAGGACATCCTTAGATTGCATATCCATCATCAGTTCATTAATTCGAATCACTTAGACTTCATTTTAAGGGATTTTTATCCAATTGGGATAGGTAACTAACCCTAATCATCATCATCCACACTTACTTATGATTGTTATCCATCTTGAGTGAGTAATCCTCTGCAGCCTTATCAATCTCCTCTCATCATGAGGTAGATTCTATGTTGTGATCATCCTTCTATAATCCTATCCAATCATCAACATCACACATCACACATCCTCAAGTTAAGCCCTAAACTTAGTTTAGAGTTGACCCAACCAATCCAATCCAATCAGTTATCCAATCCAATCAATCATCCAATCCAATCAATCATCCAATCTTATCAATCATTCGATCCTATCAATTATCCAATCCAATCAATTGATCTAATTGAATCCAATCTAATCAATTATCCAAATCATCCCATTAATCATTTAATCAAATGATCTATCATCTTAGCAGTCCTTTTCATCATCATCTAGGACATCATCTAAGTGCATCTTAGGATATAGTGTCATCTTAGTCACCTAGCCATTTTGCATTTTCATGCCCCTTACCTGATCATAGGCAAGGAAAATCATGGAACAAAAATAGCCCCAAGGTTCTTAGCCTCACCCTCCTCAGGATCAACCCACAATGCTTCATCACAATCCAACACCAAAGTCCCCATACAATCCACCCATGAAGAAAAAATGGTTAACCAACTTGAGCTCATTGTTGACAATACCTTAGCAATCCTACTAATTTGCAAATGATGGATCATCTTATAGATGAGTGTGGGGACAATATTCTTTCCACTTTAATCATGAAGGGTATTAAGACACCACCAGAGTTTGATTTATCAAAATATGTCAATATTACACCTCTTGCTCTACCACAGGATTTGAATCCCATTTCGTCAATTCTGCAAGTCCCCACAGTCATGCCACAAGACACATGGTACCAATGAGGATTTGGAAATGATGTGGTCTATCAACCTTTTCCCACCCACATCTCAATTTTAGCAATTGGTGCTGCACCTCACCCTAACAATCCCCAAGGCCCCGATCCTAACAATCCTCTTGGTATTAATATGCTGCAAGGTCCTTCCAATCCGCAGGGTACAAACATTCCACAAGGTCCAATCCTTGTACGATTCGTACCACCTCTCCCATCAAATCAATTAGGTTAGTTACCTTGGAATACTGGGGGCAATGCTTATAACTCTTTCGCTATGCCACCTCCACCTCCTGGTCCTACACACACATCAAACTTACCTCTACCTCTATTTACATCTCAGCATTTTCCTCAAGGCAATCTACCACCAAAACAAACCTTATCACCACCTCCACCTCACGTTCCAACCCCGTCGCAGCCTCAAAAACCACCCTTGCATCAAGCCCAGGGTAATCCAACACAACCTCCGCATCAATCACAAGGTAATCCACAACACACTCAAATCTCGTAGCAACATCAACAACCTTTGCACCAACCGCAGGGTAATCCCTCACAAACTCTCCATCAATTGAAAGTCCTCCCTCAACAACCTCAAATCCCATCTCAACCTCCTCATCAACAACCACCACTTTACCAACAACCCCCTCAGCATTCACAAATCCAGACGCAATCACAACAATCCTCCCAAAAAATCCCAGGCAACCTTTTTGCCCAATATTTATATCATCCTCAAAGCACCTATCGTTTGTAAGCCAGTACAACCAATCCCACTCCCAATTACTATTACTATAATCCACAAAAATCCCAACAACAACCATCGTACGCTAATCCACAACAATCCCAACAATGACCATCTCACACTAATCCTCAACAATCACAACACACCTACTATCAACAATCCAATCCATAACAACCTTCATATGCTTCCCAACAAAAAACTACTTACAATTATCAATCCAATCCACAACAACCCCCATACACTACTCAACATTAGTTTTCCTACAACTACCAATCCAACCCATATTACTTCCAACAACCGCCATTGTCAGCAGGGTGCCTCTTCATCATATTACCAAGCCCCACCATCATATCAACAAGCTTATGCCAATCCTTAATCCATAGATGCTGGCTAATACCAACAGGTCCCTTCATATCAACCTCTGCCACCATATGACCAATCCATTCTGCTTCCATCTTCATCACATCAACAAAATATCTCCTAAGATCAGTTGAATCAAACAGACCCTTCCTCATCAATACCAGTCAATAAGGAGTGGGAAGAGATGAAAGTCGCCCTTAAAGATTTGCAGGCAGAGACCTCCAAGAAGTCCTTTAATTTTGAGGAGATATGACCTTATCCATTCAACCCATCCATATCACTTATCCCTTTCTCTAAACATTTTGAAATGCCAAAATTCGATAAATATAAGGGAAGGGGTGATCCAAGGAACCACTTGTAGGATTTGTACACACATTGTCAGGAAGTCCTGCATAATGAAAACTATCTCTTGTGATTGTTCCCTAGAAGCCTAACGGGGCAAGCTCTAGATTGGTTCATGGGTCTGTTAAAAGGGTCGATTTCTTCCTTTGTAGACTTATCGGAAAAAATTGTTGCACACTTTTCCTTCAAGATGGAAAAGGACTTAGATACTCTAGATCTTAAAGATAAGCAATGTGAAGGAGAAACTTTCACAAGCTACTTGCAAAGGTGGCGATCCTTGGATAGTCGGATAAAATCCAATCTCAATGAGGACTTGGTAAACATTTTTTGTGAATGCCTATCCTGACCTGGCCCATAACCTATGCCTCCATTGTGTAAACACCTCTTTAGAGGTCATCAAGAAGGGTACTACCATTGAGAGGGCCCTTATTGCTAAAGGCCAAATAAAAATATTTAATCAAGATAAGGATAAGTCGTCTGGAGATAAATACTGCTACTAGAACAAGAACAAAAATGTTGTCAATGATGGTGTCACTTATACCAAACATGTCCAATTAGCTAATACTTCACAAAGATCATACTATGTCCCCAATCCACAATCGGACTCTAACATCATATCTATGCCACATGGTGCACCTCGTCCTCCTACACAGTCCAATTAATATAATCAAGGGAATAATAAGTGTACCTTCACTCCTTTGGGAGAATCTTTAGATGCTATTTTCAAGAGGGTGCTGCAAGCTAATTATTGAGTCACTTATCCTGTGGCGAAGCCTTTTGATGAGTCAACACCGAAACCCACTTGGTATAAGGAAAATGAGTATTACGATTACCATAGGATCAAAGGTCATTCCACTAATAAATGTCAAGGAATTTAAACATATATCCAAGATATTATAGATCTAGGTGACATAGTTGTGGATGCAAATAAGGCTTCGTCGTCCAATGCACAATTACAAATATATCAAAATTACTTCCCAAAGCACAATAAGGGCGCCAATACCTCGAATGCAAACCCCAAGTCCAGTAATAACAGCCAGAATAACAACACTAATAATATCAGCTATAAAGCCACACCCTATAATTATGATGACATTTTCATGTGCATTAGTCAAGCAGAGCCACTCGTATCTATGATTCACGTCAAAGGAAAAGACCATTAATGTGCTGTTACTACACTTCACATCTGCATATCCGTTCCTAGGCCTTCCACTTCATCTCAACAACCTCTTGTGAGCTCACAATACAATATTCTTAACCATCTTGGTAAGACTCCTACCCAAATATCCATTTTGGATTTGTTAAAGTCTTCTCCTGTACATCAAGAAATCCTTACAAAATCTCTTTAGGATACACATGTACCCAATGATATAGATCCTACCCAATTTCAAGCCTTAATAGGAAATCTATCATCCACATACTAGCTAGGATTTAGCCAAAATGACATGCCACCGATTGAATCATCCCATAACCATGCCTTGAACATTGAATTCATTGTAGCTCACCATAAAGTGAAAAGGGTTCTGGTAGATAATGGCTTTTCCCTCAATCTATGTACCTTAAAGTTTATAAAGTGGGTAGGATACACTCATGTTGACCTTGATAATCAAACTATCACCATCAAAGCCTATGAAAACATAGAGAGTGAATTATAATTTATCATTTGTCTTCCTATTCAGGTTGGCCTAGTTGTGCAATACACTACATGCCATGTCTTGGATCTGGATCTACCATACAACCTTCTCCTTGGCCGATTATGGATCCATTCCATGTAACCCATCCCTTCCACCTACCATCAATGCTTAAAGTTCCCATACAATAGGGTTGAAGTAACCATTCATGTAGATCCTCAGCCTTTTGAGTATTGCCGTGTTGTAGAGGCTTCTTTCCCCCACTCCCAATATTGTCCAGGAGTAGAAGTGGGGGGATCTCAGGCTCCACCATCCATATCCTCCAATCCTATTATACCATCCCAATCTTCCCACCTTAATCCACCATCCCAATATTCCTACCTTAACTCCCCATCCACTTTCTCCAACATCACACCTTCATCCACATATCTCTATACTAGTTCACCATCCACATCCTCCAATAATAATCCACCATCCCAATCTTCCCACCTTAATCCACCATCCCAATATTCCTACCTTAATTCCCCATCCACTTTTTCCAACATCAATCCACCATCCATGTCCTCCTATCCTAATCCACCATCCGTATCCTCCTATGTCACTACATCATTCACCCCATCATATCATAATCTTCCCTCTAATCCATCCTACCTTAATCCTCCATCCAATATTGATCCCCCCACCAATCCTGATCCTCCATCCTACCTTAATCCTCCAACTAATCTTGATCCCCTCACAAATCCTAATCCTCCAGCTACTCTTAGTCCTCCATCAAATCCTATCCAACCATCTAATCCTGACCCACCAACCCACCAACCCATAATCCTAATCCTCCACCCATTCATAATCCTTCATATATTCCCATCACCCCAACTAAGCCTAAAATATACAAGTATCTCACTCTAGATGTCATCGAAGGACTCATGACAAATAAGACATCCCCAAATCCACATCCTGAAGTCGTAGATCCATCCCATACCACTCCATGTATGGGCATTAGTAATGAGTCCCTTCTCCATCCTACACCTATCGTTACTATTCCCACTCATGACACCATCCAGACTATTAAAAACATCAAACCCACCGAATCCATTGAATCCCCATCTTCTACTCCTAGAACCACTAAGCCCATCAGAGACACCCAAATCCAATCTACCCCCCTGCTCCTGGTATTACCAAAATACACTCCCATGAATTTCATGAATCCTCCATCCTTCCATATCCCCCATTTGAGGAGTCACCCCAACACTCCTCCATCATCATGCCACCCACACAAGATGAGTCATTCCAAGAGCTTTATCCAAAGCATACCAACATATCCCCTCCACATCAAGATCCTGCCATCCTATCTACTCCATCTCAAGATCATATTCCACCATCCATTCCATCTCATGATCCCTCTCCTCAACTAAATCATGATCCTACCATCCCATCCACTCCACCTCAAGATCATACTAGCTCATCCACTGTATCCCATGATCTTCTTGTCACTCAAGATCCAATCAATCCATTTCATGATCCCTTGTCACTCACTCCTCCCAATCTAGATGCTACCATCCCATCATCTCCATCTCATGATCCTTCATCTCCACCTAAACCTACCATCTTGACACCACTTTTATATCACCTTGGTACCTTTACACTCATCTATGGTGGTTTTCTTGTAGAATAAAAACAAAGCATATACACCACCCATTGTCCTCCACTTAATAATGGACTCGCATCATGATTCCAAAATAACAAGTGTCTTTCCATAGATCGAATGCTCAAGATCATGAAATATCAAGGAAAAGGTTTAGGCCTTCATGAGAAAGGTATTTTAGATCCCATCCAGGTAAAAGAACACCCATATACACGAGGTCTTGGATATATCTCTCAAGAATCACAATCCAAAAATGTTGGTACAACCTCTGTACACACTAAGCGAGCCTCTTCCAAAAGAATAATATGCTCTTCCCATAAGTCCACCAAACCATTTGCTGCCATCCCCCCTCCATCATATCACCTCAAAACAACCACCCATATTCCTCCTTCATCCTTCAAATCCATTTTGGTTCTTTATGTCCCTCCATCCACCTTCACACATTCCCCATGTGCTAAGTCCATTTTTGGCCCTTATATCCCAAAATTACCTCCTCCATCTCATCCTATTCATCCTCTTATCCATCAATCACCTATCCCTATCACCCATCATACAAACACCACTCTCATAATCCCTAATCAGGATCAATTAAGGCACCCCTCCATACATGCTATCTCACATCCTCCATCCACACATCATCAAAAGAATACCTCTATCACCCCATTCATATCCTCTCCACATCATCCATCTCCTCATACTCGTTATATTGCTATTAAAAGAACTTTGGATGCTGAAATACAAATGCATAAATCCAAACATCCACATGAATCTAAAGGCCCCCATGTCCCCTCTCAAGGACATGATGAAGAAAAGAAAAATATCATCCAAAAGAGTAATCAATCACAAAGACTACACAAGCCCAACACAACAAAAATCAAAACCATGTGGATCCCAAAGAAAAAAGATGTAGTGAATTCAACTGGAAAATCCATAACATCCAAATTTGCTAATCCAAAATCTACTCATTCTCATCCACCACCTCCTAAATCTATTTTGGGTCCTTATGTCCCAAAATTCACTATCCCAACTCCTCCATTATCTCCACATTCTCTCTCCATTAATACTCCTATCATTTCACATCCCCCACCATATGCACCAATGTTGGTCTTGAAAAAATTCCCCCATCAAACATCCACCTGATCATTCCATCCATGAACTTTCCAACATCCCATCCATTATCCCACATATCTCCCTCATCAAGTCCCTTTAATTCATTCCCTTACATAATCCATTTATCCTAATGAGGTTGTACCAAATTCTAGTGCTTACTTCAAAAATGGGCTCTTATTACCTCATATAAAACTTGATGATTGAGTTCTTCATCCATCACCTTAACATATATACTCCAAATCCATTTATCCACACACCTCTCTATATCCATCCCCATCTACCCACTATCAAAAAAATCCAAAAAAATCCACCAAAAAAAAAGAAAAAAAAGAAGAAAAATAATTCATCCAATGGTGAAAACTTGGCAAACAAGCGTCTTGGATAAGTACCATGATGAAAACCTGGAAAACAGACATCATGTACAAATCCCCCATCCAATGTAATTTTACACTTGGGGGAAACTTCATCCCCTTCCTCCAGCTCCTACATCCAACCTATACACCAATCCTACCTATCATATCCCATTTATCTCAATCCCTCCATCCTTCTTGTGGTCTTGATAATGACAGGGGCACCTATCTATATATGTTTTGGACCCCTCTAGGTATAAATTCCCCTTATACATACACTATCATATTCCTTATCCTCCCCATCTATCTTTCTTATCCATGCATCCAATCCGCACTCATCTACCTTCCTTATCCACCCGTCATGATACCATCCATCTCCCTTCCTTATCCATACATCCTATCCATATCCATCTCACTCCCTTATTCACCCATCCTCCTATCTACCATCCCTTTTGCCTCATCACACATGACATATCTAGAGTGGGGCATGCTCTTATTACTTTGTGACATAGTCCTTGGAGACATCATTCATCCACCCTATTATCTGCTCCATCTGCTCCATCTCCCCATCCTTATCTTCCCATCTATCCATCCAATAAAAAATTCCATATCCAAATCCTTATCCCTCTATCCATCTATCCTAGAATCTTTCCATCTCCCTATCTTTATCAATCCATCCATTTATCTCTACTTTCATTCCATCTCATAATCCCTTGTCATTGGTATCTAGCTATAGGCTACCCTCATGCAATCCAATGCCATTCATCTCACTATCATCACTCCTATATATTTCTCACATCTTCCCAATATCCTATCACTTTTCATCACTCATCTATCCATTTTATCATCGTCCCAATTCATATTTTGATGATTTGGATAACTATCCCATCCCCAAGCTTCACCTATCCACCTCTTAGGCCATATCAACCATACTATCCACCAGGTCTATCTTGTCTCATCATATTGGTTCATCATTGTATCCACTTATCATGGTCATCTCGTCATCCCTTATCCATTATCATCTTTGGACCTTTTGTCGAACTACATTGCCTCTGCACTTTCACGTAGGCAAGGGTAATCATTTGATTAGCCCTCGGGGCATTTGTCCATCCAACTTTCATCACCCATCAAGGTCTCTATTGTCCTCTTTTTGCTTTTATCCATGGTTGGTCATCAGTATTTTATTGAACTACGAGGTCTTTGTGCTTTCACATAGGCAAGGCCATCAATCAATGAGCCCTCGAGACCCTAGTTCTATCCTTAAGGTTTGTCTTGGTGTCATATTGTGTCATCAAGTATGTCCCTATCTAGCTGGTTCCTAATAAAAAATCCATTGGTATCATGAGGTTCAATCGATTTTGAGTATCCTAAGTCTTATCGATCACCTAATCTATCCTCCATCTTTGGTCTTAAGAGGATGTATCCTTCCTAAATCAGAGTGCATCAATCCCATCCACCTACTAACCCTATGGAAAAGGAAGTTTGAATTTGTTGTGATATTTTGATGCTTTTGGAATTTTTTTTATCATTTGAGCTTCCTATTATACCTCGTTAGGGTCATCACGATCCATCATATCATGGTGTGCTTTGACAGGTCGACATAGGGGCATATCTTGATCTTTTGTGCGATCTTGTCTTCTTGGTTGTCCCATGTAGTACCCACCAAGATCATCATGGTCTTGTGTTATGTTAGGGAATCATTTGTGTTTGTGGTTATCCCAACATTAGGCCTGACCAAATCCCTTGTGGTTTTGGGGTGTTGAGGTAGCCTTCTTGTTTGTTGTACTTGTCTTTTGCAGTGGAAACTACTCAACCTTGGTTCTTAATACCCTAGCATATCATGTCCTATGCTATAGAAAAAATCAGTGATCCTAATATGGCAAAATGACATTAGGTTTTAATTTCGTATATCATCCTATTGCTTTGCATTTCCCCCATCCAATTCCTTTCCCTAGCCTATGGTTAGTGAATTTGGTTGTGCGAATGTTCTTCCCTCATGATGAGTCCAAATAATGACTCATTTTTTTTAGGATTTATCATATGTTTGTTATTGTTACTATGGGGTTTTAACACCTGGTTACTAATAATTTCTATGTTATTTTCCTAAACTTATGAACTTTGAACATGAACTTATCCTTGTAACTTTTGATGGTATTAACCTGCTATGTGATATATCTATATTAATTTTACATATGATTGAATGAATGTTATTCTAAGGTGATTATGGATATACAATTGTCTTGTACACGCTAATGTAATAATGCAAGTTCAGATTAAGATATAGATATAAATGGATCTTGCAAGGTGGAATAAATTCATGCCAGCTGCCCGACTGCTGAAAGAGTCAAAAAGAGATGGACATTGAAGAAGTCAATGGTTGAAAACTTCTAGCTCATGTGGAAGTGATAACTTAACTTTAAATGAACATGTATATTAGTTGAGTAGATTTAGGAGGTGTTGTTATGATGGATCCTCGTTGAGGCAAGATTGGTTTGACTAAATCTTGTGCATGCATAACCTCCTTCCTCTTTTTCATGCTTTCAATAAATGGCATCCTCCTAGTATGTTGGAGTCGACTGCCTAGTTAGTTAGAGTTAGTTAGAAGCTTTCCTTCTATAAATAATGATCAAATGTTCCTCTTCACAAGGTTGGATGTTATGATATTGTACTTTCATCTTCAGTTTCAATGAATACAGTCATGTTGTTGTTGTTTTTATGTAACAATGTTTTCAATAAATAAAATAATACTTTAATTTTTTGCATCTGAGTTAGTTTTGTGGAGACTCATTCAAGGGGGCCCACTTGGTGAGAATTCCATCCATTTTTCAATAGTTACTTTTCTATTCAGCAATTAGTTATAGTCTTAGTAGTTATTTGTTCCTGTAGCCATTGGAACTTCGTTCTATGTCTGTTCCTACAACAAAGGCAAACAAAGTAACTTCCTATCTGTTTGTTGAGACTTCTGTTTCTATCATTCATTTTAGTTTAGTTTAGTTATTGATTTATGCTCAGTACTTATGCTAATTCCTTTCAAGCATTTAACTTTCAGTACTATTTCCTGTCTAGTTATAGGATAAGGATGACTACAATTGAGTCCTAGTGCACAAACAGTGCTGACCCATTTCAAGTTCACGTCCCTAGGTTGATAATGAAATGAACCTTCATGATGGGAAATATAACTACTTGGTGCAGATATCTAATCTCTAAGTTATAGATTTAAGGGCTTAGATATTAAACCATTAGAGGAGGCCAAATTTTTTTGGTGCCGTTGTCGGGGATGGTGTCAAATTAGGAAGTTCTTCAGAGTCATTTCTAGTTTATTTATTGTTTTTAGTATCTATGAAGTTTGTTTTTAGCATACCCTTCATTTTGAATAAAGTAATGATCCACTATTATTTCACCAATTATTTGTGTGAGTTGGCTGATATTGAGTTAATACCGAATGCATAGGGGTAGGAGAAGAGATTCTCTAGGGAGGTTCCTTCCTACTAATCCTAATCTTGATAACCAACTAGTTGAGTTTTAAAAATTTCCAAGAGATGAAGAAGAAGAAGAGGAAAATCCTTTCGCTGATGCATTTTCAATTTGACTAGTTCTGAAACTTCCTCTGAAGAGAAAGCTACCCAAAACTTGATTGAGAATCCATTTGCTTTGATAATCCATCAAGCAATTATGGCTAGCCAAAATAGACCTAACCAACCAAATTTTCCATTCCCTATCTCTCACCAAAATGAAGTTGATAACCTCAAGAACATACCTGCTTCATTTCTTCCTAAATTCTATGGGCTTGTAATAGAGGACCCAAACAATTTCCTGTTTGAATTTGATATCCTTTGGAGAAGCTGTGATTACACTACTGATTCTCATAGACTTAAATTGTTTCCTACTACGTTAAAGGAAGCTGCATTAAGATGGTTTATGAGCTTAGGTAGGAATACTATAGATACTTTGAATGATATGAAATCAAAGTTTCCTTAGAAATATAAAGAATATTTTAGAGGAAGTGATATGAGAGGAGATGATATCTTTAGGATGTAGCAGAAGGAGGATGAAAGTTTGGAGGACTATGTTTGAAGGTTCCTGTTTTGTCTGCAGAAATCCTCACATCATGCACTCAATGAAGAGTCTCAAAAGTTTCTCTTCTTTAGAGGGATCAACGAAAATTGCGCTGATGCTCTGGACTTGATAGGAGGAGGAGATATCACCCAAGTTCCTTGGGATGATATTAAGAAGATATGTCAAAATTACTTTAGGGCAACTATCAAGAAAGGAAGAGGTTACCAATCTTCTATGGGAAAATCCTCCATTAATGGAGTAAAGGATGGAAACCACTCATTTGCTGTCAGATTTCAAGTAGGATATTATAAACAATATGGCCACTCAACTATATACACTTCAAGCAAAGAAGAAACATGAGGAGGTAGAGGCAATGTTGGAAGAATATTTCCCTCATTGTAGGAAAAAGAAGAAGGACTACGGATGTAAAATAGTAGCCAACATTGACAACAAGAAAATTCCACCAAAATTCAATCCAGTTGAGGGTGATGATGATCATGTTTTCTACATTGCACAAAGAAGGCCATGGGCTCCAAGGTAAGGTATGCCACCAAACCCATTATCTTTTAGTGGACCTTATTTGAATTCTTATGCATTTGGTAATCAATGGAAACCCCAATACCAATCAAAATTTTGAGGCTATCCACCTTAGGCTTGGAAAAACCATCCAAATAATTGGCCCAGTTACTAAAACACTCCACCTCAGTGGCAAAAACCCTAGGGGAATTGGAAGAAACTTTAAGGAAACTAGCAACAAATATCTCAATGGAGGGGAGGACAACAATGGACAAACTAGGCAACTGGTTACATGCAACAACCTCTACAGTCTCAACAACCTCCACAGCCTCAACAACCTACCATAATTCCTCCTCCTAACTCAAATTCTATCACACCTAGACCTACTCAATTACTAGCTCAATCCACACTCAACCCATATAACAAACCACAATAGCAGCTAGTTTACTCTACAAATCCCAATCAACTTCCTACATATGTTGTGAGTGTGAGTGATACTCATCTGTGTTCAAGAACCACTTTGTCATCACCTTCCACTCCTATTATAATAGAAATTCCTATGAAATAAGAAAAACATCAAAATTTATCCGATATCCCTGCTTAGTCAAGTGTGCCCAAAAATCCTAAACTAGTTTGACAGTCTGATCCAGACCCACCATTTCGTCATGGGTTAGAAGTTAAACAAAAGGAATAAACAACCTTTGATATTCTAGGTCAATTAAAACACATATGTGTCAAGATACCTTTGTTCCAGGCCATAAAAGATGTTCCCATATATAGTAAGGAAATTATGGAAGCATGTCTCAAAAATACAGGGAGGAAAAAGAAGGACCCCACCATCGTTCATGTGGTGGAGTAGTTGGCAGATATCATGCTTGGAAAAGTAATTGTTCCTAAAATATACTGACCTAGGAGTCCTGTAGTTGGAGTCATTATAAATGGAATCCAAGTAAAGAATGATCTAATAGATGGAGAAACTATCAATATGATGACTAAGGATATCCTGCAGTAACTGAATGTTAAAAATTTGAGACCTACTTCTACTATCCTCCATCTTGCTAATAGTTCCACTATCAAACTAGATGGTATAGTAGAAGACCTTGTTGTAACTCTAGACTCTTGGGAGTATCCAAAAAACTTCATGATCCTTTCCCCTAAAGCTACATTATGAGGGAATCCCATTATTTTGGGAAGGCTGTGGTTAGCTACATCAAATGCTTACATTGGATGCCGATCAAGGGACATGACTATTTCTAATGGGAGAAGCACTAAAAAACTTATCCTTTATCCTCCTGCTCAAACATCCCATGATATGGACTACCCCATCTAGCCACAATTTGGAGAAGAGGTTGAGGAGGTCAATTCAGTGGCACAACTCATGATGATAGGAAGAAGTCCCTTTATGTAGCTCCAGGAAGAGGATAAAATATTATCCCATATAATTCAAAACCATTGTGAAGTGCATGAAGAACCACCCACTCATGAATCTAGTTCTGCATGTCCATTGCAGATACTTCTGCTAGCTTCTCCTTCACCTGAATTTATTGAAGCAATAATTATGCTTCATACATTGTTACCAAATGAAAAAAAAATTCCAAGCATCAATGAAACAACCATGATTGAGTTGATAAGTACAATTTTTAGAGGGGAAACATTTGAATATCAATAACAAGCTTAGTCAAGAGTAGCAATTGTCTCTGAAAAACCTATTAAAGTTGCATCAACAAGAATTTGCATGGGATTACCATGACATGAAAGGATTATATCCCAAACTCTATTCTCATAGGATCTACATTAGAGATGACTACACACTAGTAAGGCAACCATAAAGGAGAATCAACCCTGCATTGAGGGAGATTGTGAAAGAACTACAAAAATTATTGGATGCAGGATTTATCTACCCTATCTCTGACAACCAATGGGTGTCCCCTTTGGTAATTGTGTCTAAAAAGGGAGGTAAATGGAGAGTTTGTGTTGACTATAGAGAACTAAACTCTGCCACCAAAAAGGATCACTTTACCCTTCCTTTTATAGACCAAGTATTGGATTCACTTGTAGGTAAGCAGTATTTTTCCTTTTTAGATGAATTCAGTGGTTATAATCAGATACAAATTGCACCTGAAGATCAAGGCAAGACAACTTTCACCTGTCTTTGGGGGACTTATGCCTATTCAATACTCCCATTTGGTCTATGCAATGCACCTGCAACCTTCCAAAGAGTAGTTATTAGTATATTCTCAGACATTTCACATGATTGTATGAATATCTACATGGATGATTTCACTACTTATGGTACTGATTTTGTAGAATCATTAGAAAACCTAAGAAAGGTTTTGTAAAGATGTGAGGACCATAATCTATCCTTGAACAATGAGAAATTCTTTATGATGATGTAGGAAGGAGTGGTCCTTGGCCATTATATCTCTCAGAAAGGAATTCAAGTGGACCCAACCAAAATTGAGGTAATTATCAGTCTTTCTATTCCTATCAAGCAAAAATATGTTAGAATTTTCTTGGGACATGCAGGATATTATAGGCTCTTCATAAAATATTTTAGTAAGATGGCAACACCACTTTATAATCTTTTGACTAAAGATGCTGAGTTCTAATGGACAGTGGATTCTGATAAATCATTCTTTGATTTAAAAACAACATTAACCCATGCTCCTGTGCTCAAAGGCCCTAATTGGGGATTCCCTTTCCATATTCATATAGATGCATTTGATTATGCTATAGGGTCTATATTAGGACAAAAAGAGGGAGAAATAGAGAATGCAATCTACTTTATTAGCAAGAACCTACAAGGGGTTGAGTTTAACTACACAGTGGCAGAGAAGAAGATGTTGCTAGTCATTTATGCTCTCAACAAGTTCAAGCATTATATCACAGGATACTAGATCTTTGTCTATACAAACCATGCAGCCATAAAATACCTTATGAACAAGCCATTGATTATAGGAAGGTTAGCAAGATGGTTGCTGTTAATGTAGGAATTTGATATCACCATTATAGACAAGCCAGGTAAGGTAAATGTTGTGGAAGATTTTGTCTCCAGATTGATCACATCAGAGGACACTCAAGTCATTGATGACTCCTTTCCATATGAAAATTTGTTCTCCATCTATGTGCGCACACCTTGGTATGCAGATATAGCCAATTATTTGGTTACAGGAAGAGTTCCCCCTCCTTTTTCTGCAAAGGAGTGAAGGGTTCTTATTGAAAAAACTTTCCATTTTCATGGATGGAAGGTTGTTAATTCTATACTGGACTAGATCATGTGATGAGAAGATGTATAAGAGAGGATGAAACTCATGATATACTACATGCATTCCATTATGAACCCTATGTGGGACACTTTGCAGCTAAGAGAACAACCATGAAGATTATCAATATAGGGTATTACTGGCCTACACTTCATAAGGATGCAAGCAAGTACACTAGGAAATTTGATAGGTGTCAAAGGATGGGTCGAACAACTAAATCAGATGAGATGCCTCTATACATTCAAGTCATTATCACAACGTTTAATAAATGGGGACTCAATTTTGTAGGTTTAATTGATCCACCATCAAATGGAAAATCTTACATCTTGGTTTGTACTGATTATGTGACTAAATAGGTTGCGGTCAAAGCTATGAAACATGATAGGGACAATAAAGTTGTAGAATTCCTTTATGAAGAAATCTTCACACGCTATGGAGTTCCTCGAGAAATAGTCACAGATCAAGGGGCTCAGTTCACATCCACTCTTGTCACAATATTTGCGAATGACTATAATGTTAGGCATAGGAAATCTACACCCTATCACCCTCAAGCCAAGGGCCAGTCATAGGTAACAAATAGGGAAATATAATCTATTTTGACAAAAATAGTAGCAATCCACATAAAAGATTGGGAAAATAGGTTGCCAGAAGCTGTCTGGGCCTATAGAGCCACTTGGAAAACCACTATTGGTTTTAATCCCTTTGAACTATTATATGGAAAAAAAACAATGATGCCTTTAGAGTTTGAACAAAAAACTCTTTGAACAACACTAGACCTTGGAATAGATATATTTGAGGCACAAAAGAACAAGGTTATGCAACTAAATGGCTTAGATGAGATGAGGAAATCAGCTCTCCACCATACTGAGATGGTGTAGAACCAAAGAGTTAGATGACATGATAAATATATCAAAGAAAAGAAGTTCTAGCCAGGTGACTGGGCACTTCTTTATGATTCCAGGTATAAAGACAACTTAGAAAAACTTCAAACTTGGTGGTTGGGACCATATGAGATTGCAGAGGTCTTCTCCAATGGTGTTGTTCAACTTACAACAATTGATCCTATCAGGTTCAAGCTCCTGGTCAATGGTCATCGTCTCAGGCTATACCATAAGCCTGCCTCAAAATAGGAGTTCATGTAGCAATTCATTGAATACCAGAACTCCGAAGTTCCTGCAGCCGAAGGAAGTAGATCTAGTGTTCAACCTTCTGTCTAGTTAAAGGTACGCATGCAACCATAATAAAAATTTCCACTTTTTTTGGGAATTAATCTATCCATCAATAAAACTACCCACCCATTAATCTCCAACCTCTCTCTCTTCCACATCACTCCACAATCACTTCATTTAATAGCTCAACTGTACTTTTTTGATGCTGGTTCTTCCTTCCAAACTTTTCAGAAAAGAAATTCCAAATTTTTAGGTACGTGCATGACACTTAATGTATATTAATGACCTTACATGCATTTGTTTGATTACTATACTTTAATATTGATATTTCACATAGAAAATCTTGTTAGTATGCCCTATTTTTTTTCATACTTCCATTCCAGCCTGTGCGAACATATGCTTTTATTTAGGTTGGGGGGAAGTGTGAACCTACATGTCATACATGTAATTAAGCCATTTCACGCACCAACATGGCAGTAAATTTGAAATAATGAGTTGAAGTGACATTCTACATGCATGATATGACATTAAGCCGCTGCCATTTTCTTTGATAATACCCCTCCTTTATGACTTATTTATTGCCTTAGTCAGAATCATAATGCCACTAAAAAGGTAAAATTGAGAGGTCATGTGACATTGGTGTTAGTATTAGTGAGAATTACAAGAAGTGAAAGAGAAATTTGGTTGTCGTTGAAGGATTGCAGGAAAGAAGTCTTTGCAGAGGCATTTGCCAAAATGTGAGTGGAGGCAATGGGAGGTCAGTTAATCAAAAGTGAATCAATAGATCACCAAGTAATCCTATAGGATGCACTCTGTGAGCCCGAATTTAGGAATTATGGTTGGCTAGATTACTTTATGAAGCTAAATAGTTTCAATAATGACATTTCCTTAGAATTTTCACAAACATTTTCTAATGGTGAGGCAATAGTGAAAGGATTAAAAGTAATAGCCATCGAAAAAAGGATTGTTGAAGTGTTAGGTTTTCCCATTGAAGGAGAACCCTACCCTGTTTCTAAGGATGCTAGATTAGCTAGAGCATAATTCACCGAGCCTAGTGACCCTCTTGTTATAGACAAACAAGGAACAAGAAGACTTTCTTTGCCAGAAACATGAAAGCAAGTTTATGTTTATATTGTCAAATACATTACCAACGAGGGTTACCAATCCTGTCTTCATTATGCGAATTTCAAGCTTTTAAATGACATGAGACATGGTAGGAGGATGAATGTGCCAAAATTCCTGTAAAATATTCTTCCAATCATGGCTACTAAGACACAAAAAGGTAGGGAAAACTCTATTTCCCATCATTGTTTGATTAAATTGCTGGTATAAAAGTCTTTGCAAGATGTGTCCAATATGTCATGGGATGAATTTTTGAACATTAAAAAGTTTAGATTAGAAAATGTGGGTCCTAGAGGTCGACCCCTAAATCATAGGGTTAGTAGGGATGAGGGGGTTATTAAATTCACTCCTGGCACTTCAACTTCTGGGGAAATTCCTAGCACAAACCCTCATGTAGCAGAACTTGCAATAGAAACTATTTCCTCTGAATCAGAGCATGCGGATGAAGATAGTTCATCTTCGGACCCCAATGTCGATGTTTCCTCTAAAACCATAGTTCACACTAGGGATGATATTCAAAAGGAGGAAGAAAAAATGAGATAAACAAAAACTAGAAAAGGGAAGGCTAAGAAGCAAAAACCAAAAAAGGTAAATCCTAGCCCTAGGAAGCGGAAAATTGAAGAAACTGAGCATCCTACAGCCGCTGGGAAAAATAAAAATCTTCCAAGGAAAAAAATTTGACCAAGTCTACTATAGTTGTGCCTCCAAGAAGGAGCCATAGAATCAGAGGGAAACCTGGAAAGAAGGAAGAAGCTCCTGGGGGGCAGGCAAATATGGGATTGGCAAAATTTATTGCTTTTGTAGAGCAAGTTCAACATGAAGAACCAATGCAGGGGAAGATAATTATAGGAAAGCACATACCTACTACTTTTTCGTGGGCATCAGTAGCTTTGGATTTATGGAAAGAAATGTAGGAGAAAGAAGAAGAATGGAATAGAGAAAAACTCAGGCTACAGGAGGAGATCAATAAGAAAAACGAAGAAATTGAGGAGAAGAATGTAGAGATCACTGCATTAAAAGAAAAGGTAAACAATGTGGTGACTCTAGTACCATAAATTATGGAATGTAGGACTCCCCAAGGGTATATGAATTGAATTTAATGGAGCATAATATTCATTTTAAGTTGTCAAGGGTCATTTCTAGTTTAAACTCTTCCATTGAAACCCTACAAGATTTTTTCCAAGCTTACCAATCCTCTCCTCTTGAAGTTAAGAATTTACTATGTGAGTTGTATTTTCACAACTATGTTGTTCCCAATGACCATAAATGGAATCCATTGCTATATATTGGGGATGTTCACTTGACGAAATTAATGCCATGGATTCAAAATGAAATCAGTTGGGGGAAACAATTCAAAATATACAGAGGAAAAAAGCTCCATACCCCCTATCTCTAAGAGTTGAATCGAGAAATCCTACAGATATCTACTACACATGGCATAGAATTCTTTACAATCTAGAGTACAAAAAGATGATCATTCCTTCTAGGGAGGAAGAATACCTAGAATATGAATAGGTAGTTGTCACTATAGGAAAGACAGTATTGGAATATTTATCACAAAGATGGAATAAATTGCTTGATCAATTAAAATAGGCTGAACCCCATTCCCTGCAAAATTATTATGCAGCTTACAAATGAAGCGTCAGGTATATACATCTTGGGAGAAAAAATCAACAATATTGGCTCCTGTTAATATTTTAGCCACCTATTCTATTGTGGCCAGTACTAGACCACATAACCTATTAGTATGATGTAGATGTAGAGAGGCCAAGGCGGGGCAGATTGGAAAGCAAGAAGGGGTTCTATTAGGATCCAAACTCAAAAAAAGCAGGGACTAATCAAGGGAAAACAAAAATTGGTGATTTCAAGGCTTTAGTAAGGCAAAGGAATTAAGTTCCCTCTGTTGGAGGACCAACAAATCATTAGGTTGGGGGAGATGATTAGTCCAAATAATGACTCATTTTTGTTAGGATTTATCATATGTTTGTTATTGTTACTATGGGGTTTTAACACCTGGTTACTAATACTTTCTATGTTATTTTCCTAAACTTATGAAATTTGAACGTGAACTTATCCTTGTAACTTTTGATGGTATTAACCTGCTATGTGATATATCTATATTAATTTTACATGTGATTGAATGAATGTTATTCTAAATTGATTATGGATATACAATTATCTTGTGCACACCAATATCATAATGTAGGTTCAAATTAGGATGAAGATATAAATGAAGCTTACAAGGTGGCAGAAGTTCATGCCAGCTACTTGGTTGTTGAAAGAGTCAAAAAGAGATGGACATTGAAGAAGTCAATGGTTGGAAACTTCCATCTCATGTGGAAGTGATAACTTAACTTTAAATGACCATGTCTATTAGTTGAGTAGATTTAGGAGGTGTTGTTATGTTGGATCCTTGTTGAGGCAAGACTGGTTTGACTAAATCTAGTGCTTGCATAACCTCCTTCCTCTTTTTCATGTTTTTAATAAATGGCATCCTCCTAGTTTGTTTGAGTCAACTGCCTAGTTAGTTAGAGTTAGAAGCTTTCCTTCTATAAATAATGATCAGATGTTCCTCTTCACAAGGTTGGATGTTTTGATATTGTACTTTCATCTTTAGTTTCAAGGAATACAATCATGCTGCTTTTTTTATGTAACAATGTTTTCAATGAATAAAATGATACTTTAAATTATTGCATTTGAGTTAGTTTTGGGGAGACTCATTCAAGGGGGCCCACTTGGTGAGAATTCCATCCATTTAGTTTAGTAGTTACTTTTTTGTTCAACAATTAGTTATAGTCTTAGCAGTTGTCTGTTCCTACAACCATTGGAACTTCGTTCTATGCCTGTTCTTGCAGCCAAGGCAAACAGAGTAACTTCCTGTCTGTTTGCTGAGACTTTTGTTTCTGTCATTCATTTCATTTCAGTTTAGTTGATTTATGCTTAGTAATTGTGCTATTTCCTTTGAAGCATTTCACTTTCAGTACTATTTCCTCTCTAGTTATAGGATAAGGATGACTACAATTGAGTCCTAGTACACAAATAGTGCTGACCCATTTGAAGTTCACATCCCTGGGTTGATAATGAAATGAACCTTCATGATGGAAAAGATAAATACTTGGTTCATATATCTAATCTCTAAGTTATAGCTTTAAGGGATTAGTTATTAAACCATTAGAGGAGGCCAACACCCCACCTATTCTTCCTATCAGGATTCCTATGGTTTTGATAGGTGCACTATCACACCCCTCATCATTCATCTCACTATGCATTACATTCACACTTATTATTATCCACTTAGGTTCACTATCCATTGCATTATCATCTTAAGTTGTTTAGATTAATATATATATGTTAGTCTAAGCATCTTAAGTCCATTTCATCTCATTATCATTTCATTTCATTTTCATTTTCATTATCATCTCAAGTTGTTTAGATTAATATTGTTTTGTTATCATTACCATTGCATATCATTAAATATCATTCATTACCATTTGCATTATCATTTTCCATTGTTTAGAGTTATTATTCTAAACATATTCATTCATTTCATTACATAAATTTCATTACATCACATTAATTACATCTATCCATATCATGATCATAGATGTATACATCATAAATTTTCATCCATTACATTGCATTTTCATGTCATCCACCCATACATAATTAATCATTACAATAAATCATTCATACATTATTCATTACCCATACATAATCAATCCTCATACCATATTTCATATGCATACATCACAAATCACCATAACATCACCAACTTCATCACACAAGATTAGTAAAATTTCCATAACATACACCATAAAATCATTCATCATGTCGCATCACATCCTACATCAAAAGGAATTAGGAATAATTCATATCACCCATATCATCCACATAGACATAGAAATAAACTATAATCATCACATGGATACATCATAATCATAAACATACCTACTAGCATAATAAAAATCCATCACATCATATAGGAGTCATCATATCACATCAAAGTCCATCATATATCACATATATATAAAAAATATAATGTCCATCAAGTTAATCATAGTCCATAATAAAATAAAATAACTTTCCATCATAAAAGTCCATGATAACACATAATAAAAAGTCCACCAAGTCCACGAACATCCATAAAATAAAGGTACAAGTGTCGAGCTCTAATCAAATACAAATGACTACATCTGACACATCATGGCACCTTGAATTAATAAAAAATAAAGAATGAATAAATAAATGAATGAGTGAATCTATCCAATTTGTACAAAATACGCTGTAGTCTCTACCTTGTGCCTTGTCCACTCTTCACCTATCAAAATATGAATCCTGTATCCCCCTCTCCATATATCCACTGCTACCTACATCTGATCTCTATGGGGAGTCTGCATCCTGATCCTCAGCCACGCAGAGGCATCTCTCTATACTAGCTATACCTTGCATTTGAATGCTGTGGGGACTCTCCCCCCAATCCTCGACCATGTAAAGGAGTCTCTCTGTACTGGTTGTACCCTCAAGTGTGTGTTTGGGTTGATTGTGAGGGTGCTGGAGCCTCTGCCACTGCTCTCACATATGGAGGCACCCTTTTTGTAGGATCTAGGATGACCTGATAATACACAAGCATATAGTATGATATCTTAGTTCTTGCATTAGCCTCTCCTTCTACGTGTGATCTAACCACATCCCTCTCTATATGGTACCTATCCCTTTGCTGAGTGATGCTCCATCTCTATTGCTCCTAGGCCTCTTGTGTGAGCCTCATCTGCTCAACCTATACTGTTAGCTAGGATATCCTTTGTGTAGCCTCATCTCTCTCCTTCTACAAAGTCTATACCTACCCCTCTACTACTTCATCCCTCTCCATAAATCTTGTAGCCTCTTCAAGTGCTGCCTTTGCACAATTTTCTCTATCCCGAGCCTCATCCCTCTCTCTCTACATCTCCATCCCCCCTCACAAATCCCCTACCAGTATCTATAGATCATCCCTCTCCATCTCCATCTCCTGTAACCTCCTCCCTGCCTCATCCACTAGCTACCTGAAGGCTCGATCTCCATCCCCTTGTGCACTCTATAATCGCCCCACCTCAACATGTAGCCTACCTACATCTATCTTCAACCTATCTCTATCTACCTCAAATTACCCCAACCTATGCTCCACTATCCCCAATCAGGTCAAGGCTCCTATCAACAACAGTTTTGGGTCCTCTGGTGGTGGAGATACATACAATATCATAACAAGGGGCTCCAATGCTATCACATCCACCTCCATCACCTACTCCTCTCCTCCTACCTCCTCCATCTCCACATATCCATATCTCCTCTTCCTACCACCTCTCATCCTCCTCTATGGCCCCACTAATTCCCTCTCATCCTCCAATCCAAATCCCAAGCCCCCTTGATCGGCTCTACTGTGGTCATCCTCCTTGGCCCATGATGAGCCCACCATGCTGCATATCACACCATAGTGCCTACATCTACCTCTCCCCCTCTTCATGTCCACACATTTATTAGAACCATCTCCCACATTTTGCAGGCATACTCAGCTATGATCTGCTCCCCCATATGGCTCTAGACTCATGACTTATCCTTCTGAAATGCTCTAGCCCTACTGGAATGTCATGTTCAATCCCATACTACCATGTAACCCTATTAGGCATGTGCAACTCAATAATGTATGGGTCTCAGCCTATCAAATAGCACCATGAAAATAAGTAACCCTTCCATCTCCTGTCATCTTCCCTCCACCCTAAAAACTGTCACCCCATGTATGGCCTCCAAGTGATATCTCTAGGCATCAACCCATCCAGTCTCTGTCGCCTCTCCTCCAAGCTCCCCATATCTTGATAATGCAACCTCCATCCATACTCCATCCCCCACCAGTAGTATGCCACCGGTAGTGTCTCATTTTGTTCCCCAACGATCAAAATATCTAGTCTCACCACCTTGATGTGCTCCCATGCCCAAACCTAAAGCAGTGTCACATGCGTAATACTCAACGCTCATTTATAGCAGCTGATGTGCATGTCTTTGTATAACTAGGCCAGTACACATGCCCCCCATGATCCCTCATTCCTCTTTATAATATGCCTAACAACCTCAATCATCTTGAGGTTGAAGACCTGTCCACTCCTATTAGGAAAGAGGAACCCCCTAATAAGGCCACAAAAGTATAGGGGCAGCGCTGCCATCTCAATCCCCAAACATGCATTAATGTCTAACTCCTTCCCTCAGATGGGAAGGTCCATGGGTCCAAACACTACTCCCACACTCCTATCCATCGATCTCCTGGGTGTGACAGTAATCACGTGTCCTCTGAAGGGTAGTCTCAATATCCTCCATATGTCCTCCAGGGTCACCATCATCTCCCCTATCGAGAGATGGAATGTCGAGGTCTTTGAGCTCCATCGCTCCATCAATGTTGTAAGTAGCAGTTTGTGTGCCCTGATGTTGGGATATCCCAACATGTATAGTAATCTGGTTTGGGCTAGCGCCACATGGTCCTCTTCGGTCATCTCCCTCAAGGTCACCTCCAACACAATTGAGTGCCTCTCCCAAATCCTCAGAGTCTCAAAACTTTGCATCTATACCCACCATTTTGTCATATTTTCTAAAATTTCATTACTCTTTTCTATCCTTTTCATGCCTCCCTGGTTTGGTGAGTTCACCTCTTTGTGAGGTGGGCTTGCTCATTTCTTTCCCAGCGTGTTCACCTATCTAGCTCATGTGTTCGCCCTTGTGTTTTCCTTTCGTGGGTTCGCCTATTTATCTTGCGCACCCGCCCCTTTCTTGTCTGGGTGCGCATTTACCCGTTTTATCCCCAGGGGTGAATTTTCATTCGCGCCTTTTCCCCATGGGTGATTTCACAATCGGCCCTACATCTTTCCCTCTCGAGTGGTGAATTCACATTCTCCTTTTCCCCAAGGGGAAAATTCACATCCACTTATTCCCCTTTTGGGTGGATTCACATCTGCTTGTTCCCCATTTTGGTGAACTTGCATTTACCCTTTCCCCATTTTTGTGATTTCACAATCGCCTATCCCTTTTCCTTCCCACCCCTACGTTGTGTAAGTTCACCCTTTTCTGAGAAAGGCGATTCCACAATTTCCCCTTTCTCTACGTGCCTGCCCCTACTGTGCACGAGTTCATCCTTTTCCTCGCCGATCCGTCCAATGAGTGAATGTGCCTTATCGGAAGAGATAATACACCCTTTCATGATGAGTTTGTACACCTAGTCTACCCCATCTTGAAATTAAAAAATGTGCTAAAATTCAAATGAAATCACAAAGTTGGGATTTGAGGCCTACTTGGCGGGGTACTACATGCTTGTGGTAGAAGGCTCAAACCTCATCACCTCGGTGGATTAGCTTGTCATCACTCATCTTATTAACAATCCTCATCACTCTCTCTCTCTCTTTCATCTAATCATGCGATGACATGTGTGCAAATGAGAATTAGGTGAATAGTGAATTTTCATTTTTTTGCCCCTAATTAGCCTTTTAATTTTTGGGTAATTTTTACCCTTTAATTAATCCTTTATGAATTCATTTACCCCTTTTCTTCTGAGGGTTTCCATTTGTAACCGTGTTTCCATTTTCCTCTGTTCAAAATCCATTCTTCATGGCTTTTCACGCTCTATCGCGTGGTGCCCTCCGTTTCTCCATATCAAGAAGTTGTCTGGGCCCCTTTTTCTTCCCCACCCACCCTCTCGAGAGGGCATACCCTACCATATTCCTACATGATTCCCTCTTATCCATTCACCTACAATACTGAGGCATCATCTAACATTATTTCCTTCTATCGAGTCGTTTGTGTTTTATTTTTCTTCAAAAAAATGTTATTCTAACAATATTTCAAAGAGGGGAAAAATGTAGGCACCTAAATTTGACCACTTCCATATGGTCAAATTCACTCTTGCATTCCTCTATCCCACATCCTTAAGTCATATTAATTGAATAGCTTATTATTTGATTAATATTTCACTTCAGCCTAATGTCCTCTAAGCTATTTAATTAATCAATCAAATACCTTACCTTGTTCATCTCTAAATTAAATAAATAGACCAATTTATTTAATTTTGTCATTAGTTCATGTGAATTAAATCAATTTTTAATTCATCATTTTCTCTCTCTTCATGTCACATCCTCCATAATCCTCTTTAATCCATATTAATTTAATTAATATGTGATTAGGATGTGCACACCCCTAATCATCATTAGGGTCACATCCTCTATAATCTCCCACTTTTCTCTAATCCTTAATTAGCCTACCTAATCCCACATTTGCACAACCTTAATTACCTAATTAAGATAATCTAATATTCATGACATTTATGGCGTGTGTCCTTAGTCAACCTAAATTAAATGCTTTCTCCTTTTGGAGAAGGTATCCCCTTCCCTATGTGAATTTTTAATTCGCATTTATTCGTCCAAGGCATTTTAAGGAATTTTAAATTCCTTTTCCTATCCCCATGAGGATTTGTGAGGAATTTTTAATTCCTCACATGTCCTCTCAAGGCACATGTTGACAAGGACCTCCTTTATGAGGAGACCTTGTCCATTCCCAAGGTACATCATAGTACCTCCATATCATCTCCACCTCACCCCTTTCCTTCCATATCACTCGCCACATGTCAGCTTGTGAGAGCTTGTGAGTTCTCAAATCACTCTAGCCCTTGACCTCCTCCACCATGGTTGCATCTTGGCCATCAATTCATTTAGAGGAACTTCCCCTAAAAGTAGTGGAATTGCCCTCATTTGGCTAACTCACAATTACACTTTCAAGCACACTTATCCATTTTCAGGCCATCAAGCATCCACCATTGTTGCAGCCACTTTAGAGCCACAATCTTGCATCTATTCACATACCCACATCCTCCATTGCAATCCTCATCCCATGAGATTCATTTTGCACTAGGTTACATTCCATTTTATCCAAGAAGGAGCACACAATCAAGCATCAACAAGGGCCAACCAAACCATCAATTCAAACAAGGTAAAAGGTTCCATTTCTTTGTGCTTTGTTTGGATTCAACTAGGCCTAATCTTGAGTGTTTGTTTTGTGTTTTTCCTTGTTTCATTTTGTTTAGTTTTTCATCTTAGAGTAGGAAAAATCACTTGCACACACCTTTAAATTTTTTAATTCTAAACATAGATGAAACACAATCCACATCAAAAATTATATAATTTACAACTATACAATATTGATAACTATGGTGGAGGCTATACTTGGTCAAACATGGGAAATATAAATGCCAATGTCATTGACTATTCCATAGAAATAGCCACAAACAATGGAATAGTAGATAACATAATGACCATATGTATAATAATAATTGATATAATCCATATTAGAGGCCTCAAGAATTCAATTACAACAAAATATAATCTTTCCACAAGATTAGTGCATGACATTAAGATATGCAAGGTGTATAATTGATTCATACCCAAACTCCTAAAAGAACAACAATGCTTAATTATTGACATGTTCCTCCAACAAAGAAGTTGAGACTAAAACCAATAGGATCCTTTTTCCCCTCAAAGTTATAACCTACAAGTCTACCAAAATCCCTTTCCACCACACTAGTGTAGCAATATCTCTAACCAACCTAGTTGTATTACGGTCAATTGTTGCTACCTTACTAGAAGAATCATATACCCCTACTTAGTCAGGTATAAAAGGTGATATTAAAATTATCGAATTAATCAAAATTATCCATAAAAATGACATTGAGTAATATTACACAACTAAAAAATGGGAATATCATGAACATTTGGTCTAAGCAATAAACCCTACTTCAAATATTTTCAATCCATATTACCTAATTGTGGACCTCAAGAGAACCTCTATTAAGATCTATTTTATTAATATTCTAAGAAATTATCCATCACATAATTCAACCCTCTTGGATGCTATCAAGTTAAAATATTTAAATCATATAAACCCACCAATAAAGTAGCAAATTAACTAGATCGACCTTGATTTAAGTCTCCCATGCATGGAGCTAAACAATTCAAGATTTTCCTTCCATCTTAAGTAGATTCTAATAGAAGCCAAGCTATCTAAGAGAGGACATCTTTCCTTTTATTTACAATAACCCTTGTTAATGATGGGGCCATAATTAACATAGTCCTCTTTTCTCTCTTAGAAATGATGTGCTATAGTCACATAAACATCACAATGTATAAAGACAATATGTAAGACTATGAAACCCTCAAGGTGGCAACTATTGGGAATATCATGCTCCAAGTTTCCCTAGGACCTAAAATGGTCCCAATTTTTTGTTATGTGATAAACAAAGATGTGGGTTATAAATTACTATTGGGAAGACTGTAGATCCACAAGATGAAATCGATGGCTTCCATGTTGTTTCAAGTGATTTTATTTCTTTACCTAGGAAAACCATATCTCATTAAGGAATACATAGAGATGTGAAAAATGTTAAAGGTGGAAACCAAAAATAAGGTTGACAATATCAATTGATTATGAACTTGTGACCAATTTTTTTGGGATACTCAAACCCACACCACAAACCATACAAGCCAAGAAAGGAGGGGAATATTTAGAACCCATGAAAGAACAAGGGACTAGGATATTTAGAAGGGGGAAAATTATAAAGAGGTTTTAACTATCTTGAATAGGACCACTACAAGAATAGTGAAATTATTAAAGAAAGATGAAACCTTCCAATTCCCCTTTGAAGAGATGAACTATATCTATGTGATTGAAATATCGTTTGACACACATATCTTCATCAATGTAGAAGAATATATGTTAGTTGAACAAATTAAAACCACATCAAGATACATAGAAGAAAATGAGACTCCTTAGTCAAATCTTATGAAGTGGGCCACCCTCACACGATAAGCCCCAATACGGATAATCAACATAATTGCTAAGGGTTGTACTATAATATCTTCATTGACATGAGGGAGATACTTTAGAGAGTGACTCAAGAATCCTTATCTTTCAAAGAAATAAAACTATCCCAAGCCCATAAAAATGAAGTCTTATCTATGATTACAAATAGATGAAGGTTTTCAACCATCAAAATAAAATAGATGGCTATATGTTTGCCAAACCCCAAAGGGACACACCAAAAAATGTATCTTACACTCTTCTCACTCTTGTAAGTGAATCCTACACTCCTATAGCACCTACAAGTGGATCCTACACTCCCTTGACACCACCAATGGATCAAATCCCCAAGAGTCCTGAAGAAACTAACAATCATACCTATGCCTACTCACTTGACAATGAGTCTACAAACACCCTTGAGGATCCCTTGAGGAAATTTGACAAAGGACGTTATTGTGAAAAAACCATCTCCCTCTACTTTTATTAGATCTAATGAAGTCTAGGAGGTACCCTTGGTCTAAGTCAAATAGAAAAAAAATCTATGATAAAGATAGAACAAATGTGGAGGAATTTTGATGGAAGACCATGATACACATCACTAATTGGATACCACACTTAATGGTATTGTAGATTCCAAAGAGGTGATGCCAATTACTCCATGGACTTACACGATGATCCAAATGGTAAAATGTGTATTAGTTTTGTTCTCTTAGAAGAATAAGAAAGACCTTGAACTCCCTATGAGCTAGATCAAATCCTAGAATCCATCAAGAATTATTTTGATATTCTAATGTATCTCAAACACAATTTTAAATTTCTAAACAATATCTTGATTGAAAAAGGACATTCCTATGTAATTGAGTTTTATTGTCGATAAATTTTCATGCTAGCACATGCCATAAAAAATATTGATTTTATAGTTTACACTCTCACTACAAACCTACACTTGTGTGAACATCAAGAACGAGAAACTTGAAAATGTAGGACACAATTATTAAGATGAAATCAAAAATAAAGGGAATATAGAATTGAATAAAACTATAGAAAGATAGAAAATGACTAAAAACTATTTATCAACAAGATAATTACTTCCAACTATAGTAATTGTACAATATCAATTTTAGAGATATCCATAAGATAAATAAAAAGCTATCCAAATGACACATTCAAGAAGGATAAATCTAACCACTTCTTATATTAATCAAATAGTAGTGTACAAGCGCAAAGGTTTGAATAACCATATCAAAGATAGAGCTCAAAGGTTATTGAATTTAGAAAATATATGGGAAAATAATAGGTTTTAAGAGCTCTATAGCATGAACATTTTTTGTACATTATAACCTTTTACTGAGCACATAACTTTTGTTTATATAATATTAAATATCCTAAGAAGATGAGAAGACATGGACAATAAATTCCTTGATGAGTAGAGAGTGGAGCACTAATAAAATATTTCCACCATGTGAATGTGATTAGAGTTGAAACAAATATGCCTTGAATACATATTTAAAGCCAAGTGGTTTTATTATACTATTCTACTTATAATTTGAAAAATTATGGCCAAGTTTAGTATGTGCATGAAATGTAAACTTATAGTTGTGTAGAGGAAGAAAATATTCCAGAAACATGGGGCCCACCAGATTGATGTTGATGCTCTAACTAATTGCATAATGTTCTTGAGTTGTTAGATTGATAATTCTCTTGAGATGCATGAACCATTAGATACAAATCCCAAATGAAATATTTGAAGGTACAAATGGGATAGGTAGGTACTTATAGTTTTCTTCCACCAATGCCACACCATAACATAGTTGTTGGTTGAGAAATACTCTAGAGATGCATGGAGATGTCATGTGGCTAAGTGTACATTATCTACCATTTATACTATTAGTTCCCAAAATTTTGGTGGGAAAGAGGGATCCACTCAAAACTACAAATCTATACACCATTGATGAATGCCGCAATGCTATTTTATAAAAATAAAAACATTGCTTCATGGATGCACTAAGATGCCATATATCTATGATTATAGTACAACCTTCTATCTTTTGTTATATATGATTTGAATCTTAGAGGGGATTGCTACATATGACAAAAATATAACTAATGGTGTAATGCTATATCTTTGTTAGAAAAACAACACTTCGGAGATGCAAAAATATTAATTTAAACATGGATCAAATGGTTTTAAACTACTCTACATTTAGGAGCATAGAACTCCCATTCACATGAAAAAACTAAACCAAAATGAAAAAAAAGTATAGGAAGTAAAATGGATAATCAATAAATAAAATCTTATATCATCTCCTTGAAGACCCATTATACTCAAGAAAAATATATGTGAAGATGAGGATGTAGCCAAAGATTAAGGTGTGAAAATAAAAGAAGTGCCCAACAACACTCTTGAAGGAGAAACTAATTAGTTTTATCTAGATAATGGAGAGAAAAATATTTACAACTCTAGCAAACTTATAGGGAATCCTTTCTCATAAAGGATGAACCTATAGATGTGATTCTAGGGCATAGAGTGGAAAAGACAAAATTTCAAAAAATTTAAGAACAATGTCAAGCACCAACAAAATTTTATTTTTCTAAAGGTTTGGAGTGGATTCCACTATTCATTGGTTACGATATTCTTATTAATGGAATCAAAGACCTTATCCAATTAGACATTGCCTCTATTTCTATAATGCTTGACATTTGGGACTAGTTCTAGAAGATTGAATGGTTTACTTTGTCTACCAAGTAGTGCTTCAAAATCTTTTTTTATTACCCTTAATTATTCTCAAAGGGGAATGGAAGTCATTTTTCATCTAAGGAAATGATAGGTCCCCTCATTCCCTACATGGGCTTGTCTAGGATGGACAACTACACCTTGCACTTTTCAATAACATTTTCCTTATTTAGAATCCTATTAATTTTTATAGTTGTGATTACCTTATTCTAAATCTTAATGGAGGTGATTGTTGTCATTTTATGTCTTTTTGGCCCTTCTTTGTCATCATCTATGTGTCTATCTAAAAACCTCACAAGTCTATACACAAGTGATAATGGATTGTAGGTAATGCCTTCCTATATTAATCACATTTCATTGTGATAACCTAATTATTTTATTCTTTGTGGTTCATCCTGTAGTGTGGGAAAAACTGATGGGGGAAGGGACAAAGATAAGAAGAATGCTAAAAAGTTTGAGCCCTCTATAATTCTACCTTTTACAATAGCAAAACCAAGAGCCACCAAATCCCTTACCTATACTTATACCCTTTTCCCATTCTCTTCTTCCATGTTATGCTTGACTTCCTATTCACTGCTTTGATAGATGTGGTGTTAGATCAAAGGTTTTTTCCAACTTTGAAATCTATGGAAATAATTATTTATATTGTGTTAAGAATAATGAAAATTTTGATAGCAACTTTGGAGGTCGTCGAGGGCTCCAAAGATCGCCTTACTACTCCAGCTTCCTTCAATTCTTTCAAGAATAATTATCTTATCATCTACAGTCTCATGATGGTTAGAGATTGGTTAAAAGGACCTCATGCTTATTTCCTTTATAGTCAATATGGTTTTGACTACTGAGGAATTGGAAGACCATTACCCAGTTTGGATCATCGATGCTATTTGGAACAATTTTGGGATCTCTAGCTGATAAATAGGGTCATAAGAGGGCATACATAACATACCGTATAATCTAAATTTTTATGTTGTTTTACAAAGCAATTTTTTGAGTACATAGTCTTGATGCTTAGTTGCATTCTAGGAGTTGCTATATCTCTTCTATTTTTAGCTTTTGATTCATGGCTTGTTGCTGAAAATTTCAAGAGGGTTTTTGATCCATAATGGCTATTGTTGACATTCTGAAAGATAATATTCTTGGGAAATGGTCTAGTAGCCATCATATTCGAGCTCTTTGCTAATACCCTTAGGGACACTCTAGACTTTGGTCTAGTTTCTCCATTGGATGTTGTTGCATGCTTCATAACTATGCATATGGCTATTATCCTCTATACTTGGAAAGAAAACTATGGAGATCTCTCAGGGAGGAAGGATTTACTCACACAGTTCAAAAGTGTTGCTTTGGCCATTGCATCAGATGAGAAGGTTGCACTTCTAGGAGCTATACAATAATTACTTGAAGGTTCAATATACACATTTGTGTTTCTTTGGACACCTTATTCAAGCCAAAATTAACAAGATATTCCTTATGGATCCATAATTGGAACATTTATATTGGATTCAATGATGGGAAGGGAAGTTCCCCAACCTCTAGAATTTTGGCTAGCCCAACACTCAAGGTGGAAAGCTACTTGTAGATTGTATTCCTTGTCTCTATTGCAGCCTTACTCCTCCCTATTACAATGATTTTTTTACTTGGAGGATAGTTCAAGAAAAGGTGGAAGCATTAAAACAGTAGGATGTTTCCAAGTTCTTGGATTTTGTGTATTTGAGGCTTGTGTGGGGATATTCTGGTCCTTAATTATGAAAATATAATCACAATATATTCCTTAGGAGGCTCAGAGCACAACTATGAATTGTTTCCACATGCCTTCCCAATTACATGTTGGAAACATTTAATCCTCATTAGAGGATCTACAATAGAAGTCATATCTTCCCAATAGCTCAATGTAAACCTCAACCTTGCAGTTGACCCGCCAATAATAAATGAAGGTAGGTGAGTTTGAAATTCAAATTTTGAGTGCTCATTCTCATGAGCTTGAAACCAGAAAAAGAAAATAGAATGTATTCATTAATATGTAGGAGAGTTTTTTGGAGTGTTAAACTTGCAGTAGTAGAAGGAAGGAATGTTCGTTGAGACAACAACAATGTAGACAAAATATTTATCAGATGCAACGCAATGACAACTGCAGCCACAATATTGTAGCCAGTAATAGTTTCAAGTGTGAGTGTAGCACCACTTGTATTGGACATTTGTCCAAATAGTTTATGGTTTATTTTGTAGTGTAAAACATGGAATGTCCTTTGTATTTTGTAAGTTTTGAAAGAAAAAGGGAATATATTTACATCTGTTATCTACATTTTTATTTGCGCTATCATTGTGCATTTTCTATGGTGATTTTCTGGTTTGTCCATCATATAGTCACAACATTATTTCTATATTATTTCCCCCTACTTGCCAACAAGTGGTATCAGAGCCCTGTTTTTCTGGGTAGTTAGTTTATTGTGGGTAAAGCCCTAGGTTATCTAGGCATTAAGTCTTCTCAAATTTGAGAAATATGGTAGTAGGTGAGAGCAAAGATTGGAAACAACCACCAAACTTTGATGGACAAAATTATGATATATGGGCTAAGAAGATGAGAATAATCTTGGTTGCTAATGACCTATGAGATTTGGTCACTAATGGGTTCAATGATATCACAAACCCAATAACCTATGCAACTCTTTCAAATCCTCAAAAGAATCAGTTGAAAGAAGTAAGAATGAAGGATGCAAAAGCCCTTAGTTTGATTGAGGTAGCCTTGAGTGAGGCTATTTTCCCACTATTACAACATCAAATTACTCAAGGTAAGCTTGGGAAATATTACAAAATAGTTACAAGGGGACTGACAAAGTGAGGTTAGTGAAGTTGCAACTCTTGAGAAGAGACTTTGAGACTTTGCAAATGAAATATAATGAGTCCATTTTTGATTTCCATACTAAAGTGTCTACCTTGATAAATCAGCTTAGAATTAATGGGGAAACACTAGAATAACAAAGGATTATTGAGAAAATCATAAGAAGTCTGCCTACTAGGTTTGATCCTATAGTCATTGCCATTGAAGAGGCAAAGGATTTGTCTAAGATGATTGTAGATGAGTTCACTACAAACCCATGAGCAGGGGTTGAACATATCTGCTCCTTTCCTAGAGAAAGCTTTCAAAGCTTAGACAAATGCAAGAGTTTGGGGAAGAGGAAGAAACAATAGAGGAAAAGGTCAAAGAGGAAGAGGTAGAAACAATTCCAAAAGAGGAGCTTCTAACAACACAGAGGAGTCAAGCAACTCATAGTCAACAAACCAGAACCAAAAGAATAATAGTTCAAATCAAAGGTATGACAAAAATAATGTGCAGTGTTATTATTGTCATAAGTATGGCCATTATGCTAGTGAGTGTAGAAAGAAGCAACGTGACCATGGAGGCCAAAATGCTAATGTGGAAAATGAAAACAAGGTTGAAAATGAAAAATAGTCCAATGTATTGATTGTTTGCAACCTTGTTGAGCACATCAATGATGAAGTATGGTACTTGGATAGCGGATGCAACAACCACATGAGTGGTAACAATAATTTATTTTCCTCTATAGATAACAGTATAAAAAATGAAATCAAAATGGGAAAGAATGAGAAGGTTCCTCATTGGAAAAAGTGTAGTCAACATCCAAACCAAGAATGGTGAGAAGAAAAAAATCTAGGATGTCTATTATGCCCCTGACATAAAACATAATCTATTGAGCATTGGAAAAATGGTCCAAAGTGGTTACAAAATACTGATGGAGAATGGAGAGTGCAAGATATTTGATAAAGGAGGTAGCAAGAAAGTGATGGTTGCAATGCAAATGACAAGAAACAAAATGTTTCCTCTCAAGATGCACATAGTGTCTACGACACACTCATCAGAATGTCAGTAATGACAATGTTTGTCGGCACTCACAATAGTCACACAATAGTTAGTAGTGGAACAACAACCCACATTCAAGACAATCATTAAAGACCCATCCAAACTTTGGCATTTAAGGTATGGGCACTTAAGCTTTTCTAGTTTAAGTTTATTGTCTAGGAAATAAACGGTTAGGGGTTTACCATCCATTGTAGAACCCGATGGAAAGTACGAGGCTTACATTTTAGGAAAATAACATAGGCAACCTTTTCAATCCAGGTATTCTAGGAGAGAAAGAGCACCTCTTGAGTCAGTGCACTCATATTTTTGTGGACCCATGAAAACCCTCACCTTAGGAGGAAATACCTATTTCATGACATTCATAGATGATTATAGCAAAAAAAATTGGGTCTATTTTTTTAAAAACAAATCAAAAGCCTTTGAGAAATTTAAATGGTTTAGGGCAGCAGTTGAAAAGGAGAGTGGTCATTATATCAAAGCCCTTAGAACAGATAGAGGGGGAGAGTATATCTCCAAATAACTTTTGAATTTTTGTAGGAATGAGGGCATTCACAAACAATTCACAACTAGGTATACTCCAAAGAAAAATGGGGTGGCCGAAAGGAAAATTAGGACCATTCAAGATATGTCAACAAGTATGCTGAAAGAAAAAGGGCTGTCACACATTTTTTGGTTAGAAGTTGTAGCAACAACATTCTATATACTGAATAGGTGCCCCACAAAGGCTACCCATGATAGGATTTTAAAATGTATCTTCATAGGCTATAGTGAAGAATAAAAAGCCTATAAATTGTACAATCCCATCACTAAGAAGGTAGTGATCAATAGAGATGTTGTGTTTATTGAGAATTAAGCATGGAATGGAATAGTGGATGACACCATGGGTATTTCAGTTACAATACCCCTTGATGATGAAGAAGCTCCAGATGACAAAAACTTGTGGGGAGCTCAAGAGAGCAGTAGCTCAAGAAGAAACTATTGTAGAGAATTAGAAAACAACAAATTTGGTGATGTGCAATAAAATAGTAACTTTGCAGATGTTCAACAAAACAACAAATCTGAATAGAGACAACATAGTAGCAGCTCCAGGATTTAGCAGAGCAGTAGCTTTGATAGTTAGCAATACAGTAGCTCTAAAGGTCAAAATAGTAGCAGCTCAGAAACAAATTCAAAACCTACACTCACATCATTGATGCCATGAAAGACAAAGAGTGTGAGGGTGATTTATGACAACACACAACATGCTGATTTTGATGAGAATTTAGATTTTGAATTATTCTCTTATAGTGATCCAACATACTTTGAGGAAGCGGTGAAAGAAGAGAAGTGGTGTAAGGCCATGGATGAAGAGTTGGAAGCTATAGAGAGGAATAAAAAATGGGAGCTAACCAATTTACCCAAGGGTAAACAAGTGATTGGAGTGAAGTGGGTCTACAAGACCAAGTGCATAGTTGAAGGAAAAACTGAAAGACACAAAGCAAGGCTAGTTGTGAAAAGGTACAAACAATAGCTCGATATAGATTATGATGAGACTTATGCACCAGTTGTAAGGTTGTAAATAGTGCGTATGGTCATAGAAATTGCAAGACAACATCAGTGGAAGGTGTTTCAAATGGATACAAAGTCATCCTTCTTGAATAGAGTGTTGAAGGAGGAAGTGTATGTGGATCAACCGCCTAGCTATGAAGTCCCAAGACAAGAGGACAAAGTGTATAGGCTCCGAAAAGCTCTTTATGGGCTGAAACAAGCACCTCAAGCGTGGTACAATAGAATAGACACTTATTTGTTGAGAAACAACTTTAACAAAAGTAGTAGTGAGCCCACACTCTACATCAAAGCAGTTCAAGGTGATATTTTAATTGTTGTTTTGTATGTAAATGACTTGATTTTTACAGGTAATAGTGATAGTAGAATTGTTAATTTTAAAGAGGTGATGAAAAATGAGTTTGAGATGACGAATTTAGGTTTTTTAAGTATTTTATTAGGATAGAAGTTCAACAAACACAACATGGAATTTTCATTTCACAATCTAATTACGCCAAACAAATTTTAAGGAGGTTTAAAATACATAAAAACCTGCCCCCACACCAACATCAACAAGTTTGAAACTGCGGAAGGATAATAGCAGTAAGGAAGTGAACCCACCCCTCTACAAGAGTATGGTTGGAAGTTTGATGTCTTTGACATCAACCAAACTTGATTTAACATATGTAGTTAGTCTGATTTCTAGGTTCATGGAGAAACCTAAGGACACACATTGGCAAGCAGGAAAGAGGATCTTGAGTTATGTCAATGGAACAACAAGATATGGCATCATGTATGGTGCATCTAATGAATGAAAGTTGGATGGCTTCACGAATAGTGATTGGGCAGGAAATGTGGATGATAGGAAGAGTACATCAGGGTATGTCTTCAACATGGGATTGATTTCAATTTCATGGGCATCTAAGAAGCAACCCATTGCTTCTCTCAACACAATAGAAGCAGAGTACATAGAAGAAAATGCAGCAACATGTAAGGCTATTTGGTTGAGGAGGATCCTTGTAGATTTATAGCAACAACAAGAAGACAACACAATTATACATTGTGACAATTTTTCCTCAATAGATTTGACAAAGAATCTAGTCTTCCATGGATGAAGCAAGAACATCGATATTTGTTATCACTTCATAAGGGAGTTGGTAGAATAAGGTGAGATTGAATTACAATATTGCAGATTCGAGCAGCAACTTATCAACATCTTCACCAAGGCATTGCCTAAGGACAGTTTTGAATGCTTAAGAGATAGGCTTGGCATTGTAGACAAATTCAATGATTAGATCCGAATGGAAATTGTAGAATGACATCCGACTTCGGATTAAGGGGGAGTGTTGGAAACATTTAATCCTCATCCAAGGATCTACAACACTAGTCATTTCTCCCCAACAACTCAATGTAAACTTGTAGCCCTTTAGTTGACCTGCCAACAATAAATGAAGGTAGGTGAGTTTGAAATTCAAATTTTGAGTGCTCCTTCTCATGAGCTTGAAACAAGAAAAGGAAAATAAAATGTATTCGTTAGTATGTAGGAGTTAGTTTTTTGGAGTGTTGAATCTGCAACAGTAGAAGGACGGAATGCTTGCTGAGACAACAACAATGTAGATAGAATATTTATCAAACACAACGCAGTGACAATCACAGCTATAGGATTGCAGCCAGTAATAGTTTCAGGTGTGAGTGTAGCACCATTTGTATTGGAAATCTGTCCAAATAATTTATGGTTTATTTTGTAGTGTAAAATAGAGCATGTCTCTGTATTTTGTAAGTTTTGAAAGAAAAAGGGAATATATTTAAATCTATTATCTGCATTTGTATTTGTGCTATTTTTGTCCATTTTCTATGGTTATTTTCTGGTTTGTCCATCATACAATCACAACACTATTTATGTATTATTGCCCCCTGCCTGCCAACATTACACCCAATGTTTATAATGTGTTTGATCTTCCTCTTTGTGGCCTCAATTCTGCAAAGGCATGTCATGGTGGTTGTTGAGAGTCACAAGTCAAAATCTCTTGATACCAAGGTTGTAACCAAGGAGTGTGATACAAAGAGAGAGAGAGCCTCTCAACTTATAAAATTGAGGATATACGCAAAAGAATGTTTTGATTTTTTATCTTGGTGGTGGAACATTTGATGTGTCTCTCTTGACTATTGAAGAGGGTATTTTTGAAGTTGAAGCTACTGGAAGAGATACCTATTAAGGAGGTGAGAAATTTGATAACCGTTTGGTGAATCATCAAGAATTCAAGAGGAAATACAAAAAGGATATTTGGTAATTCCAGAGACCGTATGAGGTTGAAAATTTGTGCATTTGATAGAATCTAGGGTCAATTGGAAAATTCATGGAAACATGTCCTATTAGTATGAAAACTATTTCAGGAAATTGAAGAATATTTCCATCATTCAAGAGGGAAGTGAAAGGTGTCAAAAAAATTGAGTTTCACTTGCATTTGAAGAAAAGAATGATGCCCCTTTCTTTTTTCAAGTAGTTTCTTGGAGATTCTCTCCTATAAAAGCAAAGTTATTCAACTAGATTAAAAAGTTAATATATATATTAGATCTACTATTCTCTTGAAATGAAAAAAATGTATGCTTAAGTATTTAAATCAATACAAGGAGCGATATTTGGTCTTCTTTTATGGATGTTATATTGTGTATTTTCTGAGTTTGAGTTATATCATGTGGGTTTCAATCTTTTTTAGCCTATTTCAAGTTGATTGTAGACATCTTTTCCCTCTTGCAACTATATTTTCTTCATATTTTACCTCTTAATAGTGTTGTATAAACGTTGTGCAACCCATTGTCAGTATGAAGATTTCCTTGTGTTTTTAATGTAAGTTGGAGGGTATTATACATATTGGTGCATCACTATCATTTCATTCTTAAACATTTATTTTTCTCTTTTCATCTTAATCTATAACTTAGAATTAGAATGGGGTCCTTGAGAGTGAATCGAGCCTAATTTCAAAGAGAACCAACCCTCTCTGAAGAGTTATCTTTATCTTGTAGGTCCCACATTGAAGGGTAACACAATGTTGTAGTTGAGACTAAGCTTCAAGCTTCCAATGTGCATTCTCAAGTGTTAAAACTGATCTTGTTTTTTGATAGACTATAAATATTATAAACAAATTTATAAGCTTGGGCAACCTTTGGAGAAATTGATTCAAGGACCTTAATCTCATATTTTACCTCTACAATGAGAGTTTGTTCAAAGTCTATAAATTTCAATGTAGAGATTAGCTTTACATCCATTTGTGAGATCCTCATCTAATACGACATGTATAACTCCTAAAATTAGGGTGAATAGTCAATCATTTACTCCATCTTCTATGCATCCTCTTGTAGTTGTTAGACTTATTTCTCCTAGGAGGTGATGGTTTCTTTGTTAATTGTTAGCCAATACTACAAAATCTTGATTAAGGATTTCACCACATCCACCTCCTAGAGAGACTCATATGGTTTACCTTTTAACTACATAATTTATTCACTCAAGGACTTCTTTAAGTCTATGAGTGCTACACCCTTAATTGTAGAGCATGCATAGGGTTATGTGTAGTCGACTTATAGCTACTCTAAATTTTAATATAGTTATATGACCATTGATATATTCTTATTTAGATGTTTAGGTCATTTGAGGTGTTAAATTTAAGTATCTAAGTTGGCCTGGGTGGCATCCAAGGCATAAGTAGGGTATATATAGGAGCTTGTGGTTAGTTTATTGGCATCAGATTGTGAATTATGATCTCATTGGAGATAGTTGGAGGTTTGCCGAAGAAAGTGACTTGTTATTATCAAGTATTTGTAAAATATTTCATACTATATTCTTCTTTTGTGTAGGTTATTTCATTACAAGTGGTATCATATCATGATCTTGGCACAATGATAAATAAGACAATTTTTTAGTTTTGAAGGTCATTTTAAAAAACACATATCTCTTATTTTGGTATTTTTTTTCGTAATTTTTAAGGGGGTTTTCAAGGATACATTGAATTTAAAGGAAATTAGAGAAAAAATCAAGGAGATATTACAACATTAGGGTTTCAACCTAATTATCTTCCATAGCTAAAAATAAATAATAAAATGATCTCTTGATTGTTTATAAAAAAATATAATTCTACTCTTATAGTTTAGACTTGATGTTATTTGGAGAAGAATTAAAGGAGTTATTATGAAATTAGGGTTTACACAAAATTTTCTTGCAAGGTTGTAAATCAATTTATTTATCAATATTTTTTCTTAGAAGTGATATTTAGGCACTAGTAAGTTATAGAATTTTTTTTGGCCCCTACGCAAAAGGCTTCTGCCTTTGTAGCTAACCTTGCCGCCTCTCTTTTCAATTCACTCAAAAATCCTTTTGATGTATTGGTGGAGGTAGGCAAGCTGACGGTGGATGAAGTGATGAAAACTACAACTAATCCCCTCCCCAAGTTTTCTTCCCAACCCCCAAAGAATTCAGAGAACACTACCTTGATTGAGAAGCTAAAAGCCCAACAATTGGTCCTTTGAGAGATTAAAAAAATAATTGCAAATGAATCCCTGGCTAAAGAAAAAATGGTCCTTCGCCCACTCTGAAAACCCAAACATGTCTAGTTAAAAATGATGAAAGATGTCTTAAGCCCTTAAGTTCCAACTTGGAATTTGCTCTGGGTGGAAATTCCAGCCCGTGAGAGGCTGGTCAGGTGGCCTCCATGATAGACGAAGAGGTTACCAAATTGGAAGGGGAACAAAACAAGGGTGAACCAACAACCCCTAGTGATTGTCCCAAGTTGGCTATTTCTTCCTTCCCTGATGGTGACACCCCATGCCCCTCTGTCTAGGCTATTAATGCTCACACCGATCAAACTACCATGGTTGAAAACAAGGGAAACTCAACAATGTAGCCTATTAGACCCAACACCCCTGCTATCTTTGGGTGCTCCAACACTCAAGGGAGTGACAACCCTAAGAGTGGGCTTGGATGTGGATTTGAAAAGCAGGCCAGAGTTGTAAGTTTTGAGATTCAAGAGAATGTCACATCTTCACTGACCGAAAAAGCAATTAGACCTAGGAAAGGGCTTGGAAGGCCAAGAGAAAATATCCTGTCCATTCCTTTGGAAAAAAATGTCTAGTTGTCTAAAAAGAAAAGAAGGAAAACAAGTATGATAATACAAACACCTTGTTGGATCTCAAAAATGCAGGTTACAAATCCTAAGGGGATGCCAGGCTCTATGACTAGACTTACAATGTTCTTGAACCAATGAATGGAGATAACCTATTCAGTCGATGAATCCTTACACTTCAGGCTCTGCTAGACCTAGGTGGGTAGACCTTCATAATGGAGTAGATTAGAAGAATGTATGATTTGGTTGAATGGATGGATCTATCCACAATGGAAAATAGTGTGGGATAGATGAAATCTTGTTAATTACTCCTACTCCTAGTACTAAATTTGAAATGTGAATGATTGAAAAATATTTTATGGAATTATAAAATGAGATGGGTAAGACATGTGCCTACTTCTATTGGGATAATGGAGTCAAGAGGTGAATGATATGTGACTTAATTACTGGCTATAGTTCTAATTGTTTGACACTTATACTTGTTTATACATTGTATAAACGTGCAAGAATATGACTGACAAACTCTACTTATTGATACAATTGATCCTACCAAGTTACTATGATTTATTAAAAGGATTTTAATCCTTCCTTGAAGGAACTAATTAAAAGAATCACACAATGATAGAAAATGTGTATTGAAAAATGAAGTACATCCTTAATTTGAATAACAAGACAACATCAATGTGGAGAAAACTTGACAATCTTATCAATTATCTAACTCTTCTTATTGTTCCAAATGTTACCTCCAAGTTACTGTAATCAATCAAAAGGATTTTAATTGTTTAATAAAAACCAATTAACTTAATTACACAAAACAATAAATGTGTCTTGATGAAACTAAAATATCAACTTGGATACATGAGTTCAAATAACAGAGAAATAACAATGTGGAGACAACCAGATAATTGTTTAATTCAAAAAACAATAGACACCAAATATTAGCCACCAAATTAAAACTTATTCTCCATTATATGTATCATCAAATAGTATGCATTATAAAAAGAGTTCTTGAATAGATGAGCAAGATTTTTCAATCTATCTTCTTACTGTTCCTACTCTAAAATAAAAGTGTTGTGATGATCCTCTTAATCATCATAAGTTCAACATATATATCAATATCTTGAAGGGGGAATACCCCTTCACAAGAGTCTTTTGGAATTAACAACAATAAAACATAAACAATTAAGCTCTAGTGAGCCATAAGTGAATTTTTGTTATATGAACTGAATAATCCTGTCTCAAGTGAGTGTCAACATCTTCTGAAGTGTTCCTTGCAGCTATCTCCATGATCAATATTTTCTCCATATGCTCACATGTCTCATCTAGCGATGATTATTCATTCTTGGCTACTTCCAAGGCTCCATGTAACATCAATCTGCACTCTTTCATCCATTCATTTTGGTCTTTGAACTCTCCATCATCTTTGAGTTGTGAAAGCATTCCCTCCTTTGCAACATAAATGAGCTCCTTCACATATGCTTGATGTTAATTATAGTATTCCTTGTGTTTTCTAATAATATCTTCAACAACTGTGATGGCTCCATTGTCAGTAGTATTTTTCTTTTGTGTTTCCTAGATTTTTTTTTGAATTCGGTCATTTATCCTTTTATGTTCTTGAATTGCAGCATAACTTTTGGAATGGATCACACGCAACTTGTTCATCCAAACCATCAAGTTGGTGTGCCTTTTCTGGAATATTGTAGAGAGTGTATCAAATTTGGCTTTACTTACTTGAGCATGTACATTTGATTGTTCACTCTTATCCTTTGATTGCGAGCCTTCTCCTTGAGTTATTAATCTAGTAGATCCCTCGAGTGTACCTTTGACCATGTCCTTCAGGAGATATTTTTCTTTAAGCATCTTCTCATTGTTCATTTTGTACATGTCTCTTTCCTTGATCAAAATATGGATTTGTGCTTTATTTAATTTGGCTACATTAATGCCAATGTGAGCAGTGGCCACAGGATCAGTTACTCCTATCTTCAATGTCATTTCATTGCTAAATGCCTTCTTAGTGTCAATGATCACATATTTCTTGTGTGGGGGATACAAGGCCCAAATCATGAGAGAATTTTCATTAGGATTATATTTTGATCTTGTGTATACTTTTGTAGCCCCTTCTAGACTAAGCTTGTGTGTAGCACCATTATCATGCAAAAAACTATCAAAGACAAGAGCTGAATTCAAATCTAAACCAGGGAAAATCATTACACCAGACCCCTCCAACAATTTCCTTCCTCTTTCTGGAGTCATATCCTTCATCTCATTTCCACATCTAATTTCAAAGTGTTCAACAATTGGGCTTCATTTCTAGGTGTAATATTTGAGATAGATTATCTTATTGAGTTGCCTTTTTGTTTGTAAAAGAATGATCTAGATTTAGGAGATTTTATAAATTAATCATTAGAAACAAAGGATTTATAGGCTAGCTGCCTTGTATTTGTATCAAAACCTTCTTCAAATTCTTGTTCTCTATTGGGAGGTTGATACTCCTCAATTCTTAACTTATAAATTTTGTTAGTTTGACCTTGATATTCCCTTTCACCAACAAACCCTTCACCTCCAAAAGGCAACATTTTGCCTCTTTTATTTACTTTATTTTCTGCTCCACTTTCTTATTATACTCATCAATAGCTAGTTCAACTTCCCTCTCTTCCATATTCCTGATTACATCATCATGTGGATAGGGTATATGAACATATCCACCCAAATTTACTTTCTTTTGGAAAAATCAATGTATCCCTTAGGGTCAAATTCCTTTCTTGGTGGATCATTCTTCAAATTGAAATGCGATAAATTATTTAAAATTAGATCATACCCTTCTTTTGACAACATAGGAAAGTCTCCAAAGCATAATGTACTTGGCATGAACGACTGTTTCTCATAGGTAGTTAGATTCATAACACTTGAATAATCCATTTGTCTAAGCATTTCCAAGTATGCAATCTTGTTCGACACTATTTTTGGTAGAAGAAAAGGTGTATCCTCAAAACCATATACCCTAATCATGGTGGCATCAACATAACAATACCAATCACCCCAATTATGACCAACAGTTGTAGGTTCATTGAAATCTTTGGGCCTTAGAAATATTTTAATCTCACTGGTCAAAGAATAATCACAGGGGTGATTAAAAAATCTATACAATATCTTAACAAAATACTCCTCAAAATGAACATAATTAGAATTCACAAATCTGCTATCCCAAATAGCGGTCCATAATCGTACTGGTAATGGCTGACCTTCCTTATCAGATTGTGTAATTCTCAATTTTTCTGGCCACATCCTTATCCCCTGTCCATAATGCAATATCATATGCATGAGGATAGAATAATGCTTGAAGTGCAGTGTGGGAGATCCATTAACCTTGAGTCAATCCCTTTGAATATGTGAGAGGCATAATTGAATGGTCTTGCATTGTGGCATTGAATATCTTCTGCAATCACCATTGGTCCTATTGACATGAATTCAGAGGCTTCAACCCCCAATACTTGACACACTGAGAAATATGTGTCTTTTAGGTAGGGTTCAAATAAATCAACATGAAAAGGAGGCCCATCGTTGTCTTCAAGTGGGACAAGGTCATCATCCTTCCTAGTTCTATGTAATGACAATATCCATCCTTTCTAAGTTATGTCCATTCTCCAATACTCGCTTTCCAAATCCTCATGTACAATTGGCTCATCACATGTGTCACTTAGGTTAAAAACTTCATAAAGCATAGACATGATAAAGGGTTCACCTTGCAAATTGCAGATAGCTTTTAGGCTGGGGTTGTAATGTTTAGCCAAGATTTTCACAAGTTCTACATTCACAAATACATTTGTAACGACTAGTTTTCCCAAATTGAAGTTCTAGGGATTGCACATTGGTTCAAACCTACTTCTTCGATAATAGTGGAACATGAATAAATCATATCCTCTAACAGGGGTCCATACATCTCCTATATTTCTACATTTGTCTTTAAATTTTTCTACATCGACCCTTATTTGTGCAGACCTACTGGCCTTTGGACCTAAATCGGGTAATTGTTCGATAAGGTCTTGCTTCAACTTTCTTTCTTTTGTTTTCAATTCCTCCCTTGTTCCAGTTCTCTATTTTTTAATTCTGGTTTGACCACCTTCACCTTGTTGCTTCCTACTCTTTGCTTTCACAGAAATTGAACCCTCCATTTTCAATTCCCAAAGGAAACATAATTAAATTATACTTCATCAATTATAAGGAAGTTCGTAATTTTACTTGTGAATTGTTGGCCGTGCTGTATTTCTCAAATTCTATCAGACCTCTTGTCCTTCCCGCTGTAAATTCTGAAAATCCTTTTTGTTCATTCTTATTTCAATCAGGAAATATTTACATAATGTTCATTCATGTGACTATTAATGTCCATCTCTGAGAAGAAATGCAACACATTTTTTATAATTTCGTAATCTGATAACGACAAAAATTATATTGTTGAAACATTTTATGTCTTAGGTCGATCTATGCATCTAACTTGGTGCCACCTTCATTTCTACATTCTCGATCGATTGTCAAGACATAACTAAATGCATTTTCGATATGGAGTGTTCCCTTGATTTATCGTTCTTCATGAGGAAGACTACACAATTCTCCTACCAATACTATGTAACTGGCCTTTCTCCTATTTTTCAGCTCATATTACTTTAGGGAGAAAATTGTAAAGTTTTCCCGATGTCAAAGCGGTCTGGACCACTAGAAGTATTTTCAATCATCGCTCGATGTCACTTCAATGAGTAGTGACCCGTTCTTATTCCCATCAGCTTGACTAAAACTATCACTGAGAGAATAGAGTATTATTCCGATGTCTTTGGTCTCTCCGACATGTTTCTTCCATCACTTCATTCATTTGGATGAATTGGCTAGAATTTCCTTGAGAATTCCTTCATTGGTGTGACCTATAAAGCTGGTGAGATCTAAGTGATTCATTCCAACTGTACAAGTATCTTTGATAGTTGTTCTCCTTCTTCATTGGCAAAAGAAGAGATGTTTCTTGCTGATGAGATTTCCATCGGTGTGAGTCGAGAGCTCGACATGATTTGAAAACTTTACTATGATTACTTTGTTCTTGCTGATAAGCCTTTATCGGTGGAATGACAAGCATGGTCTTCCTGATTTTTTAATTCTCAAGGTCTTTGATTGCTATGATTAGATTCATGTCTTCCCGATATTACATAAAATGTTCAAATGAAGGGCTCTATGACTTGTTGATCAGTAAGACACAAATATAGCAATGTTCCAAACATGTACCAAATACTCACGATATGAGAAGAAAATCTTCTATATTTTATCTCCGCAGGAAGTGACAATGGAGCAAGATGATGAAATGATAAATGGCAATAAAAATCAAAGAGGGAACTTGCAGAATGAGGAGGAAAATTCCAAGAAAAATAGATATCGGGGAGACCAACCCCTTTCATGAAAAGGATCAATTGCCTTGTAATTTTTCTCAATTGTGATCAAGGAAATATTTGTATGTAAAAGGATATATTCATGGGACCACAGGCTACAATATGGATCTGGTCACACAAACTTCAACAATTTGTATTGATCACAAAATTAATGTGAGGAAAATTTCTACGAGGACTAGGAGATAAGTAGGTGGAGGTTGGTGAAAATGTGAGAATTTTCTAGTCCTAATAGTGGCTTCGAATGGGGATGAATGAGTGTGATATCATTGCAAGAATCCAAAAAAATATATAGGAAGTAGACCATGGATGAAATATGGAATGACATGAGAACCTAAAACTACTGTGCATGGAGATTATATATTTCAAGAAGTATCTCAAGGATTGTCCATGCAATGGAAATTATTGACCTTCTCCTAGACTACTGTGCATGGAAAAATATTTTAAGAGATTTTTTAAGGATTGTCCATGCATTGACAATCCTCAATCATCTTTGTGATCTTCAAGAAAACAAACTTTTTAAGAACTACCCATGTACTGGAAATTCTTGTTCTTCTCCTGTCATGTTCTAAACATAATATGAATCTTCACCACCCTTACCAACAATGAAAAATGGTCCTAACCATAGAGATTCAAAATTTTCATGCTTCCCTTTGTCTTGACTCCTAGCATTCCACATTAGAACCATGTCATTCACTTCAAATTTTTTGTTTTTGGCCCTTTTGTCATATAGGTATTTCATTTGCAATTGATTTTGTTTATTATGTTGCTGGGCTTGATTCCTGACTTCATCAAGTTCCATTAATTGCTCCATCCTTTCCTCCATGGGTTCAGGAACCTCTAAATCTTCTTGCAAGATAAAATTACATGCTAGTAAAAAATTATGTAGAGGGAGCCTAGCTTAAGTCCCATACACAAGTTCAAAGGGTGATTTTCCGATGGCCTTCTTCACAGTGATTCTATCTACCCACAAGGATAGTCTCAACTTGGAATCCCAAGCCCTTTTGTTATTATCCAACATTCTCTTTATTATCTTCAAGATGCTCCTGTTGCTGGATTCAGCTTGCCCGTTTGCCTGTGGATGATATGGTGAAGAATATGAAATCATTATACCATATGATTGGAAAAATCCCTTAAATTCATCTGACCTAAAACACATCCCATTATCAGTTATAATTCTTCTTGGTACTCCAAATCTAGTGATAATATTCTCCAATAGAAAGCTTTCCACAACCCTACTAGTTGCTTGTTTAGTAGGTATAGCCTCTACCCACTTTGTGAATTAATCTATGGCTACTAGTATCCACCTATGTCCACTAGATTTTTCTACAATTTCCCCTATAAAATCAATTCCCCATTGATGAAATGGAGCCTCCACTTGCAGAGGTCTTAAAGGTAATGCCCCTTGATATTTTAATTTTCTCGAGAACTTTTGACATGCTTTGCACCTCCTAGTATAATTATAGGCATCATTGAAAACTTTAGGCCAATAGTAACCCACCATTAACACCTTATGTGTAGTGGTTTTTGCAGAAAAAATACCTTCACATACTCCATGCATTTATTTCAAGACAAACCCTGCTTGATTTTCATCCAGGCATAATAACAAAATACCATCCCTATTTTTCCAATAAAGGTCCCCTTTAATGAATACATACTTTGAAGCCTGGAATTTGAGTGTTCTTCTCTTGTTGTCATCAAATCCTTTAGGAAATTTCCCATGTTTGTGATAATACACAATATCAATGTACCATGGTGTGAACTTAATTCTACTAACCATATTGTCTTCATCATTTAAGTTACATACCTGGGCAGCTTCAATATTTATTTCAACCATTAATTTGGCTAATCCTTGTCCCTTCACAAGCTTGGTGATTTGAAATTCAATGTCAAAATCTTGGATTATATTTATCCATCTACATCTACGGCTTGTTGCTTCATTTTGTATAAACACATCTTTGACTACAACATTAGGCATGGAAGCTATCACCTTTGCTCCTACCAGATATGACCTAAATGCCTTGACAAATTTTACTAATGCATATGCCTATTTCTCTATAATATCATAATTCAATTCTGCTCCTTGGAGAGATTTGCTGAAAAAAGAAATAGGCTATTCATACCCCTCATCATTTTTTTATAACATTACTGCTACAATGGTGTGATAGGATGCAAATGAAAATATTTAAAAAGGCTTATTGAAATTAGGGGATTTTAATATTGGTGCCTCCTTAATTTCTCTCTTGATGGATATGAATGCATTTATAGCCTCAACCATCCAATCAATCTTTGCACCCTTCTTTAACATCTTTGATATTGGTTTCACAATCTCAAAAAAGTTTGATACAAATCTTCTCACAAAATTGATTTTCCCAAAGAAGGACTGGATGGCTTTAACTGTCTTAGGAATAGGAATTTTGTCAATGGCCTCCATCCTTTATGGGTCAATCCTTACTCCTTCTTTGGACACTATGTGCCCTAATAGTTTTCCTTCTGTGATGGTAAAGTGGCACTTTTTTGGATTTAAAGAGATTCCATATTCAATGGCTTTGATGAAATTGTTTTCCAGATGCTCAACATGGTCTTCCACCTTCTTTGAATATGCAATCAAGTCATCTTGGTATACCACCATGATTGCATTAATTAGATCAGAAAATGTAACATCCATGGCTCTCTAGAAAGTTGCACCAAAATTTGTGAGTCCAAATGGCATTCTTGTTGGAAAAAATGGGGGTTCATCTTAGAATGAGACATCTAAAAACAACAGTGCCTTAGTGACTTTATTTTCTTCAAATCACCTCAAGGACACAAACTACTATGCCATAAAGTGGAAACAGGCACAATGATTTCCCACATTTACCCTTCTAAGAAAAGTACATGTAGACTAAGCTAGATTCAAAACTATAGAATCAATAAGCATGAAAGACAAACATATGAACACACAAATTTACGTGGGGAAAACCCTTTTGGGTAAGAAAAACCCACCCTCCAAAAGATCGATCCATTGTATTATTCAACAACAAATAGAGTTACAATACAATCTTAGGCTCATGGCCTTTATAGGAGTTACATCTTGTTCATCTGGAGAATACAAGCAACAACATAGATCTAAAACCTTACACTATTACAATGTCCTCACATGACATACAATAAAGATTCATTTCATCTCACGACCCCACACACACAACCAAACTTTCGGCCAACACAACCTCACGACCTCTCAGGTTCACATCTTCTCAGTTCTATGTGTCTCAGTGTTCATGGTTACAATGCTCTTTGCATACTGCTCGAACACACACACTCTACTCGATCATATTTCACATCTTGATCAACCTCATCTCTCTTTCCTATCCAACCAACAACCATAAGGGTATTTAATTACCCCATGGACAAGCTTCCACCATTATTTGACAACATTGCCCTATAACACGCATCAAGCTGCCCAACATTGAATTGAATTACAGAGACATACCAAAACTACACTCTATCAACCCCACAATTAATCGCTACCAAAGAATGAAGCTTTCGGCCAATTAGCATTGATTTACAACAACAATGCAAAATAAATGATTAATATTATGCCACGTGTTGTAACACTATTCATCCATTGCTTTGACTGACGCGCCAAACAGTCAGTTTGGTTCAAATTCCATAGCAAACCAACTGTCAAAAAACTGCCTAGGCAACCAAACAACCTCCGAGAATTTTCCCTTCATATACCACTTGCCGTGGCCTAGACCCACCAAGACACATGTACACCGCTAGTGCAATTTTGAGGAATCAAAAAAGAATCCACAATATTCCCAATAAGTTTCCCCAAAATAATGATACGTGTTCAAAGTTGGCACACCCTGCATGAGTCACTCGGGACCCACCACACAAGGCATGGGACTAGCGAACACCGTTGATCAAGCCGCCAAGTGTCAACCGCTCAGGAAAATCTGCTCACTTCACAAGATTTCATCGGTACTCACCACAACTGAGCATGGAATAAAATGAGCACCGTTGGATTAATCTCATCACAACCGTAGATCAAGATCACCTTTAACAAGCATTGGTCCATTGGAATAGCCCGGTGAAGAGTTACATCGATGACCCCAAGTCACATCGATGGAAACAAACCACCAACATGAAGCACTCATCTCGACGGAACAAGTTACACCGAACAAGCACTTTGACTAGATTTCTATCTTTGCCAAGAGTTAGGAGACTTGCGCTAACTGCCCAGGTTACACCGATGAATGGGTGAGTGAGATTGAGGCACATATTTCCAACAATTCTGACATACACATACATTCCCCATGGTGTTGTGAAAGCTATTTTGTATTGTTCTAATTCCTTAACTTTCACCTGGTTATATCCTAAAAATTTGTCCATCATGGATAGCTGCTCACATTCTGTGACCCTCTGCAACATAGCCTCCATGTTTGGGAGAGGGTAGTTGTCCTTAAGGGAGGATAAATTCAGGTTTCATAAATCTACACAGAGCCTTATCTCTCCATTTTTGTTCCTGACATGCACTAAATTAGAGACCCAAGATGAATGTCTAATAGGCTTGATAATGCCCCCTTCCCTAAGGTTCATAAGTTCCTCATGTATTTTGGGTTCTAAGGTAGGATTTATGGGCCTTTTTTTTTGTCTAAAAGGATTTGCATCTGGTTTTAATGGGATTTCATGTTGGAAAAAATCCTCTCTACAAGCCTTAAGATCATCATAGGACCATTCGAAAATGTGCTTATATTTCCTTAACAATGCAATCAACATCCTTCTGATTTTTGGGCTTATCGTTTTCTCAATATACACCTTTTTTGGTGCCAATTCAGTGCCCGAGTTGATTTCTTCAATGTCTTCCCTTTTTACTAGTGTTTGCTTCATAAGGGCTCGATCGTTTCTATCAAACACCCTCTCCAATGCCACAAGTCCTTTAGGAATTTTATTAGTTTTGAGATGAACAACTTCCTTTCCAAATACAGTTTGCTTGCCATCTAATTCTTCCACAAATGCATTAAAATCAATTTCCTAGGCTTCATACTAGTCAATGCAATGTAAAAATTTAATTAGATCAATATCATCATTGAAAACCTACCAACTATAGATGTTGTTAGGGATTGCAGGTCTTTTTTTGAGCTCAACCTATGAAATCCCTGCTAGAGTGATATCATCTTTCTTCAAAGCTACATTCGCTAAGAAGTTTTCCATTAACTTCTTGGACCTATCTATCCATTCAATAGAGAAAGCATCGAACAATTCAATGGTGTCCCATGCAACATTTATGTATTGCTTCAACCTTTTGTTTTTTGTAGCATACTTGGATCTCACTTGTGAGATAATCAATTTAGAATCTCCAAAAATAGTAAGTAGTTTAATTTTGTGTTTGACAACCATGTCCAGACCAATCAGCAGTGCCTCATACTCTGCTATATTATTCGTGCATTCAAATGTCAATAAGAATGAATATTTGAATGTTGTACCCTCTAGTGAAATGAAAACCACTCCTACTCCATTACCTTCTTTACTGCATGCTCCATCAAAATACATTCGCCATACACCATGCTCATTCTTGGAGATATCCCTATCAATTAGATCATTATTCAATAATTCAGGCTATGAATGTTCTATTATGAAACTTCCTAAGTCCACATCACAAAAGCAATTCATCTAATTTTGATCAACATATTCCACAGTATGGTTCCCTCTTGGTTCTCTATACAATTTAACTTCACCATTTATTGGTATTGTGGCATAGGACAAATCAAATTGCACATTTCCTCCTACTGAAGTAGTCGATTGTCTTGACATAAGCATTCCAAAGTGAGGGGTGTGTCTATTACAGTTATGTCAATTCTATATGATGCTTGTGGATAAGCGGCTAAATTTACTTCTACATCCTTCATGATTCCTACACAACAACACAAAAGGCAATTAGCGATGACTTTTGCACCGAATTTTAGTGTATTTTACGTACATGAATTGAACAATTTGGCTGGCCCTCCACCTAGCGCAAACATGCATGATTAGTTCAGCATCAAATTTTGCACCTAATTTAGCACTGGATTGAGCACCGTCTTTAGTGCTGAAAAATCATAGCGCCTAAAATAGCGCTGGGAAGTAACGTCGAAAATTGCGCTGAAATGGGCGCCCAATTTGGCTTTTGATTTTGCTTCCATGTCTACTCCCATTTTTTATTCTAGTTTTTCTTCCAATTTTACATCCAGTTCTGCTTCTAGGTTTGCTTCTAATTTTGCTTCCAGGTTTGCTTTGAGTTTTGCTTCTAGTTTTGCTTCTGGTTTTCCTTCTAGTTTTGCTTCTGGTTTTTCTTCCAAGTTTGTTTCCGGTTTTGCTTCCAGTTTTTCTTCTTGTTTTGCTTCTTGTTTTGCTTCTAGTTTTTCTTCTGGTTTTGCTTCCAAATTTGTTTCTGATTTTGCTTCCAAGTTTGCTTCTGGTTTTGCTTCCAGTTTTGCTTCTGATTTTTCTTTCAAGTTTGCTTCTGTTTTTGCTTCTTGTTTTTCTTCCAGCTTTGCTTCCAGTTTTGCTTCCAGTTTTGCTTCCAATTTTCTTCTAGTTTTCTTCTAGGTTTACTTCTAGTTTTGCTTCCAGATTTGCTTCTAGGTTTTCTTCCAAGTTTTCTTCTAGGTTTCCTTCCAGTTTTGCTTCCAAGATTGCTTCTGGTTTGCTTCTAGTTTGGATTCCATCGTTGCTTCCTTTTTTGTTTTTAAAAATGATTCTTGTTTTACTTCCATTTATTAATTTAATATGTTTTATTTCAATTTAATTAGTTAAATATATTGTGCCTCTTAAATAACTCATATGATTATAGAGTAAGTAATTTAATTATTTAACTCATATGATTAAATAACAATATAATTATTGTAACATGATCACCATCTATAATTAAAACAAGTGAGTCAAATATCTATAATTTAATTGAATTTGACAACATCCATCCTAAGCAATAAATTAAAATCATCATACTTAATAAATATCCATCCAAAAATCATCGACCACTTTTAATATATATAAATTTACAAGTCAATACTGATAAGATCATCATCATATATAACTAAAACAAGTGAAAGTTAAATATGCTAGTACATAAAAAACATGTCAAAATGATACATGTCCAATAGTCAACATAAGTGAAAATGATACATGTACAAATGATATAAATAAAGATAAATTATGTAACTCAAATTGATACAAGTCAAGATGATACATGTCCAAATGATATAGTGAAAATGATACATGTCAATATGATACAACTCAACAATATAGTACTGTAGGCCATGAAAATGATACATATGATAGTAACCATGAAAAGAGTCATCATAATGATATATCAACAATGATCCATGATGTAGTATATATGATCATGAATGTCACTGGTTACTATCACCAACTATCTCATAATCATCATCACCATCATGATCATGATCATCATCGTCGTCATCATTATTATCATTAGCCTCAATGTCTTCCATATTTGCATCATCATCATCCTCTACCATGTGATTTGTACCGACAAAACCAATATTTTGTGGATCTATATCATGTTGAGGATCATCTTGATCTTCTAGAAGACCCGTGTTCTACAAAAAAAACATTTAAAATGAAAAGTTATTATTTATTTCATGCAATAATTTATTTTTCTGTTATATATCTAATATTACAACATATGAGATGAAATCATAATCATATTACATTATATCAAAGTGCACATACCATAATAAAATTTCAAAAACGTTACAACTAATACTGGTGAGTCAGGAGAAAATTCAGCTTTCAAAAACAAAGCCAATTAGGCTAGAAAACTTGTGGATCAGACCACATTTGGTGGAAGAGGAAGAAAAATAACTAAAACTCTGGAGGCCCACCATAATGGATTTCAGTATTCAACCATGAGAGTAGAAGAGAGAGTCGATATCATGTATCAAAACATTAAGCATGCATTCTTCCGACCAGTGGAGAAGGAGATGATTACTTTGCTTCATTTTCATTTGCATAACCATATCATAGTGTGGGAACCAAGAAGAACAAGGATGTCCAATGTTATGTGGAGGTAATGGATGTGGTCCAAACTTTTGGAGGGGCAAGAAGGTCAATGTATGATCTTGATGAAATTGAGGAAGAACAACAATAGAGGGACAAGAAAAATAAAATCAATATAGAGTTTTAATGATTTTTCAAGCGAGTAAGAGAGCTATGGGAGCAACCTCATTTAAAAGATTTTGAACTAGAGTTTGATATACCATTTAGAGAGCTTGGTTTTCATGGAGATTTTATTGTTCCTACAGTAAACTGTTTGGTAAAGTTGGTGGAATTACCTTTCTTAGTAATCACTATTAGTGAGATTGAGATTGTTAACCTTGAGAGAGTAGGAATTGGGAAAAAGGAATTTGATATAATGGCTATTGTTTTCAAAGACTTCAAGTGGGATGTACTCTGCATTGATGCCATTCCTCAATCTTCACTTGATGGCATCAAGGAATGGCTGAAATCCATGGATATAAATTATTATGAAATTAGAATGAACTTGAACTAGCGGCCAATTTCGAAGAGTATTACTGATGATCTAGAAAAATTTATTGAAGATGGTGGTTGGGAATTTTTGAATATGGAAGCTAGTGATTCTGATTCTGATAATTCAGAAGATTCAAATCAAGGATATGAACCCTCTAATGTAGAAGATGAATAAAAATCAGATTTCATGTAGCCACCATCAAGAGTGTTACAAGCCAATAAGATGGAGGGAATTCTTATATAAGGATAATTTTCAATGTTGCAGGTACCAACTTTAATGCCAACTACAATGGCAACATTGAAATTCCCTAGCAATATTTATGTTAAGGAAATTTCCTTTAGATGCAAGGATTCAATGCACATCAACCATGTGGTACAAATGATTAAATCCCAGAGACAATCTATAGCAATGAAAGAATCTGAAAAGGAAGAGAGAGATACACTGGTGATTTAGGAGAAACTTTAGCTTTCAAAAACAAAGCCAATTAGGTTGGAAGACGTGTGGATTAGGCCAACATTTGGTGGAAGAGGATGAAAGATGACTAGAACTCTGGAGGCTCACCATAATGGATTTCGGTATTCAACCATGAGAGCAGAAGAGAGAGATGATATCATGTATCAAAACATTAAGCATGCATTCTTCCAGCCAGCAGAGAAGGAGATGATTACTTTGCTTCATTTTCATTTGCATACCCATATCATGGAGTGGGAACCAAGAAGACCAATGATGTCCAATTTTATGTGGAGGTAATGGATGTGGTCCAAAATTTAGGAGGGGAGATCCTAATGTCTACCAAGAGGCATAAATTTAGATGAATTAAGTTCACCTACATGTCTGCCAAAGTTTACTTCCAATTTTTATGAATATTTTTCTTGACTGTCAGAGTTTACTTACAAATTTGAAATTTCTTTCTGGTCATTTTGATGAGAATATATTCAGCCAATGTGTAAGCACATTTTTTTGCATCACAAGCATATGTGCATTGCAAGAATTTTGATTATCTATGGTCTACAACTATTCTGTCTCACTTATTGGATCTTCTATTTCAATGTTTTCTATGGCCTTCTCTGTTTGAGGTAGCACCTGACAATCCTACCTCCTTTCCTTAGCTGAGAAGTGGATTTGAATTTGGAAATACCGCACTTTAAAAATAGTTATAGTTTAAGGAGAGCTATTCTAGCTTTATTTTTGACACCCTCAATCTTCAACAAGGACTTAGATGCATGGACTGAAATGCAAGCTTTCAAACTTAGATTTGAATGTGCATAATTTGATTGATTATGGTTTTCACAGGCAGTTGTCTTTACATGACTATTCTAGATTGTCAATACGTGTAATAGTGACTGCATCCTTATCAAGTTTGGCTACCCTTATTTAGAATTCCTTGGTCTTTGGACTCGATACAAAATTGTGCATTGTTATTCCATATTTGTAACATGTAGGACTTTTAAGGGGTACAACATATAGAAATTTGGTAGTGTCATCCAAGGAAAACTTACATATGGAGTATCAAGAACAACATAAAATTATTTTATTAGGGTTAATGCTTTCTTCACCCACGCTGCTAATATTTTCCCCAAAACATGTTTTTTATTATTATTTCAATGCATCTCAAAATTCAATGTATTGATTAACATATGTTACACATTTCAGCTGTTTATGCAAATGATGCATATATGTTAACTCGAGCAATGTTGTTACTTCGGTAGTTTGACTTCTATGACAACCATCCATTAGGCCATTGTGTGCAGGAGCACGTTTGTGTTTTTAGTTAGCTTTTTTGGATAGCTCTACTGGGTGTTGAGGACATTCCATTTATCTTTTGAATATTAAGAAGTCAGAGTTTCAAGGATTTGTCAAGTGAGTAAGAGAGCTATGGGAGAAGCCTCATCTAAAATATTTTGAACTAGAGTTTTATATACCATTTAGAGAGCTTGGTTTTCATGGAGTTCCTTTTCAAAGCCTCCACTTTTATTGTTCCTACGGTAAACTATTTGGTGGAGTTGGTGGAATTACCTTTCTTAGTAATCGCTATTAGTGAGATTGAGAATTGTTAACCTTGAGAGAGTAGGACTTGGGAAAAAGGCATTTGATATGGCTATTGTTTTCAAAGACTTCAAGTGGGATGCACTCTACATGTACACCATTCCTCAATCTTCACTTGATGGCATCAACGAATGGCTAAACTCCATGGATATAAAGTATTATGAAAGCAGAATGAACTTGAACTGGAGGCCAATTTTGAAGACTATTACTAATGATCTAGATAAATTTATTGAAGATGGTGGTTGGGAATTTTTGAATATGGAAGGTAGTGATTCTGATTTAGATAATTCAGAAGAGTCAGATCAAGGATACAAACCCTCTGATGTAGAAGAGGAATCGAAATCAGATGAGGAAGGTTCAAAAGATGAATCTCTTGTGGAGTCAGAGGAGGACAAAGAAGAAGAATAAGATTCTGAAGAGGAGGAAGGTAAAACATGGGATGAATTAGAAGCCAAAGCTAGAAATGCAGATAAGGAAAAAGGAGATGAGTCTAATAGTGAAGATCAGGAAAGGTGGCAACGAAAGGTAAAAGCTATAGGGAAGTCTCGGGCACCTGATATTAGAGATTCAAGAGGAATCCTTTCCAAGAGGCATAAATTCAAATGAATTGAGTTCATCTACATCCGTATACTATTTATTCATGCACATAAATAGTCATCTTGTAATAATAAGATTTGAGCTCTATTTACTCGTCCTACACATCAATAAGCAACTCAACACAAGAGATGCAAATTGACATATTAAAACAACAATATCCAACTAAGTTATTGGAACTCAACTATTGATACCTCATTCTCCATCCAGATTACAAAATCATTCCAATTTTTGTTTTGTAACATATTTTTTTCAAATTGCTTTGGATGGTGGCCATATGACTCCTCCTGTCAAAACATGGCACATGGACTAGTTAAACTAGTTAATATGCAATCGTTTAATTTTTCCAAGGAAATAAAAAAAAATCATTTAACATATTAAATATACTTACAAATGTACAGATCAAGGCCTGTAAACCTTTTCTGCCACTGCGATGCCTGGCACAAAGTTTCTCAAGCCTAGCCTTGGAGGCCTTGTCCTGAAACATATACTAATTCAATTTAACTATCCACAAATAAAATTTAAATATCATTTAATAAATTTGATATAATCTTATGAGAAAATTCAAATACCTATGTACTCTCCTCACCAGACTTCCTCCGTGCATCAGACTTCTCATATGCTTTTACAAGCTCTTTCTATACTTTCACACTTACAACAATTGGCCTTCTTTTCTATCTTAGCTCAGGAGGGATTTTTTTGATCTTCTTTGTTTGGTTGCACCGAAATCTCTTGCAGTTTTGAGACATTTGTAGTTTTATCTTCTTTACAAACCAACCTGTGCCAAATTTAGTCTCCATGTCATGGATAAATAATTTTTTTAGTTGCATGGGTATCTGTGAGAATGACAAATGTAGATAGTCTTTTGAACCATTGAAGGCATGATTCCTTCAACCTATTCACAAATATTTTCCCAACATCTATCATTCAGCCTTCCCTTGAAACCACCTCGTATTCTATCTTCGTATTGTAGCTACCAATGCAAGATTGATAACATGGCATGGTGGAAGAAGTCTGTGTCCTAGGAGTGGCTGGGACATTAGAAGTCTCTCTTCCCTATTCCACATTCTTAGAGTTTACTGTCACTAATTTTCTCTTGGATCTTTTGCTTGATCCAGGACTGGTTGGGGAATCAATTGATTTCCTTTCACAAAAAATGATTTGTTTGTAATGTTTGAGGGGTGTTACTAGATTGTTTTTCTATGTATTTGGCAAGCGTTGTCCAGTCCACATTAACCAATTTGCTCACTACCTCTACCCCCAATATGGAAGCCAATTCCTCTTTATCTTTGTCAGTCTCATGTCCCTATATATATTATTTTAAATTATATTTCTTCTTTTAAATTTAGAAATAAAAATCTAAAAACTAAAATTCCTCTTTATCTTTGTTAGTCTCATGTCCCTATATATATATATTTTTAAATTATATTTCTTCTTTTAAATTTAGAAATAAAAAGATAAAAAGTAAAATTCAAAGAAACAATGGAAACATTTACAAATCTATAAATTGACAATGAATTACCTCATTGTGGCCAGAGTTTGCTGACAATGCTCGCTTCCTTCTATTGCTTGACGTTTTGAGGTGACCTAGGGAAAATTATTTTCGTCCAATCTGTGGCAGAAAACGAAGTACACACTATCAGGTATGAAACTTTTCATCCAGTTTGTGGTATGAAAGTTTTGTTTTGTGGGAAAATATGTTCGTTGGGTTTGCTTAGTGTTGATAACCTAGAGAAAATATGTTCATTGGGTTTGCTTAGTGTTGATAACCTTATCATGAAAACTATTTCATAATGCAATTTTGCATGAATTTTTTAGGGCATCGGTGACTATGGCGCAACTGGGAAAAATGAAGCGGTTTCTACGTTTATTTTCAGCAGTTGCTAAATAATGACTGACCCAATTCCTATTTTTGCCAAGAAGTTCACTATTTCCTTGATACCTAGGTTAGGGAAAGAATACAGAGGCATCCTAGCTTTGTGCTATAATATTTTGAGCTAAAGCTCAAATGGGTAGGGTAATTTTTTTTGTTGGTTTCTCAAAGGTTTTACAATTTATAATGATGGTAAAATTTAGAGGTTGCCTAGACAGGTTAGGCCACAAACCAGTAAACAATCACGAATTCAAATGCAATACAAAGAGTAGTAAACAATCAAGAATTCAACCAAGAAAAAAAATGTAACCTTAATTATGGTGTTGCAAACTAAATCAAATTTCTCATCAATTGTTGGTAGCACCCTGCTCTCTTCCTTCGTGCAACGTTTTTCCCTTTTTTATTGTCTGATTTCTTCCTTCACGCGGGAAATTTTTAAATTTTTTATTTTGATTCAATAGTTGTTGTTAGTTAGTGCCAACTTTTGGCCGTTAATGTAATATGTTTGGGGTGCCTAAGATAGCACCAAGTGCGCTTAATTGAGTGCTTATCATTGCTATATAGTGACTATTTTCATTGTTGTATATGACAGGATCTAGAGTGTTGGAAATAATTCCAACTCCTGCGTTGTTTTTGTGACCACTGCTATCTCGTGGCTCCTTCATTAGCTCAGTGTAGTAGAGCAGTTTTTACCACGATCCCGTAGGGTGCTTCATCCTTCTCGGTGGTAGTGCGGTGAAAGATTTTGTGGCGGCACGTGAGTCTTCCTTTTGTTCTTAGTGGTGTTGCAGTGACTCCCACAAGTATTCTACCAAAGGCATGTGGTAGTGTGCTGACCATTGATGTCCCACGGCTCCTTCATCAACTCAATGCGATAGAGTAGTTTTTACCGTGGTCCCGCAAGTTGCTTCTTCCTTCTCGGCGTAGTGTGGTGAAAGCTTTTGAGGCAACATTTTTATTCACTAAGGAGGCCATGGAGAGAAGACGTGGATGACGTAGAAATACTAAATCGTTGAGAGGAAAGTGGGTAGAAATAGATGAGACAACAAAATCTGCAGATACAATAGAGGTAAGAAGAGAAAGCTACCTCAACCAAAGGAGGAAGGTGTTTACGAATTCACAAATGCTACAACATAGAGGAGATATAAATATGTAAAATATATGACTAAAGTGAGGTTTTGTGTTGGATAACATACTTGTTGAAATGATATAATTGGTGTACTAAATATTATTTACTATGTTGTGTATTATAGGGGCGAGACGAGGCCATGGCAAAAAATCGTGTCATATCAAATGAGGACACAACAGATGAAGCGGGACATTAGGTACTCAAATTTTGACTTAACTTAGGAAAAAATGATCTGATGGCATTTTGTGATACGTCCATCTTTTTTCACAGTATTATTGAAATTTATAATGTATTATCCAATCTTGACATAAATTAATGCATGTTGTTGATTATTTTACATGGAGATTGGAGCAAATGCAGAGCCTGAGTGTTCAACTAGCAAAATAAGAAGATATGTGCATGGACATGGACCTAAAACTATTAAATCACACAAATGATAGTGGGTGGAAGAGGATATGACAATGAATACTATAGACACAACAAATGATTACATTGAAGAAGAGGTAGGTCAGGACTATAGTACATGGGATGAATACTTTGAGAAAATTATTGTTTGTGGATGTTCTATATGCTGTGGAAAGAAACAATTCAAATGAGCGATTGTACAAAGACATTACATATATGATGAGCTTCCATTCGGTAGTATGCCTCATACAATCGATTAAAACCAAAAAATAATAAATGAGTGTGGACTGATGTTTTATAAACTATGTTGTCAAAATTGTGTTTTATTTAAATTATTGTATAAAAAAGGTAGCCTATAAAATAATGTTCCATTATTCAATTGATGTATATATGTTCATACAATTTTTATTTTTATTTTTTAAGCCATATTTGATTATATTTCTTTGAAATTGATACATTTATGATTTATCCAATTGTTGCCAAACATTAAATAATGCTTGTGTTTGTTGATAGGTAGAAGATTTTGATGAAACACATACTAATACCCAAGATCCAACTGGGTTATTAAGATCTGGACGAGATGATCCAAACTATCCTTTAAACCATACTAGGGTGAGAAGAGCAAGATTGAAGAGAACACTACCACCATAGAAATTTGAACAGATGATGAGAGTCGAATACACTAATGACATGCCACCTAGCCTTAATGATGATGATGATGATAGTGAAAATGCAGTGCATGAAGAAGGATTGAATGAAATTCTTATAGGCTTCTTTGGGGATGGAAACAATGATGACAATAATGATGGTATGGCTGACAATAACGATGATAGCAAGGGTAATTACCACCAACATAATGCTGATGATAACAACATCAAAGACTCCATCAAGCAAGAAGCAAAGACACTTGTGTTCAAATCGAGTGCAAGTAGAGCCTCAAAACTGACATGCACATTAATATTATTAGAAATCAAGTCACTATTTGGTTGGTCAGACAAAGGATTCACTGCCCTACTGAAGTGAGTTGAAATATATTTCTTACTTTGCATTGTCAATTTGTGTACATAATTCATAAACATTCATCAAATTCATTTATATTTCTTTAAGGGGATTTTAAAACCATATATTGTATATAAATAGTCCTAGTATAGATTAACATATCAAACATGTTCATCATAAGTCAAACATTCAATTGATTTAATCTCTGGCAATCTTACAAGACACTAAAAACTAAAATATTTCTTGAAGAGAATGTGTTGCCATCAACTTGCAGAGAGGCGCTTCTGTTGTTGGTTGATTTGGGGATTGAATATAAGAAAGTTCATTCATGTAAAAATGATTGCATTTTATACAGAGATGAATATCAAAACAAGGTAGAATGCCCTGTATGCAAAGAGAAGAGATATCATACACATGTACAAGGTCCTATAGTTCCAAAGAAGGTTTTACGTCACATGCCAATTATATACCTAGACTTCAAAAAATGTTTTGTTGTAATTCACTAGCACAATTGATGGACTGGCATGCAAAGAACAAGAGTAAAGATGGATTCATGCGAATTCTGGCAGACTCCAAAGCAATGAACACATAGAGGAAAAATGGCCAAGAAAATTCAAAGATGAACCCCGTAGTATCAGGTTTGGTCTTGCAATTGATGGAGTGTGCCCATTCTCTTTCCTGAGCTCAAATTATAGTGTTTGGCCAGTCGGATTGATAGTATACAATATCCCCCCATGGATGAGTGTTAGAAAGGAGTACCTTATGCTGACTCTCATTGTTCTAGGAAAACATCAAGTTAAAAACATGGATGTTTATCTTGCGCCTTTTATTGATGAGATGCAACTACTATGGAAAGGCATAAGAATGTATGACATATCACGTCCTCCATCAAGTAGGTCCTTCATGTTGTATGGTGTGCTATGTTGGACTATTCATGATTTCCCAGGACTTGGTGTTTGTTTTGGTAAGATAAAATATTTACATATTTACACATAATTTATTTTCATCCCAACTTTCATACTTAGTTTTATACTATTTTTTTGATGTTATTAACATTACTTATTGAATTGCAGGGCTTCAAACAAAGGGGATATTTGCATGTCCAAGATGTGGAGAACAATTTCAAGGGTGGTATTCTAAAGATCTACATAAATTTATTTATGCAAACGATAGGGTTTCTACCACTAGATCATAGGTTTAGAAATCGCCTAAAGAATCAATTTGATGGAAAAGTTGAAAATAGAGGCCCTCCCATGATTATGGGTCCAGGTGATTGGCTTAAGAAGCATGAAGATGCTGAATTGAAAGCTTGGGAGGAGTTTTTTGATCGGGGTGATTCAATTGAAGAACCAGAACAAGTTGTAGTTAATATTCCAGAAGGAATGAAAAGGAAATCCATATTTTATGAGATCCCTTATTGGAAGGATCTATTAATATCTCACCTATTCCATTCTATGCACATATTCAAAAATTTCCCAGATTCTATATTTCGACATATATCAGGAAAAGAGAAGGACACCTTGTCTTCGAGGAGAGATATTGCTCTTTCGCGTACCAAATTTGATAGAAAACATTTATGGCCAAGCAGGGAAAATGAAACATATGTAGAAGCTCCATGGATTTAAAAAAAAGAAGAGCTAGACCAACTAAAAAATGTCATCTGTTTAATAAGGACACCTACTAGCTATGGGTCATCATTGACTAAAGCTTTTATAGTTGATGGACATATCACAGGATTTAAAATGCATGATTTTCATAATTTAATGAAAGTATTATATATCAACATTTAACATTTACTAGTAACATTGATTAAGCACTAAATTTATTTTGATATTTTGTTGTGTGAGAAAAATTACTAATGACCTTTTCATAAATGTGTTTGATAGCATATCATGCCATTGGATATTAGGGGGGATTCCTATCTTACAGTTGACTTAAGGAATGCCATAAGTCGATTGTCAATATTTACAAGGTATGTGGTTATATAAAATGTTCATGTGTGAGAGACATAGATATATTATATTGAATTTTAATTTATGACTAAAGGTTCATACTAATTTACTATTCTTATATTAGTTGGGTGACCTCCAAGGAGATCCATGAATCTGAAGTGCCAAAGTGGAAGAAGGAAATTGTAGAAATTGTAAGTGAATTTGAGAAGGAGCTCCCTACAAGTTTCATGGACCTACAAGTCCATTTACTTATACACCTAGTTCATGAAATTGAATTGGTGGGTATCATATCAACGAGGTGGATTTTTTTCTTTGAGAGGAATATGAAAACTCTTAAAATATATGTTCGACAAAAGGCACATCTAGAGGGTTGCATGGCTGAAGGGTATGTATTGAATGAAACATTTTTATTCCTGTGTGAATTCCTTGGTAAGGATTTTGAAGATGGGCCACACGTATGGGATGAAGAATGAGCATCAGATATTATTGATGGAGAAAAACCATAATATAATGGTGTTGAAGTAGAAATTAGTAAGTAAATTCACAATCAGTGCGGTTGTTTTTCTTGCAATCATTAATTTACTCTGTAATTTATTTGTCAAATTAATAACATGACATTTGGAGTTTGAAATAAACATGTTGACATGTAATAGGTGTAGATGAAAGTTCTATACTCGACAGGTTCATTATGTACCAAATGGAGTTTATGAACAAATGGATTGATCTGTATGATAAAAAGAGAAAAGAAGTGTTAGAAGCAAGGAGACAGTTTAAGAGATCAAACCCAAGGAATACTCCACTTCCCACTCACCTACTTGGGGAATGGGCCAAAGATTGCGCACTAAAATGGGTTACTGAACAAATTCAAAATCAAATAGAAGATGCAGGTACAGATTCAAACATAACAAAAGATGAAATCAACATATCTAGAGGATGTGAAAGAAAGGTACAGTTGGAATTTTACAAAATGTTGTTTCCTTACAGTTTTGATAGTATTAACTATTTTAATATTCATCATTATATTTGTTTTCACTGAAATAAATGGTCTTTCACAGGCGAAGAAATATCCAACAATGTGGGCAGATGGTCGACATTATTGTGTAGAAAGTGTAGATGTAAAGAGATGATCCTTTGATTGTGGCTTCATGGTTTACTTCAAGCAATCCAGTCGATCAAGCTCAAACAATAAGAATATAATTGAAGGGAATCTACAATATGTTGGGAAAATACAAGAAATTATTGAGTTGGATTACTGCTCTTTTAAATGTTATATTTTTAAGTGTAGATGGTATGAAGCATTTGAGAGGACATGAAGACATGATACCCATAGTGGATTTTTTTCTATAGATTCCTCATCATTCCTACCAAAGGATAAGGAGCCTTATGTTCTACCAATTCATTGTGAGAAGGTATTTCCTTAACTCAAACAAGAAGCGGTAGTGACCATTAATCTATTAATTCATAGCTTATTGCGAATATATACATGTGTTTATTAATCAATAAAATTATTATAACATATGTCTAATATATGTATGTCGTTCATGTGTAGGTATTTTTCTATGAAGATATTTTGGACCCGAAATGGATATTTGTCATACATTATGATCCAAGATTAAGGCATGTATTTGACGATGCATTATTGAATATTGAGCAAAATAATGATGGCCAACAAAATGAGAGAGAGGGATTAGAGAACATCGAATAAATTGGCATCCATGATGATGTTGAAGATGGTTATGTTCAGGCACAAGAAGACAACAATCCAAAGTTAGATGATGTTATGGAAGGCAACAATATGGATGGTACAGAAAATGATGATCCAAATACATTTGGTAACAATATAGATGGTCTAATGTCAAATTTCAATGATGATGAAGATGATGCAGGTCAAGATGAAGATGATGATAATATTAAATACTTGAAAGAACCTATGAACATTGACAATGATACACTAGATGGCATTGTAGCAGATAATGATGTTAATGACCAAGAATTCTAAATTTTCAGAATTATTTGCAATCCATGTTTTTAAGGATGATTCTTATGGCCTAAACTTTGAAATGCTTCAATAATATTATGTTGTACTTGGAAAATTGAAAACCTATTTTATTCTCCTAGCAAGCTTTTTTATTTTCCATTATAATTCTAGACCAAACAACATTTGCAGGGATGGCCTTTTACACCAATCTTAATTTGTATGAAGTTCACGAACCTGTTTTCAAGCAATAAATTCCTTTTGTAGATAGGAAATGTAAAGGCTTCATTTAAGAAAAGATGAGTAGTCTCTTTCTAAGGGTAATATCCACATGCAAAAAGTAAAAAGCACATAAAAACAATTATATAGTAGAAAATCAGATTCAATCAGTTATGTCTTATTTCACTTGCACACTTATCTGAAAGACATAGGATATTCACCATAAATTTCCCTTGACAAAGCAAACATGTGCTTTCATTTATTTTTACTGTATATATCAGAAGTGAAATTGTTACATAATGATGCACTAAGAAAATAATATATACAAAAAAATGCAAAGAAAATGTTTGAAATTTAACATGCAACCTACTGTGTTGTGCTGAAAGGAATCAAGATTAACTGGAACAAGAAATAAAAATAAATTTTTGATGATTGTACTTAAAAGTGAACAGGATATGAAAAGTGTGGACAATGATGGTGCTGAAATTGAAAACCCTGATTCTGATGACATTAGTGTTTTATGTCATTAGAGATAAAGAGCACAAACAATTTTATATACATAGAAAATGAAGATTTGAAACTAGTAAACTGAAAATGTAAACATTGATAGATTTTTCCTTAAACAATAATTCACATACTCACTTACTAAAAAGGGTGAAGCATTTTTTATTTAAACTCTATTTTCTTTAATAGACATAATAGTAAAAGAATATATACACTGTTTCATAGAAAATAAGGATTGTTTCATACAATATACAAGTACAAGAATATATACAAGAATATTTACAAGTACAAGATTATATACATTGTTTCATAGAATATAGACACTGTCTCATAGACTTCTAAACTTTCAAAGTTATTTGCAATCTGTTGGGTCTCAAAAATGCAAGTTTTTAGACCATAAGAGGGTGCCAATCTCTAAGAGGACTTTAATCCTTAATACGAACCAATTAAAGTAAATTATTTGAAAGGAATTTAATTCACACCTAACCAGAAACCAATCAAAGCATCCACATAGTAACAACAAATGCTCCCTGATAAATATTGCAGATTTAAACAACTTGAAAATACCACTTTGGAGATAACAAAGAAATAAATAAGCATGAAAATTGATACAAAAATTGAACACTAAAAATGGATTACAAGTTATAATGTATCTGCTCCATTATATTGCTCAAAATATAAACATACATAACATGAGCTCTTTTGATATGAATAAGTGGATGAGATGGTCTAGTATCTATTTTAATGGATTGAAATGATGATGATATGATGATCAAAATCAGACCTTGGTTTCCCTATTTGTATAGGAAGCAACAAGCTTCAAGTTCATTCACAAAAGTTACATCGTTTCTTAACTAAAGCATAATTAACATAACATAGAAACTTAAAAAGAGTTTATTGTTGGATGCACCATAGTCCATTAATCATCAGAAAGCACCTGTGACCACCTAAGATCTGTTCAAGGCTCAAGCACCATGTCAATGCATCCAAAATAACCAAACTCTGATTACCTCCTCATACAACTAGTGCAAAACCTTTGACATGTGATCAATGCATTTCTCCTGGGCATAAGTGTTTGCATTATGTAGAGTGTCTATCATTACATTCTCCAATCCAACAATCCTCTCAAGCTACTTATGCATTTTTCTGAGTACCTCATCCTCATCATTGATGTCATCAAGAATGCCTGACAAATATTTTGATATCTCATTTTCCAAGTTTCCCGATCCTTTAAATCTATTTCTTCAAAGAAATCTGGCATGGCCATACATAGTGGCTGGCTGAAGTCACTAAATTCCTGTGTCAAGATATTCTGGAAGTTTTCATGTGTATTCATGAGGCTCTGGCATTCTTGGAGCAAAGCATTATTATCTCCATCTTTTTCCTTGATATGGGATTCCATTTCCTTCATCCTATCAAGAAGTCTTCCATGATCCATGAGGGCCTTGTATGTTCCACTGTGAGCATGACAGACACCATCTGCATGTTGGCACATATCTTTGAATTTCATACAAATTATCCCTAATGCGACTTCAAAAGTAGTATCTTTCAATTTTATTTTTAGTTCTTCTTGTTCCTTTTGAGCCTTTTCAAATTCATGCTTCCATTGAGCAGTCTCAGACATGGCCTCTAAAAATTTTCTTTCATGTTCAATTAAAGGAGAGTAAAGCCTTAGAGAAGCAAACAACCTATCTTTGTAGTTGGTTAATTCTTGTTTCAACCTGTAATTTTCCTCTATCAGCCACTGGTTATCTCTTACTAGCTTTTGGATCTGGGCTTTGGTGAATTTGGCTACATTCACATTCAAGTCAGAAATATCTAAGGGATATGTCTCCCCTACTCTTTGCACCAGGAGATGTCCAAAAATTTGATCATGGTCAATGAGAGAAGGCTTCTTGCCTAGAGGGTAAAGAGCCCAAATTTGCAAAGTGGTATTATTAGGATTGTACCCTGACCCTATATAGACCCTGCCACCTGCTTCATCCATTATTTGCAAAGTTTTATTCTTTGTCTTCAAAAAGCTGTCAAACACAATGACTGAACTAATAGCCCACCCAAGAAGGAGCATAACTCCAACTTCTTGAAATAATGCTCTTCCTCTCTTAGCAGTCATGTTTCTAATTTCCCTATCAACTTCATGTTGTAACTCTTTCAAGGCATAAGCCTCTTTCTCAGGGTCAATGTCCTTTAACCTTTCTCTTATTAGTCTTCCTTTATACTCATATATAAGGACTTAAATTCAGGGGTCTGCACAAAATTATCATTTGCAACAGATTCTTGACTTGCACAATGCCTCACATAATCTGATAGCTCATCAGAGGCTTCAAAGGTGATCACACTTCTTTCCAATGACATCTCATATTGGGGTATAATAGGAGAATTAAACTATGAGACTTCTTCTTCATACTCAGTGTTATCTTCTTCCATGGATGGGGAACCAACTGAAAAGCTCACTTCAAGAGTAGGCTGAGGTGATAAGTGATCCAATGGTGTGATATTCTATACTTGCCTCCTAGGACTGATGCCCCTTCCTCTTTCAAATGCCACAAGTGGCACATCTCTTATCAATTCATCTTCATGGAGGATTAACTGTTCAATTCTTTAAGTGGGATCCTGTACCTTAGGGAAAGCCCCTATGTAGCCTGGGTTATTATTCACCTTCCAAGCCTCAACCATCATAAACCTACTATATGCAATTCATTCTCATCATGTTTTGTTTTTCTTCACAATTTCTGATGACATCTTCTAAAAGGAAACTATGCTCATGCCCTTTCAATTTCTGATTTTTTTTGGCATCACAAATGAAGTGTTCAGGATCAAAATTTCCCCTTTTGTTGCCAACCGGCAAGCCATAATAATACAGTTTACCACTAACCAAGTCATAGCCTAAATCAAAGATAATAGTGAAATCACCAAAGCATAAAGTGGAAGGAATGAAATTCTTCCTCCCATATCTCTTTAAATGCATGCAAGCTGAAAATGACAATTGCCTTATGATCTCTAAATAAGCAACTCTGTCTAGCACAGTCTTAGGCAAAAAATAAGGCACAACTTCAAATCCATAAAACCTGATAACAGTACAATCCCCAAAAATGTACTGGTCCCCCCAATTGTGATTTATCCCTACTTCATGACCCATATATTTTGGTTGGAGAAATCTTAAGATCTCTAGGGAGAGGTTGTAGTCACATTTGTGGCCTAGCATCTTGTATAGTGGTTTGAGAAAATATTCCTCAAAATATAGGTACTGGGACCTCCCACACCTACTATCCCACACAGATGTCCACATTTGTATAGGACTTGAATTTCCATCATTATCTAAGTCTTTTATTCTCAATTCCTCACCCCATATCCCCATCACCTGCCCTTCGTATAATATCATGTGCATGAAAAGAGAATGGTGCTTGAAATTAATGGCTTTACTATCATTCTTGATGATATTGAGGACCTCATTGATGGCCTCCGATAGATACTTTGCATAATAATAGGGTTGGGAATTATGGCTCTGGATGTCTATGGATAAAACCATGGGAGCGATTGTCATGTTCTCAAGAACATCAATTCCCAGTACTTGACCAACTGAGTAATAAATGTATTGAAAGTATTCTTCAAACAAGGCCATGGAGAATGAGGGCTTATCTTCACTAGAGAACCTCGTAGTTTGGTTACCCACACATTTAACCCTATGTAGAGGCAATTTCCACCTCTTGTAATTTGTGTCCATGGTGCGGTATTCCTCCAACAAGTCTCTGATTCATAATTTTGTTTTTAGGGAAGTGTCTAGCTGAAAAATAATGGAAATATAATCTGTCTTTATGTCCATGAACTGTGACCCATCAGGAAAATGAATTTCTCTTGTCTACGAATTGTAATTCTTTGACAACACCTTGATTAACTCTACATTCACAAAGACATTAGGTACTACAAGTTTACCCAAATTCAAATTCCAAGGGTTTGACACTGGGCTATACTAGAATTTCTTCCTATAATGATAAATAAAGAGGCCGTAACCCCTACACAGAGTCCATACATCTCCCAAATCTTTCTTTTTATCTTCTAATGTCATACACGATGGGTTAAGCTGTAATATTCTTCTGGATTTTGGCCCAAACCCAAGACACTGATCGATTAAGTCTTGATTCAATTTCCTAGCTTTAGTTTTCTGTCTTTTTGCTTTCTATTTGCCTAGGGTTTTTTCCATCTCAACCCTACTCATGCAATTCTTTCATCTACTTACTGAGAAAATACTTTGAGCTGAGTCTAGACCACTTGGATAAATGCTACAAATTTCCAACTGCCTATCGCCGTCCAAATTGGTTCTCCAAATCCTTCAATTACAATTCACAATGCTTTCAACTTCTTTGAGGCCGCATTTATCAAAATTTAGGACACTTCATCGCACCACCTTTATGATCAAGTTCTTCATTAATAGCGATAGTCTCATCAATATTTTTATTAGTCACATTAGTTAGACTAATAATCATTTCATAACTATAGAATAGACTTTTAATTAAAATGCATGTTGTTTCTTTGATATGCCAATATAGTGATGTTTTTCCCTTCCCTTCTATTGTTTATCGCACTGTTGCCTTGCTCAAGGCTTCTTGCTATGGGGTTGCGGTGTATACCACTCTACCGCATATGTTTCTCACCTTCCCAATGGTATAGTGGTGTATGCTCTTGATCATTACTTGAAGAGTGTCGATGAGACAATCTTATTTGTCTTACTGATATCTCAATGTCTCTTTGACATTATATCTTATGTTCCTCTGATTTTGGTTGCCGATGTTGATGAGACAAGTTAATGTCTCTTGCTGATATGCTACTGTCTCATCGACAATTACTTCGTTATATCCAAGAGTTATGTTTCGTCGAGCACTTGTAGATATACCTTGTCGATGTGACATAAGTGATTCTCTCCTTGATATTCCTGTATCTTGTTGACATTTCACTATTTTACATCATTGATGAGACATATAAATAAGTCTCTTTGACATAGGGGTTTCTCATCTACATTTTTGATCTGTGCTTTGTGCTAATATTGGGGAGACTTTGGAGGGACTCATCGACATGGTGTTATCTTGGAAATATGCTATGAGCAATCATAGGAATATTTCAAAGGAGGAATACACTTTGATGTTGTGATCAAGGGTTTTATTTGGAAGCTCACGTGAGGGATTTTATTAAATTTAAGTTATCATGACAGGAATTCTATGCATATGGTGGATGAAAGAGATGAGTGAAAATGGAAGTATGCAAAAATAATTAGATGGAATTTTGGCAACAACACAATCATGTTTAAAAAAGGATGATTCTTATGGCCTAAACTTTGAAATGCTTCAGTAATATTATTTGTGTCGATACAAATTACCTATTGCAATATCCTTAAATTGTTCAATCTTTGGTATGAATTGTTGGCAGAAAAAATTAGGATTACTTGGATGCTTCTTCCATTCATTTTGTATCAAAATATGTTTGTGAAGACACAAATTTAATAGCTCAATTAGGTAGAGATTTTGTGATTTTGAAATGAAGAGTAAGGTACATTTTTATTTATGCTACATTACATTCATGTGCATAAACAAAATCAGAAGATTGTATTACTAGATTGCACTTATGCAGATGCATATAATATAGGAAAGATTGCACAATCCTTTAAAAAATGTAGTCTTTATTGATAATGTAAATGTATGTTGTTCCACACAAGCCATGTAACTGACTATTTGAATGCATATAATCGAAAAACTATACATTTATATATACAAAAGAGAAAAAAGCACATAAAGAGAAAGGTGACCTGTCATTGCCTCAATGGCGAATCCCAATTGCTTTGTTTTGCATCATCTTCAATCTTCCCACTTGTCTAAGCCTCCAAGTTGATGTCTTCCTTGCTACTCCTACGTTCCCTGCATTTGAGTGAGAAGAGTGTTGTTAGCGCAATGGAGGATTACTAGTCAAAATATGTGCATACATCTATAAACATATAATTTGATCATCATGTGCATTCAAATAAATTCCATTCCATAGATGTCCAGGAAAACAAGAAAGTCATCAAACATATCTATCATATGCTTGGTTTTATCTAACATGTTTTCTCATTGTGCAGGTATAGATAAAATTAGGTTTTTGTTTTGTTTATCTGGTTACAACATGTGGGGTGAAATATGGCTCCCACAAGGGCTGAGCCCATCCTGCTTCCCTATTGTTTCATTTGAGAAGGATAATCACAAGTAAACCATCCATGAAGCATTAAAGATCAATCTTTTCAAGGATAGTGGAGTATGTTGGTAAGGGGTAATCCTCTTATTGATAAAGATTTATCCTTATTAATAAGAACATTCCACTATCAACATAGCCACGATTCTGACAAAACTGATCATCAAGGATTCCAAGATAGTTTTCATTAACAATCTAGTTAAAGTAAGCAGCCCCAAGCATCATAACAGTCACAAGAATTGAACATGAGGGGCAGTCATGTAGATTAAAAGCTTACACAATAGTCATCACTTGCAAAGACAAAGACAACATGTTTCCACATAACAAGTTAAATCGAATGCATGAAAGGTACAATGATGAAGTCCATAATAGTGAATGTTGCTTAAGAGGGATTGAAGGACAACATTTTGTATCAAGGAGAACAAGGTAACCTCAAAATCTCTTGTACCTGAGTATGATAGTACCTGAGCTTCTGGTGTTTCTAGATGGAACCTATAACGAAAAAGTGTAGTCTCCATCTAAAGGAACCATCTTCAGAGCTCTTCCTTGAAATGAGGGTTGAAAACAATAGAAGAAAAGAAATACCATAATTCTAAAGTAACAATTTGTATCAAGACAAATGTCATAAAGTATAATTAAAAGGAAAAATCCTTACAATTGGACCTCAAATTGGACCAATTTTTTTTATGATTTTATCTTTAGAATGTAGGAACTTTCTTTATCGGAGCTTCATGACCTGAAATTGGCTATCAAATTGGACCAATAAAATTTATGATTTTATCTTTAGAATATAGGAACTTTCTCTGTTCGATATTCACGACCTCAAATTAGATCAGAAGCTGGATAAGAAGATTTATGATTTTATCTTTAGAAAGTACAAACTTTCTCTATCAGATATTAAAGATGTAAGGTTGGATAAAAAACTGGATAAGAAGATTTATGATTTTATCTTTAGAATGTAGGAGCTTCCTCTGTTGGATATTTGGAAATTCCTACACATAAGTTATGCTTCAGAGCGAAAAAACCCAGAAGTGTTTCACACTAGCTCAAGGTATAATCCAACTTGGTTATGACACTAATAGCAATCCAATTTTTCCTAAACCGTCCATACCTAAATGTTGCATCACAATATATTCTTCCTACACATAAAAATGCCACATATTAACCCCTTCTAAATAAAACTCAAAATACCATGAAACAATGAGTCCCCTATATTAGTAAGTAAGTAGGCAGTCTATAGGGCATAGTTTGATTTTATACAAGGATGCTCATGAAAGGAATATTCAAGTGACAGTGAGTGAGTTGTTTGAGATTGCATCTAATGGTGCAATATCCAGTCTTAAAGGTAGTTAGCAAAGTAGTAAATGTGCAAGAAAATCAAATTGTACACAACAAACAATTCATAATGTTATCCTGCATAATGCCTTAAGTTTGAAGATAAAAATCTCATTGTATCTTGATGAAAGTAGTGACCTTAATGGTCAATCACTGGCAACCATGAGTTTAGAACATGCTATTGTGCTTATGGAGGCAAAATTTTAAGCAAGGCGATGAGTGGTGGTTTGGAACAATGGCAGGTATGAAGGACTTGATTTATATGCATAATATGTAGTCTAGCTTAAGACAACGTTCTTAGAAGAGATTGAAGGTGGATTATGGAACTCAAGGGTTACCATGATAAAGATTAAAGAAAAGATTGAGATCTATTTAAAATCCACTATCATGAAGATATTAAAGGCAAAAATGCAAACCCTAGTAGTTGGAGTAATGACCACAGTGTGAAAGATGACAGTGTGCTAGGGTAGATTTAGGAGATCTCCACATTATCTAATCATAGGAAAATACATCATTTTTTAATTTTAAAATTAAAAGAAATTATTCTAAACCCTATATTGGACACATTGATACTTCAAAAGCATCTGATTTATATTTTTAAATTAAAAGAAGTCATTCTAAACCCTATATAGGATACATTGATACTTCAAAAGCATCTAAAGGAATTTGAGATTATAGAAATATATGTCAATTAAATACCTGGATTACAAATAGTAGCACAAACATTGTAACCCTTGTTGATCAGAGCAGGAATGAGATAAACAACAATGAATCCTATGCCTCCTATCACACACATCTCCTTACCATTCTCTGTCATTCTTTACTAAAGCACTTCTCCATTTTGGTGGGATATGCCTAAAAATAAGGTTTCAACAAAGGTTTTATTGTATGTTTATTAAAATGAAAACTCCATTCTGGCGAGCTATGCCTGAAAATAAGATTTCGATAAATTTTTTAGAGTATGCTTATTAGAGTTTTAGAGTATTTTAGTGGACTATATTATTGATTCCTTAAATGATTTATTCAAATGGATTGTGACTAACATGATTTGCTGCATTTAGTACTATAAATTGTAATGATGCCACGATTATCGTACTACCACCGTCTCTTATTATACCCATTGTGGTATGGCGGTGTTTTTCCCTTCCCTTCTTCTATTTACTGCACTACCACCTTGCTCGAGTTTTCTTGCTGTGGGGTTGCGGTGTATACCACACTACCACATATGTTGCTCACCTTCCCTGTGGTATAGAGGTGTATGATTTTGATCATTACTTGAAGAGTGTTGATGAGATAATCTTATTTTTCTTACCGATATCTCAATGTCTCATCAACATTACTTTGTTATATCCAAGAGTTGTGTTTCGCCAAGCACTTGTAGATATACCTTGTCGATGTGACATAAGTGATTCTCTCATCAATATGCTCATATTTTGTTGACATTTCACTATTTTACATCATTGATGAGACATATAAATAAGTCTCTTCAACATAGGGGTGTCTAAATTGGCGCTAAAATTGAAGCTAAACTTGAAGCTAAAGTCAGAGCTAAAAGTGGTGCTAAACTCGAGGCTAAACTCGGAGCCAAAGGCAATACTAACAACGACACCACACTCAAAGCCAATATTGGCACTAAAGGCGACTCTAATTTCAACGTGAATTAGCACCTACATTAGCGCCGACTTGTCCTGATCAACGCAAATAAATGCCAAAAATAGTGCCATCCCGATAAACATCACCGGCATTTTAAAAATATTGGCAAAAAATACATTAAAACAGTGGGTGGAAGCAAAAAATAGAGCAAAATATGGAGCAAATCACAGGGATTTTTTGTAGTGCTACCACAAAGATAGGCCTACTATCCATAGCATAGCATTTACCACTATTAATGTCTATCCACATACCAAGATATTTCATAACTCCTACTGGAATGATGTTAATAGCAGCTCCCAAATAAATCATTCAATTTCTCACCATTTTGTTATTTATGAGTAATGTGGTAAAGAATGGATCCACCTGTGGGGGATTCGTCAATGAATCACCAAGGTATACTTCAAGGACTTTTACATCTCCCTGCCTATCATTACTGATTTTAGTGATTTCCTTATTCTCTAAGTGTGCGTTTTATTGGTTCCACTAGATATTAGTTGAATAGAACTATCTCTATACTCTTTTATCTTCATCATTTCCAATAATGGCACAAATATCTTCACTTGAGACAACACTTGTGTGAAATCAAATGAAGAGGATTTTTCTATTTTGGCCACCTTCTTTTGTTCCAATCGATCTCCTTTATTTTCCTCTTTCTCCTTTGTATTACTTTCATCATGCTTATGTTTTCTTTTGCATAACTCCTTGTCTTCTTCTTTGAGAACATGTTTTTTCTCATTCTTATTTAGTTCCTTATTCTCTACCCTCTTTGGTTTATCTTGAGTTGTTCCCTTTTATTTTACAAAAAATCCTCTCGGAGTACCCTCATCTGTGTTTATTGTTATGTTCCTTAGCCTATAATCTATTTTTGCTTGCTCTACTGCTGCAATGGTAAACTCTTTGATTTCCTCTTCAGTTGGCCTCCTCAATCTTGACCTATTTGACTCAAGTGGTGTGTAAGGATGATGTGATTCATCATTTCTTTCATCTTCCTGATCGAAGAAGACCTGTTGTTCTACCATGTGAATGTTGTATCTCTGGTTATTCACATCATACTCATAACCTTCATCTCCTAAGGATGAATATTCATGTTCAATTGGATGAAGGGTATGTGAAGTTAAGTATATTGTATGATCTTGATCTTCATTGTCACCTGGCATTTCTTCTTCTTATATTGATTGTGCTACAACACAATGATTTGAGGAATGAGGTACCTTGCAAAATTGACACCAAGGGCTATTATATACCATATAGGCTCCCCTTTTCTTTAAGGGATCATGAGTTTATTTATACTCGGGTCTGTCACTTATGGGTTTTCCATCTTTCCAATTTGTGTTGTATGGAATATCATGCAATCTAGGTTGTTCATTTCTATATGAGTTCTCCTGCTTATTTTGAGGGTTATTAAAGTTTTGGGGAACTCTAATGTTATCCCTTTTTCCAGTCATCCATGCAGCCTTTCTGTTATTTTCAATGGTCAATGCAGTTTTTTGTGCTTCAGTTAGACTTCTAGGGCATTTTTTTCTGAGCTCATACCCTATTTTTGGATCAAAAGCCTTCAAATAAATACTTAAGGCTGCCAGATCAGTTAGTTTGGATCCTTGTGGTATTTTGTTATATAGTTTGGAGAACCTCTGATTGAAGTCATAGATTGACTCATTATGATATTTTTGAATACTTATTAGTTCATGGAGGGCTAATTCAGGGGCACATTGATTCCCATATTGCTCTAGAAACTGGTTCTGAAAGTTTGCTATAGAATCAATTGAAACGTCAGGTAAATTATTGAGCCAATCTCTTACTTCTTCAATTAGTGACATCATGAGAAATCTCATATTTACATCCTCATATCCCATGCTAATATCCTATATAAAAGCATTGAAATTTTTGATATGTTCTTCAAACGATATCACATTATTTCCAGTCAATTTGGGAACCATATTCCTCCAATTTCTATCCATTGGGTATGGATACAATTGATGACTTGTCAAATCAAATTGTCTACTGATAGGGTTTTGTGGATGCAAATTTAGAGGTGGTGGATTGGGATGGTATTGGTATACATATTGGGGTTGATGGTATGTATTCTAGTGTGGCACATATTACTGATGTTGTGGGACATACTGTTGACTTGGTGGTGGATAGTGTTGGGGAATATTTCCAACATTTGGGGGTTGAGATCTTTGTGGCAGTATATTAGACTGGGCATGTTGTCTTGGGTTACCACCTATATTATAAGGTACTTTCGAATTACTTGGGACACTTGTATTTCGGAATTTCCCATGTGAATTAACATTGCCACCTTGTTTATTTGAGGGGACATATCTTGGTGGTTTTTGCGCTTGGATGTTTAATTGGGCAATTTGTCAATCTATCTCCAGGCATTCTTGTATCATCTATTGTTTCCTAATAAGTTGTTATCTCTTCTACTCCAAATAGGATTCCATTTCTTGGTTAGACATACTATCAAAGTCAACAAAAGCATGGCTAGCTCACCCCTCCTGATGTTCTTCTCCTTGAAGTAATGAGAATCTCCTATCATATTCCTCTTGCCTTCTTCTTCTTTCTTCCTCAGCCCGGGCATTGAACTCTTCTTGTTGAGGATCCGGTTGGAAATTGAGGACAATGTCACTTAAATTTTTTCTTCCAGGTGGTGTTGTGGGATTTCCACCATCAACATGGAAAGGAGAATTAAACATTTTGAAGGGTTGCTCTGATATGTTCACATTATCTTCTAGTTGTTTAGATATTATTTCACCCTTATTTATGTTGCTTTTTCCATTAGGAGATCCATGTTTATCTATCCACCTAACAATGTTCTTCTTGGGACTCTCCTAATGTAAAGATCTTCTTCCATTCATTTTAGATGATATGAAATATCTCTGGTGTCTATTGTCTATCCTTTGTGATATGATATTTATCTCATCACTCATACAAGCTCTTCAGAGTTGCCACCTACCTTTTATGAGTAGGAAAATGGTTGTGTTCTTTAATAATGGAGTATTCAATTTATCATGCTATTTTGGAATGACTCTATTATGGAAGGCTTCAGGTTTAGAATAGGCTTAGTCCCTAGTAGAGTCACCAATCTATTGGATTGTGTGACTTGGATGGGGGGTACAAATGACACAATTATGAACCTTTGGTTGAAGAACAATTTTGAAACTTTATTGTCTCTATAAATGGATAGGCTGAAACTGAATTTATTTATGAGTTTTTCCCAACAGAGTCGCCAATCTGTTGGATCTCAAAAATGTAGGTTACAAATCCTAAGGGGATGTCGGGCTCTATGATCAGACTTGCAACGTTCTTGAACCAATGAATGGATATAACCTATTCGGTCGATGACTCCCTACACTTCAGGCTCTGCTAGACCTAGATAGGTAGACCTTCATAATGGAGCAGATTAGAAGAATGTATGATTTGGTTGAATGGATGGATCTATCCACAATGGAAAATAGTGTGGGATAGATGAAATATTATTAATTACTCCTACTCCTAGTACTGAATTTGAAATATGAATGATTGAATAAGATTTTATGGAATTCTAAAATGAGATGGGTAAGAATAGTGTGTACTTTTGTTGGACTGATGGAGTCAAGAGGTGAATGATATGTGACTTACTTACTGGCTATAGTTCTAATTGTTTGGAACTTATACTTGTTTATACCTTGTATAAACATGCAAGAATGTGACTGGAAAACTCTACTTATTGATCCAATTGATCCTATCAAGTTATTGTGATTTATTACAAGGATTTTAATCCTTCTTTGAAGGAACCAATTAAAAGAATCACACAATGAAAAAAAATGTGTATTGACAAATGAAGTACATCTTTAATTTTAATAACAAGACAACATCAATGTGGAGACAACTTGAAAATCTTATCAATTATCTAACTCTTCTTAATGATACAAATGTTACCTCCAAGTTACTGTAATCAATTAAAAGGATTTTAATTCTTTAATAGAAACCAATTAACTTAATTACACAAAAACAACAAATGTGTCTTGATGAAACTGAAATATCAACATGGATACATAGGTTCAAATAACAAAGAAATAACAATGTGGAGACAACCATATAATTGTTTAATTCAACAAACAATAGACACCAGATTTTAGCCATCAGATTAAAACTTCTTCTCCATTATATGTATCATCAAATAGTATGCATTATGAAAAGAGTTCTTGAATATATGAGCAATATTTTGCAATCTATCTTCTTACTATGCCTACTATAAAATAAAAGTGTTGTGATGATCCTCTTAATCATCATAAGTTCAACATATATATCAATATCTTGAAGGGGCATACCCCTTCACAAGAGTCTTTTGGACTTAACAACAATAAAACATAAACAATTAAGCTCTAGTGAGCCATAAATGAACTTTTGTTATATGATCTAAATAATCTCATCTCAAGTGAGTGCCAACATCTTCTAAAGCATTCCTTGCAGCTATCTCCATGATCACCATTTTCTCCAGATGCTCACATGTCTCATCTAGCGCTAATTCCTCATTCTTGGTTGCTTCCAAGGTTCCATGTAACATCAATCTGCACTCTTTAATCCATTCATTCTGGTCTTTGAACTCTCCATCATCTTTGAATAGTGTAGGCACTCTCTCCTTTGCAACATCAATAAGATCCTTCACATCTTCTTGAAGTTCATTATAGTATTCCTTGTGTTTTCTCATAATATCTTCAGTAGCTATGATGGCTCCACTATTAGAAGTATTTTTATTTTGTTTTTCTTGGATTTTCTCCTAAAGTCGGTCATTTATCTATTTATGTTCCTGAATTGCAACATAACTTTTGGAATGGGTCACCCACAACTTGTTCATCCAAACCATCAGGTTGGTGTGCCTTTTCTGGAATATTGCAGAGAGTTCAACAAATCTGGATTTACTTACTTGAGCATGTACATTTGATTCTTCACTCTTATCCTTTGATTGAGAGCCTTCTCCTTGAGTTAGTAATCTAGTAAATCCCTTGAGTGTACCTTTGACCATGTCCTTCAAGAAATATTTTTCTTTAATCATCTTCTCATTGTTCATTTTGTACATGTCTCTTTCCTTGATCAACATCTGGATCTGTGCTTTATTTAATTTGGCTACATTATTGCCAATGTGAGTAGTGGCCACATGATTAGTTTCTCCTACCTTCAATGTCATTGCATGTACAAATTCCTTCTTAGTGTCAATGATCACAAATTTCTTGCGTGGGGGATATAGGGCCCAAATCATGAGAGAATTTTCATCGGGATTATATTTTGATCCTGTGTGTACTTCTATAACCCCTTCTGGACTAAGCTTGTGTGTAGCAACATTATCATGCAAAAAACTATCAAAGACAAGAGCTGAATTCAAATCTAAACCAGGGAAAATCATTTACACCAATCTCCTCCAACAATTTCCTTCCTCTTTCTGGAGTCATATCCTTCATCTCATTTTCCACGTCTAATTTCAAAGTGTTCAACAATTGGGCTTCATTTCTAGGTGTAATATCTAAGACAAATTCTCTTATTGATTTACCTTTTTGTTTGTACAAGAATGATCTAAATTCAGGAGATTTTATAAATTTATCATCAGAAACAAAGGATTTATAGGCTAGCTGCCTTGTATCTATATCAAAACCTTCTTCAACTTCTTGTTCTCTATTGGGAGGTTGATACTCCTCAATTCTTAACTTAGAAATTTTGTTAGTTTGACCTTGATATTCCCTTTCACCAGCAGACTCTTCACCTCCAGAAGACAACATTTCTGCCTCTTCTATTTACTTCATTTTATGCTCTGCCTTGTTGTTATACTCATTAATGGCTAGTTCAACTTCCCTCTCTTCCACATTCCTGATTGCATCATCATGCAGATAGGGTATATGAACATATCCACCCAAATTTAGTTTCTTTTTGGCAAAATCAATGTATCCATCAGGATCAAATCCATTTCTTAGTGGAGCATTCTTCAAATTGAAATGTGATAACTTATTTAAAATTAGATCATACCCTTCTTTTGACAACACAATAAAGTCTCCAAATCATAATATACTTGGCATGAATGATTTTTTCTCATAGGCACTTAGATTCATAACACTTGAATAATCCATTTGTCTGAAAACTTCCAAGTATGTAATCCTGCTCGAAACTATTTTTGGTAGAAGAAAAGGTGTATCCTCAAAACCATATACCCTAATCATGGTGGCATCTACATAACAATACCAATTTCCCCAATTATCACCAACAGTTGTAGGTTCATTGAAATATTTTGGCCTTAGAAATATTTTAATCTCATTTATCAAAGAATAATCACAGGGGTGATTAAAAAATCTATACAATATCTTAACAAAATACTCTCAAAATGAACATAATTAGAATTCACAAATCTACTATCCCAAATAGCAGTCCAAAATTGTACTAGTAATGGCTGACCTTCCTTATCAGATTGTGCAATTCTCAATTCTTTTGGCCACATTCCTATCTCCTATCCATAATACAATATTGTATGCATGAGGATAGAATAATGCTTGAAGTGTAGTGTGGGAGATCCATTTTTGATTTCTATTAACCCTGAGTAAATCCATTTGAAAATGTGCGACGCATAATCGAATGGTCTTGCATTGTGGCACTAAATATTTGTTGCAATCATGATTGGTCCTATTCACATGAATTCAGAGGCTTCAACCCCCAATACTTGACATACTGAGAAATATGTGTGTTTTAGGTAGGGTTCAAATAAATTGACATGAAAAGGAGGCCCATCATTGTCTTCAAGTGGGATAAGGTCTCCATCCTTCCTAGGTCTATGTAATGGTAATATCCATCCTTTATAAGTTGTTTCCATTCTCCAATACTCCCTTTCCAAATCCTCATGTACAATTGGCTCATCACATGTGTCACTGAGATTAAAAAATTCAAAAAGTGCAGTATTGGACACATGTATGAAGGGTTCACCTTGAAAATTGTAGATAGATTTTAGGTCAGGGTTGTAATGCTTGGATAGGAGTTTCACAAGTTCTACAATCACAAATACATTTGGAACGACTAGTTTTCCCAAATTGATGTTCTAGGGATTGCACACTGGTTCAAACCTACTTCTTCGATAATAGTGGAAAATGAATAACTCATATCCTCTAAGAGGGGTCCATGCATCTCCTATATTTCTATATTTGTCTTCAAATTTTCCTACATCGACCCTTATTTGCGTAGACCTCTTGGCCTTCAGCCTTGAACTGGGTAATTGTTTGATAAGGTCTTGGTTCAATTTTCATTCTTTTGTTTTCGATTCCTCCCATGTTTTAGTTCTTTGTTTTTTACTTTTGGTTTGACCACCTTCACCCTATTGCTTCCTACTCTTTGCTTTCATAGAACTCAAACCCTCTATTTTCAATTCCCCAAGGAAATATAATCAAATTATAATTTATCAATTGTAAGGAAGTTCGTAAGCTTACTTGTGAATTCCTGGCCGCATTGTATTTCTCGAATTCTGTCCGACCTCCCATCCTTCCCGTTGTAAATTTTGAAAATCCTTTTTGTTCATTCTTCTTTCAATCAGGGAATATTTACATAATGTTCATTTGTGCGACCATTAATGTTCATCTCTAAGAATAAATGCAATAGGTTTTTTGAATTTCGTAATGTCATAACGAAAAAGATTATATTGGTGAAACATTTTATGTCTTAGGCCAATCTATGTATCTAACTTAGTGCCACCTTCATTTATACATTCTCGATCAATCGTCAAGACATAATTAAATGTCTTTCCGATGTGGAGTGTCCCCTTGATTTATCATTCTTGGTCGGGAATACTACACAATTCTCGTATCGATACTATGTAATTGGCCTTTGTCCTATTTTTCAACTCATATTACTTCAGGGAGAAAATTGTAAAGTTTTCCCGATGTCAAAGCGGCTTGGACCACTAGAAGTCTTTTCAATCATCGCCTGGTGTCACTCTGATGAATAGTGATCCATTCTTATTCCCATCAACCTAAATAGAACCATCGTTGAGAGAATAGAGTATTATTTCGATGTCTTTAGTCTCTCTGACATGTTTCTTCCATCACTTCATTCATTTGGATGAATCAAAAAGAATTTCTCTGAGACTTCCTTCATTGGTGTGACCCATAAGGTTGGTAAGATTTGAGTGATTCATTCTGACTATACAAGTCTCTCCAATAGTTGTTCTCCTTCGTCGGCAAAATAAGACATGTTTCTCGTCGATGAGATTTCCATCAGTGTGAGTCGAGAGCTTGAGATGATTTGAAAACTTCACTCTGATTGCTTTGTTCTTTCCGATAAGCCTTTATCAATGGAATGACAAGCATGGTCTTCCTGATTGTGTAATTCCCAAGGTCTTTGATCGCTATGATTAGATTCATGTCTGCCCAATATTGCAGAAAATGTTCAAATGAAGGGCTCTATGACTTGTTGATTGGTAAGACACACATATGATAATGTTCCAAACATGTACCAAATACTCATGACATGAGAGGCAACTCTGCTATATTTTGGATCGGTAGGAAGTGAAAATGGAGCTGGATGATGAAGTGAAAAATGGCAATAAAAAGCAAAGAGGGAACTTGCAGAATGAGGAGGAAAATTCCAAGAAAAATAGATATCAGGGAGACCAACCCATTTCATGACAAGGATCAATTGCCTTGTAATTTTTCTCAATTGTGATCAAGGAAATATTTGTATGTAAAAGACTATATTCATGGGTCCATGGGATACAATATGGATATGGTCACACAAATTTCAACAATTTGTATTGATCATAAAATTAATGTGAGACAAATTTCTGTGGGGACTGGGAGATAAGTAGGTGGAGTCTAGTGAGAATGTGAGAATTTTCTAGTCCTAACACACCTGATGCTAAAAGGGCAGAGTCTGAGGAAAAAATTCCCAAATTATATGGGAAATTTAAGCAAGACCAAGAGGTTACCCCATGATTTTGGAAGATGAAGCTTCACTGCATCTCATGGAATGTCAAGGGACTAGAGTCCCCTGATAGAAAATTCATAGTAAGAAGGTTTTTAAATTTGGAAAAGAAAAAAGATGTGGTTTTCCTACAAGAAACCAATGCAATAGGCTTCACCATGGAAACTAATCTAAAATTTATCTAGAAGGACTCAATCATGTTCAACACCAAGCACAATAAAGGTAAGGGAGGCACCTCCATCCTCCTCTCAAGAAAATGGAGCCAATGGGTCACCAATTTTGGAATTTTTCCTTGTAACATGGTAGTTTGGGTGATTGTGGACAAAGAAGGTACCTCCTTTGGTCTATGCTCTATTTATGCCCCCAATGATCACAGAGAGAGGGCCTCCCTGTGGAAATGGCTTGCCAATCTGCCAGAGGTACCTTGGATCTTGGGGGGTGATTTCAATATGATTGCAACATGAGGACAAGTGTGGAGGGGTGGACATGACCTGGAAAGGAAGTGAGAGGCACTTCTGGCAATGGCTAAAATGAAAGCCAAGTCTGGTGGATCCCATGGAGGTCAAGGAAAAGGATTTCAAAGGGGTATGGTACTCCTAGTGCAATGCTCAAAAAGGGGATACAAGGATATACTATAGGTTGGAGAGGTTGTATGTGAAAAAAAATAGTTTCAACTTCATCCCCAATGAGGAGGGTCTTCCAGTCTATATCTATCCCTATACTCTATTCGACCATCATCCTATCAAGGAAAGAATTGAAATAAGCAACAATCAACCTTGTGACAAGCCAAGGAAGGATGGATTCCCCCTTAACACTGCCCTCCTAAAGGATGAAGACTACAAAGATGCTATCTCCTCCATAAGAGAAATTAACAAATGGTTGTTGAGGAAAGAGAGTGCAATTGGAAGGTGGAACCAAAATGTGGTGTCCTGGAAAAAAATGTTTCAGACTATTGGCAAGAAGAAGGCCAAGGACAACAAGTGGGAAGAAAATAAGCTGCAAGACAATCTCCTAGATGTAGAGTCTAGAATTCAAGTTGACCCAAGCAATGAAAGGCTTGGGGAGGAACTCTCCTTAACAAAGGACAAACTAAGGAGGTTTAAAAACCAGAAAATCCAAGGACATAAAGTAAGATCTAGGTTGAACTAGCTCAACTATGGTGATAAATGATCAAAATTATTTTTTAGCTACATTAGGGAAAAGAAGTTCAAAGAGCAGATTGATCAAATAAGGGATAATGAGCAGATTTTCACCTCCCAGGAAGAGATCTTGGAACAATTCTAGAAACACTTCAAGAACCTTTTTACATTTGAAAATAATGTGGCTAAAAACCAAAGAGCCAAAGATTTCATAAAAGAGATCATTTGAAAAATGGTCTCAGAAGAGGATGCAACCCTATTAGGTGCCAATCTGACTAAGGAAGAAATAAAGAGGGCTATTATTGCAATGAACAATAACAAGTCGCCAAGTAGTGATGGCCTCCTGATGGAGTTTTACAAATCATTCCAAGACTGGGTCTGTGATGAATTATTGGAAGTCTACCGAGAGGCAATAGATAGGGGCTCATCAAGCTGTTACCAAAAGGGGGTGACAAAAACCTTATAAATAATTGGTGCCCAATCACTCTTTTGAATGTCTCCTATAAGATTCTGACCAAGGTAATGGCCTTCAGGCTAACTAATATCCTATCGAAGTTCATCAACAACACCCAGACCAACTTTATAAAGGGAAGGTACATCTTGGAAAACTTGGTAACTAGTTGGGAAGGCTTAGAATGGGCAAGACACTCCAATCAGAACACAACAATGGTCTTGTTGGAATTTGAAAAGGCCTATGATAGGATAGAATGGCACTTCTTAAGAACAACTCTTGTAGCCTTTGGAATTCCCATGGAATTTTGCAACATGGTGGATACTCTTATGAATAATGTAGTGGCCCAAGTAGAGGTAAATGGGGAAGTTTCACAAGAATTTGAACTTGAGAGATCTATCAGACAGGGGTGTCCCTTGGTCCCAACTCTTTTTGTCATTGCATCGGATGCTCTTCATTACCTGCTAAGAGATTAGTCTTCCTCTTTGAAAGTAAAAGGTATCAAACTGCTAGATCAAAATGAGATAATTAATATCCAATTTGTAGATGATACTGCAATTTTCCTAGAGCTGGAAGAAAGAAACATGGAGACGCTAATGGGAAAGCTTGACCTTTTTTGTTAGGCCTTTGGTGCCAAAATTTCTATTGCAAATTCCTGCATTCTTGGGTGGGAGGATTCCCCCCCAAATGGTTGAAAAAATATGACTTTCAGTGGGGGGGACCCAACAAAATTGTAAGATACCTCAGGATTCCTTTCTCACTCAATCCCAACCTGAAGGAGATGTAGCTGTGGATAAGCAACAAAATTGAAAGAAAGATTGCGAAGTGGGACAAAAACTATCTTTAATTAGATGGTAGAATGCAGGTATGTCAGAAGATTTTCTCTTCATATAGCATTTATTTTACCTCAGTCTGGATGTTCAGTAGCTATTAGGTAAATGAGATCCAAAAAAGGATAAGAAGCTTTCTCTGATCAAATGACAAGGGTAAGAGAAAAAAGAATGTTGTCAATTGGAATTGGTGTTGTGTGGAGAAAATTTTAGGTGGACTTGATCTAAAGGACTTGAAGCTGCGAGGTATTGCCTTGGCAACCAAGTGGATTGCCAGAGAATTTGATGGTAATGAGCCTTGGAAGGTGTTGATAAGGAACAACATTCTACTAGCCACTCCCAAGCAAGCAAAGACGTGGAAAGGTCTGCCAGTGTGTGACATTCTCTTGGGGCAATACCCTATGACTCTAGCCAGCTCTATAGTGTTTAAAAGCCTGAAGAAGGCCTGTGAAACTAGTAAATCAAATTCCATTTGCAAATCTAACAATATCCCCTTAAATAATGGACTCAGTTGCCATTCTAGTAGCTCCATCTGGTGGAACCTTTGTAACAATAGAAAGCCTCTAGCCCTATTGCAAGGCTGCTCTGCCAAAAGGTGGAATCTCGCAGGCATCTAGACCTTCAATGAAATCTTGAACAATGGACAAATCAAAAGTTGGGACTCCCTCGCCAATGATTTCAATTTTCCCACCTCTAGCTTAAGAACCTTTAATACTATGAAAGAAGCCTGCAAAGAAATCCATTTCCCTCCTAACTTCTCTAATCCAATCTCTCTGAACTGTGACCTTTGTTGGAAGGATGGTACTAAGCTTGCTGAGCTCAAAGCCAATTTTTTTTACAAAGAGCTTACAGTTTCAGTTGATGTTTCTTCTCATGCTAACCTGAGTTGGGGAATTGATCTCCCTAACAAAATTTTGATGAATAATTTTGACTGTATCTGGCATAACATTGGTGAGCCTAAGAAGGCTTGTTTTAGATGGCTTATTCTTCTTCATAAGCTTCCTTATAAGTCCAATTATATGGATATTGAAATTTTCTCTATGTGCAGGACTCCATAAACTATAAAGCATATTTTGTTTGATTGTTTATATGTGTAGACATAGAAAATGTACAGTTTCGATTTGGCACACCTGATCCCGATTTACTAACAACATTTCCTCCTAGATCAAATTCTCAGCATTTCATCACTTTCTATCCTTTAATTTAATAAATCACTATTTATTGGATTAAGTCTATCACCTCCTTTGATTAAATTAATCAGTTTAATTTAATTAACCCTACATTGCTGTTTAATTAAATAAATCATTTTATTTGATTAAAATCTCTAAAGTCTTCTCATTAAATAAAATAAATTAAATTAAACCTTATTTGATTTAATCTAACACATTCCTTCTTTATTAAATAAATCAAACCATTTATTTAATGAATCATTTCCTCTCAATTCTTGACTTAAATCAATTCATAAATCTAAGTCTAAATTGTCACATCACCTAATTCTTCATTAAGTTAATCAAATCATTGATTAAGTTAATCCTTCTCACTAAAATTCTCTAGAGAATGCAACTTACACAATAAATCAATTACTTTGATTTATTAATTCTCCTATTTTCCCTCACAAAGCATCAAAAAGAGAATATTCCTCTTTTGAATTCAAAAAGTCCAAGTGGACTTGGTCCTTCCAACAAGGCATTAAAAGCCTCTTACATGTCCTTGACCTTGAGCCAAGTGACATTAATTTCATTAATTTTCCCTCTTCAACATGTCATTTCTCAAGTTTGAAATGCCACCTAATTGCATTTATTGGCACATTGGCCAAAACTTGCACATTCCTCATCCAATCACATTTGGACAAGTGGCACAATGCCATTGGACTATCTTTTGTCCCACATTGCTTATTTCCACTATCTCTTCCAAGATTTGAATCTATAAATTGGAGACTCTTCTCCTCAATCTTCATCCACAAATCATATGCAAAGCTACTCTCTTCAAGTGAGAACTGATTTTGCTATCTTCATCCATACATTCCTATCATTTTGACATTTGCACCAAGGTTATGCTCAAATCTCTTTGGAGATTTGACCATTTCTTCATCAATCCACATTGCAACCATAGGAATTGGGAAAGGGCCAATTGCAACATATCATTGGCACCAATTCCCTCATAAGATCTTTAACTTATTTGCTTAATTAGGATTTAATTCAAGTTTATTGCTTTATGTTCTTCATTTTCCTAATTTTACCTTAATAAGTGGATTTCATGGGGAATCCTTCAAATCTTTACATGCATTTTGATCTAACACTAACAATTTTTGACTTCCTTGTGCATTTGCAAGTTTAGGGGTTCACATTTTGGTGCTAGAAGGAGGGCAATCTCAAAATTTATTACGTTTTCCTCAAATTTCCGTGGTTTTTTTCACATTTTTTGTTCATATACAGGAAACTGCACCGCGGACCAGACACGCGATGTTGTATTGCACCGCGGACTCATACGCAGCGCTGTATTGCACCGCACCCCCCGAAGCCCACGACACCATATAGCACCCCAACTTCTTCCCGCGCTTCAAATTTGAAAATTTGCCGGACTCCGTCTCTTCCAAACTCCACCACGTGTAAAACTCTTCCGCACGGGCGGTCTCTGTTTTTGTAGAGCACCACATACAGTCGACCGTGCGGTGCTGTATAGCACCGCCTGTGTTTTTTAAGCAGCACTGCACCTGTTAAGGAGCACCGCACTTGCTAAACTCTGCTGTGGGATCAGTCTGGTTTTTTAAAAAAATTAATTTTTTTTTAGCATTAACCTGGTTTGCTGTATTTCTTTTTTTGATCTCTGTTTTTCTGTTATTTTGTAGGATGGAAGCAAAAGGAGAAGTTCACCATGATGTTATCTTCACAAACCCAAAGTGTTTCTAAACACTAAAAGTGTTCTTTAACACTTCTTGAGAAAATTTGTTAAAATCTTTGGCCTTAGGAAAACTAATTTTACTTTGGGCTTTAAAAAACATTCAAATTTTCTTTTATATCATGTTCATTTTGTGCAAAGTGTTTCTAAACACTTAAGTGTTCTTCAACACTTTTTAAGGAACTTGTTAAAATATTTGACCTTAGAATACTAAATTTTCATTGGGATTTAAAAAGAACAAACAAACTTTGTTTTTTTTAAAAAGTTGCTAAGGGGCTAAAAAGAATTTTAGGCAAATACACTAGAGTTGGTTTGAAAGGTAATAATTGAACAAGGCAACTTCACACTTCATTTGGTGCTTTTAAAAAGAATTCATCATTGCTTTGAAGGTTAAAATGAACAAGTGTCTTTTATGTTTTGCAAACTTTTTTATAAATTAACATCACTAAAATGCGTATGCGCTTCTCTCGCGCTTTATAGCGATCTTGAGAATCAAAAGCATTTTAGTGATATTAACTTGTCAAAAATATTGCCTCCACACTTCAATTTGGGCATTTTAAAATTGAACAAAACATGTGAGTGTGAATAGACTTATTTTGAGTGTTCTCCTTTTGTTTTTAAACAAAAGTCGATCGAACTACGAATAATGTTTGTTCGCTATTGTTTATCTTAGAGGACCTGCCTTGTGGGAAAAAGTACTCACCCAAGGGAATGACCCAACCGGGAACATGCTAAAGCCAAGCGACTTCCACCCGGGATATAAGTGTGGATATTGGAACAAAGGCCAATATCACGAGGATTATTCCGACGAGATGGACAACAATGGACTCTCACCGATGTTGGATAATCCCCCATGAATGGAATGCCCGAATTAGAACCCCTTATTTAGAAAAAGGCCAAAACCTTGTCTATCTTGTTGGTGCAAAAGGTCATGTCCTTTGAAGCCGCCCCACGTAACATGCGGTCTTGTTGTGGAAATGGAAAGTATGCCATGGGAGATTCATGGGTACTAATGCTTGGCTGACCCGAATAAGTGAGTGCCATGGAGGGGAGCTAGTGTGGTCAAGCATTTAGCCATTCGCATAAGATATGCGCAGCTGGATTTATCCAAGTGGGAACCCAACAAGGTATTGCCTCATCAACCTAGGAGTGTAAAAATTGCTTGGAAAGAACACATTGCTTGATCTTGAAAACATTTGAAAAATGAACATACACAAAAACCTTGAAATTTCAAACACCTTGTGGGAAACAAATACCTATTGATGAACTTGCCCACTCTTGCTTTCCCTAGGAATCACATTCCTAGAGGTTTCTAAGTGTAAAATTTCTACCATCATTTGTTTCCAATAAGGATAAACATAAGGAAACTTTTGCCCTATTTTCCTTGATTTCCACACAAAGGATCTTGTGGGATGAGAAAGAGAATGGGACACTAGACATGTAGTTTGAAACCTAAGCAAGCAAGTGTCTTGGATAAAAAGAACCTCATTTAACCAAGATAAAGAGACAAATTGAATTGCACATGTGTTGTTTCCAATGATTTCTGGCAAGATTAAAATCCCAAAGCCAAAGTTCAAGAAAGTGAGTCTAGAAATCCGTGAGCAACGCCTTGAGATGCTCCTTGAAGTAAGGGAGAGACTTGTATACAATTTCTACAAAAAGGCCTCAAGAAACAATCCCGCATTATATGCATTTTATTGTCAACAAAATATCGAACTTTTTCAAAGGTTTGCATTTCTCCCATAGGAAGTCTAGCATGTTCTTCAATACCGAGGTTTTGTAGAGAGAGTCAAATCTAGGTTAAGGTTCAAGATCAAAGTTGTCATTCCCATTCATTCCTCCATCAAATCAAATCTCATTTCATCATCAAACCTTTTGGAGAACTCTAGAATCGATCATCATGCTAAACTTAGAGGGCTAAATCAACATCATCATACCTTGGCTTAACACACTTAGCCAACATAGTCTTAAACCATTGGACAAATTTTCTTTGAGATCACACAACTTCTTAAAGTCTATTAGTTCTCAAGCACATTGGCATAACACACTTTGTCAATTCATCCATTTGTGCAAGTTCCCTTAGGATAACACAACTTCCTAGGGAAAACAACTTCACAACAATCTTGTTTGACTTAACGCATCTAGTCAAATTATCACAATCAATCAAATCAAAAGCCCTTACAAAGTTTAGAACATACCTTCAAAAAGTTCTTCAAAAAAAGGTTTTCACTCATCCCATCCGTTTAACCCATCACCATTATCACCATCTTTGATCTTTTAGCTTCCCTAGTTCTTCTCTTTTGGACCTAAAGGATTAGGATCGAACAAATCCCTAATTTTTATGGTCCAAACAAGATCTCAATACAAGAAGGACATGGAGAATATCAGAGAAATATCAGCTTCTATGGACATGAGTCATTTAAACACCGAAGTGAACCTAGCGGGATCAAGCAATCCCCCAAGCAACTCTCCCTTATCATCACAAAATCCTCAAGAGGAGAGTCATCAAGAGGACAACACAAATGAAGACATGGGGATGACACCAAATGAAATCATGGAAATGGTTCAAAATCTAGAGAACCACAAAATTGTTAGTGCTATGTTCAAATACCTAAATACAATAGCAAGAGGAGGGGTCATGCCCCCTCCCGACCTTAACACAAGCAATAGTACAGATGCATCCCCATTGTCCAACATCAACCAAGAAGTACCTTGCACCACGTCAGTCATCACACCAACCTCCTCGAATGTGAACAAGGGGAGTGCCATGTTCTAGGAATTGCAAAAACACCACCTTGTGGCTAATAAAGAAGCAATCATCACCCCCACACCGACTACATCTATTCCAGAAAACCCATCTCACCCATACGTCCCACTCACATTTCATAATCCCGCTAGTTCATCCTCATTTCGTGCCTCACCAGCCTATCAATTGAACATACCAATTGCCCCACCACATGAGGAAGTTGGCTTGTTTGGAACGATGGAAGCTATCAATCCTGTCTCTTTCCAAAGTGGTGCATCATCCCTTCCCCCGCTTCCTTTCACATCCGTATCACCTCTTGGAATAGGTCTTCCACCTTTACCCATCGAAAATTTCTCCAATCCAAGCAATCCGACCACCACTTTGAACCCACTTCTTTTGCCCATGTCCTCACAACAAATCGCAACTATTCCTGTCACCACGGTTAATGCATCTATTGGTCCTCAAGTCTCCCAAAGCATGCCTCCTCAAAGACCAATCATCTCAAACACCCCTCCGACAACCCAAATCACAATCACCACCACAATCCCTCCACCCACCATGACAGTTGGCATGATTCTTGCTCCACCACCAATCCCACCTAAAGACAACACAACAAATTAATTCACCACTCTAATCCAAACCCTACAAAATACCAACCAACAAAGAGTACTCCAGCAAAAGCAGCAAGCCCAAGCTCAAGCTCAAGCCCAAGCCCAAGCCCAAGCCCAAGCGCAAGCTCAAGCCCAAGCCCAAGCGCAACCTCAAGCCCAAGCTCAAGCACAAGCTCAAACACAAGCTCAATACCAAGCACAATTGCAAGCGATCCACCTACAAGCCTACCAACAAGCCCTGCAAGACTTTCAAGCACAACACCAAGCTAAACAACAAGCTTTATTGGCACAATAGCAGCTCGACCAACAACAAGCATTGTTGGCGCAACAACAGCTAGACCAACAACAAGCATTACTAGCTCAACAATAGATTGACCAACAATAGGCTTCATGGGAACAACAGATGGACCAATATCAAGCGCTATTGGAACAATAACAACAAGATCAACAACAGACGTTGTTGGCACAAATGCAGGCTTACCAACAAGCCTTAAACGCACAGCCAAGCTTGCAGCAAATTCCCACTAGTACTCCTCCCACCATGCGCACCCCCCAAATGCCTTATAACTCATTCATCCCACCCCCCGATCTAAGCAAAGATGTCGCAACACAAATCAAATTGCTTTTGCAGCAGGTGTTGGACTTGCAAGCAGGAAAAAACACAAGGACACCAAGCAACTTGTGCCCTTATCCGTTCAATAGAAGTCTCACCATGGTACTGTTCCCAAAGGGATTCGAGATCCTCAAATTTGATAAATACAATGGAACGGGCAACCCTGAAAACCACGCCAGGGAATTTCAGGTGCACTGCATGGAAGTCGCATACGATGACACATATCCAATGCGGCTCTTCCCTCGAAGCCTGACTGGTCCAGCTATGGAATCATTTTCTCGCCTACCCACAGGCATTAAAACATTCGAGGAAATAGTGGAGGCTTTCCTTAAAAATTACGCTTTTAATATGGGTGCGGATGTCAGTTTAGAAGAACTATCTGCACTCAAACAAGAAAAAGGAGAGTTATTTGCATCCTTCTTGCAAAAATGGCGATCCAAGGCCAATCAAAGCAAGTGGACTATGCCAGAAGAACAAGTCTACACCATCACAGCCAACCTTGATAAAAACTTGGCGTTTTACTTGAAAATGCAGTGCATCACATCATACAATCAACTAATTCCAAAGGCACTCAACATTGAAAGAACCCTTACGGCGCGAGAAGGCGCACCAACATTCACTCCACCATAGGATAACTGCTCATCTAACAACTACAATGATAAACCTCGAACATGGTCGAGGAATAAAAATATCACAAACGATGGCATGGTCGACGCTAAGGTAGTCATCAGTGCTCCTAAGCAAAATACCCAAAACCATCATCAATCGCAAAACCATAATCATAATAATGTGCAGACTAATGCGGTAGTGGCACAACCACCTTCCACCAGTCAAGTCAACAATGTGGGTAATCAAGGAGGACCACCTCCCCGCAACAAGTTTCCCGCCAAGAGGAAGTTCACAGCCCTTGGCGAATCGATTGAGTCTGTCATGAAGAAACTAGTCAAAGAGAATCTAATCAAGATCTCTAACTCCGAGCAATACACGAAGCCCATGACCAAACTACCATGGTACAATGAGAATATCCTATGTGACTTTCACAAAGTCAAAGGACACACCACAACCAACTGCATGAGACTCAAGAATATCATCCAAGACCTCATCGAGGATAAGGTCATCAACATCGAGCAGCCGGCCGTAAACCAAGGCTTGAAAATCTACACAAATCCGATGCCAAATCATAACCAAGGGAACAATCAGGGAAATAACCAAGGGAATAATAAGGGTAAACAAAAGTATGCTAGTGCTAATCTAGTATACGAGGAGATAGTCGGATGTGTCGATGAGATGGTTACCATCATAAATATCAAGGGAGCCAACAATGATTGTGGAGTCACCACATGAGGCGGAAAGGTTACCATTGCTGGGGCACCTGCTAAGACCCCCATTACCAACACAAAGACCGTCCCCTATGATTACAATGTAATTGACCAGCTAAAAAGAACACCCACACAAATCTCCATCATGGAATTACTAAAAATCTAAGCCGCCCATAGACAAATCCTTGATGAAGCACTAGTTGTGTCTACCGTTACTGCCACCCTTGACACAAAACAATTTTAAGATATGGTGGGTAACATCGTTACCCCAAATCTCGTCACATTTTCAAACCAAGATTCCCCCTCGCAGCCATCTCATAACTGCACACTCCACCTCCAAGTCCTAATCCATAAAAAGAAATTCAAATGAGTCCTGGTAGATGGTGGTGCAGGTCTTAATATTTGTTCGCTGAAACTCATAAAAAAATTGGGATTCGCCGAGGATTCCATCAATAAGAACAAAAGCATCATGATAAGAGCATATGATGACCAGGAAAGAGTGTCTCAAGGCACTATCAAGATCCCCATCCAAGTGGGGCCAACAACCATGGAAACAACCTGCCAAGTTCTTGACCTTGATCTACCATACAACATCCTCCTGGGACGCCCATGGATACATGGAATGAAGGCAGTGGCCTCAACCTATCACCAGTGCATTAAGTTCTCATATCAAAATGAGGAGGTTAATATACATGGGGATCCCGAATCTTTCACCTATTGCAAAAACTTGGAAGCCAAGTTTTACAAGACCCCTCAAGTACCTAAAAATGATGAAGGACCATCCACTTCATACATAGACCTAGCTAATCTCACCTCCACTTCTGCGATAGAGACACCCGCCATCCCCGACATATCTGAGATCAAAAACATGAGATAGGACAATGGATGCGGTGATTATAGAATGAAGAGAAATGCTTTTGTTGTAGGAGAGTTACCACAATCTCCTAGGTCACATGGGCAACCACAATTGATTCAAACACCTGTTCGCACTAGAATGGAACCCTCTGGATTCCACCATTGGGGGGATCTTAGTCGGGAGAACGTGGACGAGGAGGAAATCACAAACACTCTGTACCAAGATGAAAGACCCACTCCCACCCTACCCATGGAGGAAACAAACAGAAGATTACAAATGATGTTCGGCATGGGCTATAACAGGAATGAAAGCCTAGGAAGAAACAGTGATGGACGGTTGGAGCCCATCATTGCGGAAAGAAGGATGTGAAACATTGGCCTCGGCTATACTCCTCTGAGTATAATCGTACGTGGCAGAGGTATGCCCAAAAGAGTAGTTTGGTCCTCTCCTCAGGTAACAACAACAATCCCTAGACCACCCGTTTGCTTAGGGATCCCACTTGACAATTACACCTTTGACATTACCGATGTGTGTGCTAGTAGTGATGACGAGGATACCATAGCAAGTCTCCCTAGGCTTTTCGAGGAGTCCACCTTGTTAATGATTAGTGCCTCACCCGCTGAGCCAATCCAACAAACCTAGCAAATCCACTTAGTGTACCCCCAACTCATCGATCATGACCAACGGGGACCGCCAATTCTAGATTTGTTCAAAAACAATGAGGCTCTCTCAGAATTCATGGGACTAAGGGATACAATCCCATGCAGAGATCACAAGGCTGGATTCAACATCACACTGGACACATAAGCATACTATGGGGAGACGATTGAGTCCTTCAGTCACAAAAGAAAAAGATCGAGAATAAGCTCGGAGTTATTGAGTGAAAACCACACTGTGGCACTCTCTAACCATAAAACAGTAAAAATAAAGGACACATCCAATGGTAAAAACCTCCTTGAGCCGCCAGAGGATGAAGGATTCAATCTCCCCCCTACTACTCTACACCAGGAGAAGTCAACAGTATTGGCAGAACAGTGCAACCCTATCAACCTGGGAACAGAAACAGAGCCACAAATCACATTCTACGCCCAAACACTTCAAACAAAGGAACAAGAACTATTGGAAGCATTCCTAAAGGAAAGAAAGGTAACTTTTGTGTGGACCTATGTAGACATGCCAGGCTTGGACCCTGAAGTAGTAGTTCATCATTTGGCCGTTTACCCTGGAGCAAAACTAGTCAGACAAAAGCTAAGGAAGATGCACCCACAAATAGCCTTGCTTGTAAAGATTGAGCTGTAGAAACTTTTGGATGTTGGCTTCATACGCCCGATCGACTATCCAGAATGGGTATCAAATCTCGTACCAATCTCAAAACCGAAAGGGGGCATCCGCATTTGCACTGATTTCAGAGACCTAAACAAAGCATGTCCCAAAGATGACTTTCCACTACCCAACATTGACATGATAGTGGATATGACGGCCAGACATGAGATGCTCTCCCTAATGGATGGCTTCTCGGGGTATAATCAGATAATGATCACAAAAGAAGACCAACACAAGAAAACATTCACATGTCCTTGGGGCACCTACTACTGGAACGTAATTCTATTTGGGTTGAACAATGTGGGAGCTACCTACCAAAGAGCCATGAAATTAATCTTCCATGACATTATCCATAAAACAGTCGAAGATTATGTAGATGACATACTGGCTAAATCAAAGAAGAGACAAGACCATATAGCAACTCTAAGTGCTATCTTTGACAGGCTCGAACAATATAAGGTTAGACTCAACCCAAAGAAGTGTGTCTTTGGGGTACAATAGGGAAAGCTGCTAGGATACATAGTTTCAATGAGAGGAATAGAGGTGGACCCTGCAAAGGTAAAATCAATCCTTGAAATGGAAGCACCAAGAATGTTAAAACAACTAAGAGGATTGCAAGGTAGACTCCAGTCCATCCGAAGATTCATAGCACAACTGGCAGATAAACAGATTGCCTATTCACACCTACTTCACAAGGGAGTAGCTTTCAGATGGGACGACAAATGCGAGCAAGCTTTCAACAAAATAAAAGAATATCTACTTACACCACCTGTGTTGATGCCACCAATCATCGGGAAACCACTAATCCTATACATCTCAACAACAATAGCCGCCCTGGGGGCCCTTTTAGCCCAACATGATCAAAAGGGAACCAAGTGGGCTATCTACTACATCAGCAGAATAATGGTGGGACACGAACTCAATTACATGTCAATAGAAAAAGCTTTCCTAGAACTAGGATTTGCAGCTCAGAAATTTAGACACTACATGCTAGGGCACCAAATCAAGTTGATTGCCAAAATAGACCCTCTAAAGTACCTATTGTCAAAAGCAACGCTTACAAGTAGAATGGCTAAGTGGGTAATGATATTATTTGAACATGATATCGAGTATGTAGAATGAAAATCCATAAAAGGACAAGTCATTGCGGATCAGCTGGCAGAAGCTCCCCTCTACACAAATAACCCACTCATATTAAAATTCCCAGATGATTCCATTTTTAACCTTGGTGCAGTAGACCACTGGAAGTTATACTTTGATGGCTCTCACACACAACATGGATCAGGAGCTGGTGTGTTCTTCATCATGCCACAAGGAGACTGCATACCTAGATCATACAAGCTGGCATTCCCTTGTACTAACAATATTACAGAATACGAGGATTTGACCATAGGCCTCAAAATTGCAGCACAATGGTGAATCAGGGCATTAAAAGTCTATGGGGACTCACAACTTATCATCAACCAAGTCAACGGTGAATACCAAACGAAGGATGATAAGCTCGCACCATACAAGAAGGTGGTAGAAAGCCTCAAGGAATCTTTCATCGACATTACCTTTGAGTAGATACCAAGGCCAAACAACAGAGCGGCCGATGCAATGGCAATAATTGGATTCTTACTAGACATCCCTCGCAACGTCTCAAAACATGAATTCCTCGTAGAGCAGCTTCTCGTACCCACATTCGAGGCACCAGAGTTAGAATACGCGTGTGAACTCGTTGGTCCCGATGATCTTAGGTATCATGATATATACACCTACCTAAAGTTAGGAATCCTCCCCACTGACATCACTCCGAACCTAAAACACACTTTTCTCAAAAGGTCTTCATGATTCGTCATCCTAGGAGAGACCCTCTTCCGTAGAAGTACCAACGAAACCTTACTACATTGTTTAAAACCCGAGGAAGCCTTGAGTGCTCTAACTGAGGTACACAATGGTACATGCGGGTCACACTCAAGTGGTATGGCCTTGGCTAAAAAGTTGTTGAGAACAGGGTACTACTGGCCGATGATGGAAAGAGAGGCACACAACTTTGTCAGAAAATGCCTACAATGTCAACAACATGGAGACCTTATTCATGCACTAGCTCAAGAACTGCATCCCATTGTTACACCTTGGCCCTTTTCACAATGGGGGCTCGATCTCATTGGTAAAATATTGCCCACCTCATCCAATGGCCATAAGTTCATCATCACCACCACCGAATATTTCACAAAGTGGGTCGAAGCAATTCCCATGACCTACATCACGGGAAAAAAAAAATCCAAGTTCATCCTGAATTACCTCATTTGTCGATACGATGTTCCCCAATCCATTATCTTTGATAATGGGACGCCCTTCAAAAATCAGGATGTTTGTGATTTGTGTGAAAAATTCAAAATCCAACACCGTTTTTCCACTCCATACTATCCACAAGGCAATGGCCAAGCAGAAGCTACAAATAAAACCATTTTAAAAATCCTCAAGAAAACAGTCAATGACTTTGGTCGTGACTGGCATCTGCAGCTAAATCCCGCCTTATGGGCCTACTGCACTAGCATCCGTACGCCAACAGGCGCCACCCCATTCTCTCTGGTCTATGGATCATAAGCCATCTTTCCTATTGAGATCGAGCTCCCGTCACTGAGGATATCACTGCAAAACCTCATCACAGATGAGGAATACAGGGTCACAAGACTCAATGAGCTAGAATTACTAGATGAAAGGTGCATGGATGCCCTTAATCATTTACAAGTGTACCAGAATTGCCTAAAAAGGAGCTACAACAAGAAGATTAGACAATGCACTTTCCAAGTTGGTGACCTCGTGCTGAAAGAAAACCAAAAGAATGTGACAAATCCAAATACAAAGGGAAAGTTTGAGCCCAACTGGCTGGGACCCTTTATCATCATTGCAAGCTACAAATTGGGGGCATATCAGTTGTCGACACCAGAAGGCGAGCCCCTGCAAGAGCCCATGAACAGTTCACACCTCAAAAAATTTTATGCCTAAATCTTGCAAGGTATAGAACCAAAAAATACAAAAAACAATCAGAAAAAGTCCTGAAAAAATGGTTACCTTGATGAAAACCTGGCAAATAGGCGTCTTGGTGACAAAAAAATAAATAAATAAAAAAAAATCAAAAAAATAGTAAAAAGAAAAAAATTGTCTTCTAGTGAAAACCACTTCGGTGGCACTTTGGAAAAGTACCTTGGTGAAAACCTGGCAAACATGCACCAAGTGTAAATAAAACACCTTCCCCATCTACCAGGATCTGCACGACTCATTCCATCACTCATTCATCCGCTTGCATCCATACCATAGCCTGCGTTGGTGTCTACACCATATTCCACCATGGAACTACTTGGCATTTCTAAGGTCAGTCTGTCCTGCCTTTATCAAAGTAGTCTATCGCACCACACTGGGGGCACGTTCTCACAACATCGGATCGGATTCGTGTACATTCTCGTGATCTTTTTCAAAATTCATCAGAAAAAACCAAAAACATTCAAAAAAATCATCAGAAAAACCAAAAACATTCAAAAAAATCATGCAAAAATTCAAAAACATCCAAATCATTCAAAAATCCAAAAACATGTCTAAATATCAGAAAATCTTCAAAAAATTCATCATTAAGTCTTGTTAGTTTTCACCTTGTCGAACTACGTCGTCTCTGAGCTTGAATGTAGGCAAGGTTGATCTTTGATCATCCCCCGAGACAATAGGGTTAGTCCTTTAGGCGTCCGTCGCATTAGCAATCCATTTTCCCATCTTATCATCAAACCGGTCTTTCACCTTGTTGAACTACGTCGTCTCTGAGCTTGAATGTAGGCAAGGTTGATCTTTGATCATCTCCCGAGACAATAGGGTCAGTCTTTTAGGCGTCCGTCGCATTGGCAATCCGTTTCCCCATCTTATCATCAAACCGATCTTTCACCTTGTCGAACTACGTCATCTCTGAGCTTGAACATACGCAAGGTTGATCTTTGATCATCCCCCGAGACAGTTAGGGTCAGTCCTTTAGGCGTCCGTCACATTGACAATCTGTTTTCCCATCTTATCATCAAATCGGTCTTTCACCTTGTCGAACTACATCATCTCTAAGCTTGAACGTAGGCAAGGTTGATCTTTGATCATCCCTCGAGACAGTTAGGGTCAGTCCTTAGGTGTCTATCACATTGGAAATCCATTTGCTCGTCTAGTTTTCACAGTTAAGGTCAGTCCTTTAGGTGTTCGTCGCATTGGCAATCCATTTGCCCATCCATCTTTTCATTAAGTCAAATGTGTTGTCATTCAAAATACGTGGTCTCTGCGTGTATAACGTAGGGAAGGCTAATCTATGGATCAGCTCCCGAGACCCCTAGGATAGGTCTTTAAGTTAGTCTATTCATTGTAAATCTTGAAAATAATAAAAACAACCTCAAAACATTTGAAAAAATCCAAAATGGTGCATTCATTTCATCTCGCTTTCACTCGTGAACGTCTCACTCATAATAAAGTCAATCGTCGCTTTCACCCTTTGGTAAGTCAGTCAGAAGCAAGTTTAGCAGGTCTCAAAGTGAACACCTTAATCATCAAAGTCTCAAGTCTAGAGTAGTAAGCAAGCAAGTTAGTCACCTCGGAGTATCAATAGCTTATCACCCAATCGGCCCCATCAAAACCCCTGATCACTACATGTCCTAGGATGAAGCTTTCCTACAATGGACATAAGCATCAGGTAACCCTCACAGTAGTTAGTCTTGGCTAGCGGTATGAAGAACATTAGCTTGTTTATTTACTCTACTTTGGCTATGCTTGTGGGATACGATTGTAAAATAACTTAGTTATGCATGTTTTGTTTGGTTTGTAGGGAGAATATTTTAGGTATCTTGTTGACCACATAGGAAAGCTTGCTTTTCTGTGTTTTGGTTCGAGATATTTAGAATGTCTGAACTACATCGTGAATAAAGTATGAATGCTAAGTGTGAACAAGAATACTCCCATTTGATTTTCAAGTCAAATTCCATCACACTAGGTACCATGCCATCCTGGTTCTTAATACCTCGATGCATCGTACCTATGCGTGTTATCAAACATAACGCAATTGACCCTTTGAAAATCCTAATTCCTAGCAATGTAAAATCACCATCATCATCCTCACTAACTCATTAATTCTACGTTTCTTTTACCTTCTTTCCACAATAACATGGTATTATAACAGTAATCAAAACATCGCTCATGCATACATCCTACATCCACTAGATAGTTAACATCAGAAGAGCATTATATCATATCAATATCTTAAATTATGAGGAATAATATAAATTCGTTATTCTAAACATCTTAAGACATCATTACATCATACATTATCATCTGCAACCATTACCATTACCATTTGCATCCATTACCATCATTAATACACATTACATCATTTAAAGCATGAAAAATACAAAAAGAAATGCATTCATTACATACACTACATCACATAAACCATAAAGATAGAACCATCTCATAACATCACATATTTGCATTCACATATTTGCATGTACATCATAAAAGGGTGAATCATCTCGTATATATCATCAAAAATCACTGTTATGATACAAAATCAGATCAGGTGTCCATCGGATACATAATACAATAAGGCCAAAATATTGCAGCCCGTATATCAAAAAGTGAATCAAAACTGTCCTGTGATAAAAAAGGGGGCGGGCCCTGATGACTGCTACCCTCCCCATCCTGTCTCTCACCATGTGCCTCTGCTGGTCACCTCCTTGTTTGCTGTGAGAAGTCTGGCACTCTGCGGTCTGGTGGCACTACCTACCAATAATGATGCCGATAGTATTCGGCCTCTCTGATAGCCTCTCTGTAATCCTGAATATCAATCGATCGGGCCCAAGATGAGGACGCTACACTCTCTAACTACCGCCGCCAGCCTATCTCCTGATCCCTCTCGAATCATGCCTGGTCTCTCTCCACAGTCAGAACCTGTATCTACCCCTGTAACTACTGAATCAACACATCTCGATGATCGGGCTGTCCTACTAGTTGCCCTGCTAGCTGCTGTTGAGGATCTACCCTCGGTTGATCATCTTGATCTCCTACTCGGACAGGCGACTGCTGGGCCCCGTCCCTGGGAGGTGTTTGATGAGGAGGTGCCTCAACTCGTCCTTTGCCTTGCCCCTATCACCTGCCCAACCCTTGCGTCTGCGCTGTGCGACAACTGCGCCTAGAAATTTCAATCTGGGGGGAGGTATGAACCATGCCCTGTAGGCTGCGGTGACTCCTGCATCTGCTGACCCTTGATCATATGGCCACGGTCGAGCCACTAACTCCCTAAAAAAGGACACTGCCTCGACTGCCGAGATGGGTTGGCCCCATGCTATCTCCCTAGTAGTACGTGCGAAGATGGCCACATATTGGTCATTGGACCTGTCTTGTACCTCCCTGAACTGACGAGCAACCCTATCTGGAAGGCACCTCTCGATCATGGTATGCTCTCGGCCTTGCATCAGCCTATCCTGTCGAGCGAAGAAGAGCTGCTGGACATCATCTCCCCATGGACCAATATCCATCCATGGCCTCCAGATGAACTCTCTCATCTCATTGAGAACTTGCCGCTAGTGTAGAATACCACTCACGCCAGCAAATGAAAAGTGCATCAATTCCCCGCCGTATTGCCAAACGAGGGGATCATTTGTCTCCAAAGGAACTGGTGTGATGTCTGGACGAAGCACTAGGATCCTCTCCCATCCCCACACATGCAGTAAGGTGCCTCCGGTCCCAATGGACCTGCTGTCTAAGTAGAAAAACTCATGAAGATCCCTATAGAGGGACGCCAGTAGTACCAGTCCCCAAGCAAAACACTCCCTCTGACGAACCATCTGATCCCATGCAAGTCCCCATCCTGGATTGAAGTATCGACCCTACCGATCAGGTACTACAAGTCCTGAGATAATAGCAGCAATAATCAGTTGGTACGTGTGCACACGGTCATGATACAACTCCAGGTCAATCTAACCATCGCAAAACTCAATAGCATCCATCTGCATCACTCCGTAATAGGCCTCTTTGCCAACATCTGGATCATAGATGACTCGGGTCCCGTGAATGGGAAATCGGAGGATGCACCATATGTCCTCAAGTGTGATGGTGGCCTCACCAGTAGGAAGATGGAAGGAGGAGGTCTCACTCTGCCAGAGCCGTAAGCATGCCTAGGTGAGCCCGAACAGGAGGGGCATACATAAAGTACCAAAGGCCAATGGCACCAAGGTGCTCCTAGACCAGCTCAGGCATAGCCCCTAATCTACTAAGCACTGGCTATCGATGCTCCCGTGAATAGAGTACACCAGAATCCTCTTGCACAAGGAAGGCTGTCGCGTCAGGAAAAAAATGAAGTTTTAAAGTCAAAATTTGCCTCAAACTGGCAAGTGCGGCACTGTTTGCGAGTGCGGCGCAGTTTGGAATGTTCCAAACTGCACCGCTGCAATGGGGTTTGCCATTTTAGCAGTTACAAAGTGACCCATGCGGTGCACTTTTCATATGCGGTCCTATTTGACGCAAACCCTAAATTCCTAACTGCGCCGCGCAGTGAAGAATGGACATGCGGCAGACTTTCGGCCAACCAAATGCCAAATTCCAAACTACCCCACACGGTGCACTTCGCATATGCGGTGCAATACAACACCGCGCGGTTGCGATAAGACACTTTTCGCGATGCCATATGGCACCGCGCAGTTTGAGCAAAACCTTAACCCTATTTAATGCACGTAAAATGATAAAATTAAAAGATGGATAGGGGTACATACCATGGGTCCTGCACCGACTGGCCACTGATGTGTCCGAACCCTCTCCATCACGTGCCTGGGAAGCTGTCGTTGCACCATTTCCACTCAAACTCAGAGCTAAAATTTGAAATTTTCTAAAGGCTAAGATTGCAAAATGAATTGAAAATGACCCCTCACGATCTATTTAAGCCTGAAAATTAGGGTTTTTTGACCTAATTTGACCTCCCAGCTTGGGTTTTGGTCCCCTGAGCCCGTCTTTGTCCAACTGAGAGTCGTTTTGCGTCCCTTCTGGCATTTTAAAGCAGTTTTTTGGCATTCTGGGGCATTTCTAGCCTGACAGGTACCTTGCCATCTTTTTCGCGAGATCATCCAAAAAATAAAAAAAATTCATCCAATCTCTTGAGGGGGCAATATCGAGCAATATCCTTTCGCTAGGGCAGCAGTGGGGCATCTAAAATCAGGAATTTCAAACTTTGATCACATCAGTTATTCTTTGAATCAATGCAACAAGTACATTGCTTCAAAGAGGGGAAAAATGTAAACATGGAAAATGTATAGTTCCTATTTGGCACACCTGATCTTGATTTACTAACAACATTTCCTCCTAGATCAAATTCTTAGCATTTTATCACTTTCTATCCTTTAATTTAATAAATCACTATTTATTGGATTAAGTCTATCACCTCCTTTGATTAAATTAATCAGTTTAATTTAATTAACCCTACATTGCTGTTTAATTAAATAAATCATTTTATTTGATTAAAATCTCTAAAGTCTTCTCATTAAATAAAATAAATTAATCCTTATTTGATTTAATCTAACACATTCCTTCTTTATTAAATAAATCAAATCATTTATTTAATGAATCATTTCCTCTCAATTCTTGACTTAAATCAATTCATAAATCTAAGTCTAAATTGTCACATCACCTAATTCTTCATTAAGTTAATCAAATCCTTGATTAAGTTAATCCTTCTCACTAAAATTCTCTAGAGAATGCAACTTGCATAATAGATCAATTACTTTGATTTATTAATTCTCCTATTTTCCCTCACAAAGCATCAAAAAGAGAATATTCCTCTTTTGAATTCAAAAAGTCCAAGTGGACTTGGTCCTTCCAACAAGGCATTAAAAGCCTCTTACATGTCCTTGACGTTGAGCCAAGTGACATTAATTTCATTCCTTTTCCCTCTTCAACATGTCATTTCTCAAGTTTGAAATGCCACCTAATTGCATTTATTGGCACATTGGCCAAAACTTGCACATTCCTCATCCAATCACATTTGGACAAGTGGCACAATGCCATTGGACTATCTTTTGTCCCACATTGCTTATTTCCACTATCCCTTCCAAGATTTGAATCTATAAATTGGAGACTCTTCTCCTCAATCTTCATCCACAACTCATATGCAAAGTTACTCTCTTCAAGTGAGAACTGATTTTGCTATCTTCATCCATACATTCCTATCATTTTGACATTTGCACCAAGGTTATGTTCAAATCTCTTTGGAGATTTGACCATTTCTTCATCAATCCACATTGCAACCATAGGAATTGGGAAAGGGCCAATTGCAACATATCATTGGCACCAATTCCCCCGTAAGATCTTTAACTTATTTGCTTAATTAGGATTTAATTCAAGTTTATTGCTTTATGTTCTTCATTTTCCTAATTTTAGCTTAATAAGTGGATTTCATGGGGAATGTTTCAAATCGTTACATGCATTTTGATCTAACACTAACAATGTTTGACTTCCTTGTGCATTTGCAAGTTTAGGGGTTCACAATATGCAAAAGAAATTTGGAAAATGTTTTGTAATGAGTTAATGATTTGGGACAATAATGACAATTTAATGTGGCAGGATGTATTATTTAACAATAGAAAGCTCAAGAAGGATCTCCTTAGGTTATGGATGTGCTTAAGTACATAAATTTTATGGCATGTTTGGAAGGCAAGAAACACAGATAAATTTCAAGGGTGTAAAAGGGTACTTACTGGGTCTACAAAGTGACTCACACTTCTTTCTGTTGTATCACAGGTTTATCTACACTTGGAATCCTCCATGGAAATTTTTTTAGAACTAACCAGGGGAGGCTCGGTGGGAGTTCACAAAGAGGAAGTACAATGTGCCCACACACATCATTGCAACCAAAGAGAGGCAAAGGATTTCATGGGAGCTATGATCGAGCTTCATCGAGCATTCAATGTTGCAGAGAATACAAGGGCCCCTCATATTCTAGATTCTCAAGATTCTGAAGAAGTCAGGTCCAATATATTGATAGTTGAGAGGGGAAGAGATTTTGAAGGGGCTGATGGTGACAACAGGCGCCCCACTATTTAGGAGTTATCATGATCCTATTTGGAACAACAACTCAATACATGATGACATTGATAGTCAATGTTCTCTGTAATACTCTAGCTCACTAAAAAACTACTTCATAAGCTGATTTATGTGATGTATAGGCTATACGTAACCTTAACAAGCTATTTGTTGTAAGCAACTATATCTAACTATATGCTGTAAGTATATGTTGTAAGTATATCTGACTATTTTTTGTAAGTAGCCGAATCCTACTTGGCAAGAAGCTGTAAAGGTTTTGTTCTATACTTAATACAAAAATAATTATGATCTCATTGGAGATAGTTGGAGGTTTGCCGAAGAAAGTGAATTTTTATTATCAAGTATTTGTAAAATATCTCATACTATATCCCTCTTTTGTGTAGGTTATTTCATTACAAGTGGTATCAGAGCATGATCTTGGCACAATGATTAAATAGGACAATTTTTTAGTTTTGAAGGTCATTTTAGAAAGCACATATTTCTTATTTTGGTGATTTTTTTTTCCTAATTTTTAAGAGGGTTTTCAAGGATACATTGAATTTGAAGAAAATTAGAGAAAAAATCAAGGAGATATTACAAAATTAGGGTTTCCACCTAATTATCTTCCATAGCTAAAAATAAACAATAAAATGATCTCTTGATTGTTTATCAAAAACATATTTCTACTCTTATAGTTTAGACTTGATGTTATTTGGAGAAGAATTAAAGGAGTTATTATGAAATTAGGGTTACACAAAATTTGATTCCAAGGTTGTAAATCAATTTATTTATCAAGATTTTTTCTCATAAGTGATATTTAGGCACTAGTAAGTTATATTTATGATTTATTGTAAAATCATTTTTTCATCATGATGGGGCCTAGAACAAGGGGCAAAAATAATTATTCCACACTTGAAGAATATCTAGGAAATTATGATTGGAGAAGTGGGAAGATGGGTTACATAGATAATAAATCTATAAGGGAACAAATAAGAGAGGGAAAAAAAATGACTCATGAAATCAAGATAGAAGCGGTAGAGAAGATATATCTAACATCAATAACTCATTGACCACTATCACTTCTTATATACATAATCAATCAAGATCACAACTAGATGTTTCAAGCAAGAAGGGTGGATCATCTAGGTTAGCTAATCTAGGTCTAAATGCTAACACTCATATGGGATCTAGGAACTTGATACCAAAACTAAATATGTGCATGTTTGATGACAAGGATCCATTAACTTGGATAAATAAAATGGATTTTTTTTTTAAGTGCATCAAATTTCAAGTGAGGAAAAGGTGACAATGAATTCTTTATATCTATAACTAGATTAATTCATTTGTTATTGTTGGCTATGAGCTCAATGCAAAAAGAAGGATCTCATTGTCTCATGGGTTGTCTTACAAAGGGGCTACAATCATAGTATAGCAATAGTATGGAAGAAGCCAAGGGGAATGAGTAGTGTGAGTGGTAGCCAAGAGTGCATGGGAAGAAGGCTAGACCACATAGTGGAAATAGTTGAGAGGGGAGTGAGGAAGGAAGAAGGGAATCATGAAGATTATAATGTGAAAAATAGAGTCAGGGAGCTCAGTTTTGCTTGGTGGCAAGCATGTAGAACTTTATTTTCTATTTTGATTCACATGTTTCTTTTAAACCCATTGCTCTAGCATGTGATTGAGTGTCCACCAATATTCATAAGTCACGCCTGATGGTAATCAACAACTTAAGATGCAGATAGAACAATCTAGTTGAGAGATGGTTAATTAGTGCTCCGGTTCCTTGGATTACAAATCTTATTAAAGCTAGATCTGCACGTTCAAAGATGAAGTTGTATTGATTCCATAGATGGTGTTGAATCTAAGTGAAGGAAGGAATTCTATGACTATCCCTACACTGTTTTAAGAAGGCAAGATTTGCAATATGCTTTGATAGCTTGATCCTTAACTTCATAAGAAGGTTAACTTTGAAAACCATTTCCCTCCCATGAAGGGTAGCAATAGTTGGTATGAGTTTTATTGGTGTTTATTTTTTGCTTTCCTTTGTTTCACTTAGTTATTAGCCTTTAATTTTTTGTAATTGTTTTACTATAATTTTTCCAGCATATCTATGTACTTCTACATTTATAGATGTATGTGTTCACATATAGTTTGTTTGCATAATGTGTCATCATAATATGTCTATACATTATATATATATAGATAGATTAACTCTTTTCATTTTTTCTTATGTTTGTTTGTGTGTATATTATATAATTTTGATTTATATAGCTCTAGCATCTTCATATAAGTTTATTTGTGCGTAACTATATTATTTAAGTGCTCTTATATATGCTTTTGTAGCATATCTGGGTGTATATTTTTATAATATATACAAAACATTCCGAGACATATCCTTCTTGAGGTGCCTATTTTTTAATCAATTTATCACATAAAAGTGCATAGGTGCCTTGAGAAGGATATCTCTTGACATTTTATATATATATTATTAAAAAAATATATGCTAGTATATATGCTTTTATAGCATAATTGGGTGTATATTTATATGTAATTTTTTATTATATGATTGAATAATATACTTGCATTTACATATTTATATTTATGTATAATATGTTCACATTATAGTTTTATATGTTTGTAATGATACATAGCATGATATTATGTTTTCATTCACAATCCATGGTAGCTTAAGTTAATAGGTTTATATAGCTATATGTTCTTATCTATTTTTCATAAAGCCAACCTCTATATATTTTCTTAAACCCTTCTACTTTACCAATAATGTGCCTATATAACTACAATATTATTATATACCTTAAAGTTTAATATGTCTATATATAACATTCTTATATGTTATTGCAATATATAATATGTTAACATATTTCTTTAAATTTGTTTTCTTGTTTGTTTTTGTAATTATTCAATTTGTTTTCTTTGCTTTTCATTTATATGTTTATTGTTTTATATTCATATGTATTAACAAATAAATAATAAGATACAACTATAGTTATTAATTCATACTTGTTTGTTGCTATACCTAATAATTTAAATACATTAATTAATAATGGAGATGAAAATATATACTAGATACATGTGTAAAGGATCATAGGCGATCCAACTAGATCATACTACTCTCCTTGATGATACACAATGTATTTAAAGGACATGAAAGTTGCCAAGAAGAACACAATAGTTAACCAACTGATGTTTATAACTACCCAAAGCCTACGACCAATTAATACATAGTCAGATAACTAATATTATCAAAGTATAATAATAAACATTGTACCTCGACTAAAACATCCCCCCCAAAGAAAAAATCATCTTCCAAATGACAAGTAAACATCAAGCAACATTAGGGAAGATGTGCCAAAATGATGACGATATTGTGGATAATGAGTAGTAACCAAAATTGAGTGTACTTTGCAAACTTGGACTTGGAGTGTACATGTGAAAATTCAAATGAGTGCGATGGGGGTATGGGGGCACAAGGGTCTAGGGGAAACAACCCCAACAAGGTTGAGGGGTAGCACCCCTCGTGGGGTCTAGGGATAGTGTCTCAAGCACACTCCTTATTGCGGTATAGGGCAAGGTTGATGGGTGGAGCCACCACCACCAAGCCCTATCTAAGACCTTCAAAACCACATAGAGCTTCATGGAATACCTCATTTTTAGGATTTTTAAGAGGCAAAAATCAATTGGTAAAGCCAATAAATAGATATTTTGTATTTTTAAACAACGTATGATGATGACTAGGGAAGGAAGTTATTGTATGGTTGATGGTCATATACTGCAAAGTTTTTGTGTGATGTGAATTGGTTGTGTGAGGATTCATATAGCGCAAGAATGAAGTTTCCATACGATTCAGATGGAATGACATTGTAAAATGATGTGGTGTCTTTTCCAAGGACCCCGTACACTTAGCCAAAGAGGTTGTACGTTACAAAATTTGTACTCCATATGATGCAAATTTTATTACACTGTACTCTACAATTAAAATGATGCACACTCAACACTTGAATATGCCACACTGTGAGACACTATGAATACCCTCCAAATCTCCCTATTGCTGCCATATGGTATGTGCTTTTCAAAGCCACACAGTGACATGAGTGTAATCTTTGTACCGACTAATGTGAGTTCTAATTCCCTTCACCAAGCACAATTTCACTTTATATCGTCGTCATACTATGTAAAGGGGTTTAGGAACCCATTGTGCTATGTAGCTTGGCCATAACAACATAATCTAACCATTTAATATAGTCATATTAATAAAAAAAATTATGTGATTTGGCCTTTTATTATTTTCTCTTTTAATCGTTGAATAATACTTTCACCTCTTCCTTTTCATAGTTTCTTTATTTTTCACTTTTCTTTTCCTTTTTCTATAAATTTTCAGTGAAGTTGATTTGACTTGACCAATATTTGTACGCTCCACATTAAATATTTTCCTTTTCGCACTCTGAGATGTACCATCTATTATTTTTCATTCTTCTACAAATTCAGATACCTCCATTGCAACTTTCATTTTTTTTTCAACCATGGACTGCATCCCATGCACATAAACTATCCAACTTTCCAAAATCATTTTCAATGATTTCTCTTCGTTGAGAGTCGTAGCTTAAATAAAATATCAATTCGACAGAAATACCTCATACTCTTCCATCTACTAGTGAAATAGGCCTTTAAGAGAATTTGTTTCATCATTTGAACATGATTGTAACTCCAAAATTTCTTCATAGTTTGGTTCCATTAGACCTTTACTCTCCATCCATTCTTCTCTAGATTTTGAATTTGATGAATCCAACGAGGCTGCTTCCTCATTGAGTGCTTGGTTTTTCAAATCAATTATATATTTCCAACCCTTATTCTTAATGAATATTGTATTCATTTTCCACTTGTGATCGGCTTTGGCTACCACCAACCAACCTCGACCTAACAATGCATTGTACACTTTCTTCCTTAATGAAATGACCACAAAGTTCAACAAAAACATGCTTGTGTTCCAATAATCACCTTTTGTCCCATTAAAAATCCAAGCACCTTGATACCTTTTTTATCTACACCAATTAGTTGAAAAGTTCGTGACCAAATGGTTGACTTACCGAGACTTCTCCAAGTGTCTTTTGGAAGTACATTCATGCTTGACCTGTCATTAACAATTGTATTGGTGAGATTCTTCCAAGGATCTCCATACTCACCATTGTTGGTTTCTTGTTGTGTTAATTGTCAATAACATTGGATCAATCACTTGGTCACCTGATAGCAGAGGTTTAGTTATTGGTTTTTCATTCTCAGTAGATTCTATTTAGGCCATACCATGCACCATCTCATTCTCACCCAATACAATAGCATTTCAAAATTCATGAATAATCTATAATAAATCCACTAATGTAACTGGTATAGTAGCTTGAATTACTTGTCGTGCAATATTTTCTCGGATTGTAATTGGTTTGTTACCGTACTTGCATTTGCATTTTCATTGCATCATTTGTTGTCCACATAATTCTCCACTTTGGCCCTTGCTTCACGAAGCCTTTCTTTTTTGTACATGGGTCTGGGTACATAGCCTTCTCTGTCTAGGCATGAGTAATGGCCAGTACTTCATTCTGCCTTATATCAATCATGTTGATGTTAGCCTTTTACCTTAGAAATTCAGTGTCTTCAAAATTTCCAGGTCCACACCATTTGTACAGTAATTGCACTTTTTCTTTCTTGTTTTGGCAATCTCTCGTGAAGTGTCCCCATTCATTACATTGTTGGTATTGTATGATAGGGTGTCCTTTGGGGTCATATTGTATTTGGCTTCATCCTCCTCTTTGATTTTGATAACCACTTGGAGATGTATTATGTGGCATCAATGGAGTGAACTCCTCTCCTTGCGTAAAGAGTACTTGAGTACTCCCGATCTTCAAATTGTATCGAAACTCCTTTATTGAATGGCCCATAAGTTGGAAAATCTCACAAAAGCTCTTTTTAGGACAATTACCTTTTGTGTGCCCCTCAATTTTGCATTCAATACACCACATTTTGCTATTTTCTTTGTTGATTTATTTCTCCGCCTTCAGTTCTTTCATCGTTCAGAGCACGTCCCTCTGGAGTACTTGTATCGTTCCTAATTCATTGTCACTATTGTCATCCAAACTTCCATCTTCCTTTATTTTTATTTTATTGTGTGAGGACATTTTATCTTCACTTTCTATGTCCATTGTCTGATTGTATGCTTCGATGTATGATCACGAAGGCACTACTTTAATTTTCTTCCTCAACAAAGGAATCAATCCTTTGATGAACCATCTATTCTTTAATTCATCGACTAGCTGGATTTCTAATTTCACTAGTAACTCCTTCAACCTACAATTATAGGCTCATATGTTTTCATGTTTTCCTTACTTTGTGTTGTATATCTCTGTTACAATTTCATTGTTGTCTCTCAAAAGTTTGAATTCTTCTTGGAATGCTCCTTTTAATGCATCCCATGTGGCTTTGTGTGCTATGTCTAATTATGTATACCAATTGACTACTATAATTCTAAGAGTTGTTGGAAATGATCTCAAATATGCTCATCATATTGACCATTTTCTACCTAAATTGTCTCACATGTATTGCAATGTTTCATAGAATCCTTCGACCCATTCCTTGTGAACTTTGGAAGTTTTTTCCATTCAACATTCAAATTTATTGGAGGATTCACCATCTTACCTCTCCGATCCACCTTCTATGATGATAACCTATTTGGAGAGTTTTGACTCATACATTCCGTTGTGTTCCCTATACTCTCGAACACACCACAATCCTCTAATCATCCCTCTTCAATGTTCGTCACCCTCAAACTACCTTAGGGATCCTTCTGATGCTCCCTTTGTCCTGGTGTTTATGGCTCCAATCTTCCAATGTAGATGGTTCTTTCGTTAGTGTCAAGTCTTCAATCTGGTGTATGGTCTTTGTCTGACCGTTTGTATGTTCTCCCTCATCTTCCCCTTCGATCGACTTTGATGGTACAAATGGTTTTCTGACAACTAGGTTGGAAGGTTCTCCCTTGCCTTTCCTATTGCTTGACGATGAAACTTCTTTGTCCGACGGTGATGTTTCCAACTATTCGCTGAAGGTGAGATTTGTGGTTTCTCCTTTGCTTTCTCCTTCATCTGACAATGATGGTTTGGATGATTCTCTGGCTCAATCGATGAGGTCAATGAGGTTTGTGTATGCTTCTTCGAGGAGTGGTAGGTGTCTTTTTATTTCTTTCCACTCCCTTTGTCCACTCTCTTGTTGTGAAAGTTCTCTTTCTCTTGCGACTATGACTTTTGCATACGCTTCGACTTCTGCTCTCGGGTGGACTCGATCTTTCCCTCAGAAAACCTTCACCTTCTTCAACTTCACCTCTCAGTTGTCTCCATTCTCTTTGTTCAATGATCCGTAGAGACCATTTGATCCCTTGATATTGATCGCATTGTGGTCTCTTCCCACCTTTATTGGGGTATAAGGGCATGAATCTCTTAAATCTAACTTGATTTATTTAAGGAAATGATGCTAGATGTTTGTTGTTGTATTTGATAATTTAAACACATGAATTAATAATGGAAATGATAATGCATACCAAATACATGCGTAAAATATATCTTTATTTGCTTATGGAATTATTATAAAAGAAGACTAAAGATGGTCACCCAAGGATTAGATTTGATCTAACTAGATCATACTACTCTCCTTGATGATACACAATGTATTTAAAGGACATGATGGTTGCCAATAAGAACACAATCATCAACCAACCGATGCTTATAACTATCCAAATCTGACAACCAATTGATACAAATAATTAATACATAATCAAATAATTTATATTACTGAAGCATAATAATAGACATTGTACCTTGACTACAACACTATATAGATATAACTTTATGTTTATAGTTGTAATTTTTCTTGTTTACTCATGCCTACATATACAATTATTTATTTATTTTGGTCTCTTGCTCCTTATTGTATATATATGGTAGGTATAATACTATAATTTGTTAATACAATATGTATCTTGTCAATCTATTTTTGACATATTAACATATTTCTTTATATATGTATGCTTTTGTTTGCTTTTGGTATTAGCTTATTTTATTTGCTTTATTTACTAGTCATTAAATATTTATAGATTTACATTCCTTTTTATACAATCTTATAATTATAATCATATAACCATAGTTATAATAATATACTTATAAACATATAACTATATGTTCTTAGTTACAAGATTATATGACTATTTGTGCATCCATATATATTTAATTCTTTATATGTACTATTGCATTACATATTATTGATCTCTTGCTCTCTATTTACATATTTGCTAATATGTTGAGTAGTTTTAAATATGTTTATTAACATATTTCAATCATTTACTTATATTTTTTTTTGTTGCGCCAAAGTTATCCTACGACCCAACCCAACGTCCAACCAGCCTTGCCTTGGTCTTACTTTTATTGCCAAGTTGGGGTGTAGGAGAGGTGAGCTAAGGTGAGACTAGTCCTCTTGGGGATGAGAGCAACCATTCACAACATTTACTTATATATTACTATTTACTATTAACATTTATGCTAATGAATTAAATTTTCAGTTGTGATGCCTTTGAGCTCTAAAAAAATTTCCATTCCTTGCGCTTCAAGCCCTTCTCTTCACACAAAACCTCTACTAGCGACAAATTGCTGGCAATTTCAGATGCCTGAAGTGGCCTTTTGGGGGTGCAACCATACATAGAGAGAGGAGGAAATGGATGGTCTACTGATAGTGTTGAATAGTGTTGATTCTTTGCCTAGAAAAAACCTTATTGGTGGTAGTGATGTTGGTCCGAGCTCGCAAAGGGAAAATAGCAGCCAGCGTAGCTTTCGGGAGGCTCTCGTGAAGGGTTCATGGGCTTTTCTCAATGGAGGTTTGCAAAAATTGCCGCCCAAATATCGAGATCTCCCTCCTGAAAGCACTTTTCCAAAGGTAAAACAAAATCTTCCTATCCCAATCCAACATTCAAGTTATGTTCCCAAGATTTGCATGGATAGTCACATCCGTGACAAGAATATTTGCAAGAGCATGCTCTCATATGCAGGTTTACAAAAGTATGGCCAAGGCTCTATGATCTACACTCCTAGATTACTGATAATTGGAAGGAAGTTATGCAAGATGAAGTTAGTATTTATCCCTATGCAAAGGGCTTTTTCATTCTAGAATTTGACTCTTTGGAGGATAAGGAGTTGGTGCTAAAATCAGGTCCTTGGTTTCTCCGAGGTGATTTTCTTTGTATGGAACCCTAGTTTCTTTTTTTTGATCCTCAAATTGAAACATTTTCTTTGACATTCCTTTGGATAAGGCTACCCTATCTCCCACTGCAAGTTTGGGAATTAGAGAGTCTGCAAGCTTGTTTGTGAGTGAATTAGCACTTGAAATGATATTTGACTCGCCCAATGGAAAGTGGCAATAACGCTCCAACAGTTGGAGAGATCACTTGTGAAACAACAATCTTCCTCTACGTTTGAGAGGGGCAGCTCCCTCGTATGATATTATTTGAATTTTTAAATAAAAGTGAAAAGAAACTTAAACACATTCATTATCAAGATCATAGACTGCATACAAGCTCCATAAAGGATTTTTAATTTTCAAAATAGTAACACTTTCAAATCAAAATACCAGGAAATGAAAATGTCTCAAATGTGATTTATGAAAGATTGACTATTTATTTGTCACAAACAAGATGAAGGATAAAAAATTTCATCATAAACTTAACATACAAACAAGATTAAGGATGACACATAGAAAACACCATGAATGCACATCTAGAAATGCTTTCCATTTGTGAGATTATACAATTCCAAAATCCTTTGTGCTAATTTTTGAAATTGCCCACAAAGTCCTTGTATATATAGGCTTTACCTGGTAGCTAACTAATAACTAAATTATAACTACCCTTTACAATATTTGACAGAAATAGAATAACTTTATTAAAGTTAAATATCTCACTTTTCATGCAAAAAGGCTTATTTCTTAACTTCTTATAATTATGAAATATGAAAGTCACTTTTACAAAAAGATAACATTAAAACATAATAAGTGACTTAACACTTAGAAAATTAAAGACACATGTGCAATTAGTGTTATTGAGAAACTCCCTTTCCTTTGTTTGTATCATCTCTCACACCCTCTCTAGGAGTCCTATCTGTTGCGAGTTTCTTCTGATGATAAGACTTTTCTCTGAAAATTATGAAAGCCGAGATATCTGAGCCAAAATTTTGTTCCTAGGGATGATCACATTACTCAATCTCTTTTTTTTTCTCATGAATTTTTTGAATTTCCTCCAAACTTTGACAATAATCAGGTGGATGATTTTCACACATACTGAGAGTGATAGAAATACTACATAATCTCTTCATTGTCTCCTTGTTGAAAACTTGTCTGTTGAAGAACTCAACATTGATCATATCTTCAAATTTATTCTTGAACACCTGAATATCTAAATCCTAAATCCCGTCTTCTTTCATTGTATCAATGTTAAGTGGTTTTAGGTCACCCTGAGCTTTTATCTCTTTTTGTCCACAGGTTGCTAAAATCGTTTCCTGCTCTGTCAAAATTTGACTGAAAGTCACAAGCTCCCATTCAACACTTTGAAACCACATCAAATTTAGCCTCTTCAATGCTTGAGATAACCTTTTAAGTGGTTAAGACATTAACATCCAATTGATTCATTTCTCGAAGATCTTTCAGACCCTGCCATATGGCTTCCTCTTCTCTCGTTCTTTTTAATTTACTTATGATCTCTTCCCTCTGAACTTTTGTCTTGTAAAAAACAACTTTAATCTTTTCAAGGAATTTCAAAGAATCCACTTTCATCTGATCTACCCACGTTTATGTTACCTTCTCATACGATTAATATTCTTACACATCCTCTATGATTCCTTTCTCAATGATTCCATCAAAAATAGGAATTGTAGAAGCGAGGGTCAAATCTATGGGCAAGGCAGATGTATCCATAATGGACATAAGGTGTGAGGTAAAGATTTGTACCTCAAGCTTGAGCTGATCTTTCATCAGCTTCTTTTCTGTCCTTTGAATCAATTTGACTGCAACCACTTAAAAATTGTGAATGTCACCTACATGTATCAAAGGACCAAGATCTGCCTTAGTGATGTTAAAATCAATTTCATCAGCTTCATCCACGCTTTTGTTTGAAATTTCCCGAGCCACTTCAGTGCATATATTCCTTGAAGAAGAGTCAGCTATCAATCTTGACGTGACCTTAGTCTTTCTTGCTTTGGTAGGCCTCTAGATTAGACTAGCAACAATATCAAATTCTGGAATTATCAACTGAGCAACGTTCTTCTTCTTTGCTAAAATTTGTTGCAACCATGAAGCAATAGGAGCCTGAGAAGAGCTTGGGATACTTGCAGCCGATGGATCAAAAGATGTCGGTGGATTGGGAATAACTGGAAGATACGTATCTCCTAGGATCACATTGACATTCGGTAAGGCTGAAAGTTTAGGAGGAGCATTAGATTCATCATGGTGTGGAGAAACGATGAGAACAAAAGGAGAGACATTTGTGTTTTGATTTTCATCACCAAGATAAGCTTGAGGATCTATTTTCTCTTTCTCTTCAATCTCTTCTTATATGGGATTCGATGTTCTCTCCTTTAAGTTTGATCTTTTCTTTCTAATCTTTGGATTTTCTCCACACATGTTTTCAAGATCAATCTTCTTAGAAGGATCTTCATCATCGCCACCTTGTGCATTTCCCCGAGAATTAGAAATCATAGTGGATGGTTGAGAAACAAAAGATGAAGAAAAGGCTACATAATTGTCACTTTTTCTCCTTGACGAATCATCTCTTCCTAAATGTCTTGTAGCTGTGGCCACAATGACTTTCTGCCACACCCAGTCTTCTGACCTCTTGAGGATATGAATTGTTCTAACTTCAATAATTTTGACTTCTTTTCCCCATGTAATAGGTGGTAGAGGTTGCACCTGAATCTTTTCAAAGTATATGGGATCAACTAAATTTGTCTCATTATCTTCAATCCCTTCCACATTCCAACCCAACCTGAAGTCTTTGATCTTCGTTAAAGTAAATCTCATCCAATATCTTTTGTGAACTTCATAATCATCCTCATAATCTTTTCAAAAATCTTCAATGTTAGGGAGATGATAAAATACTAGACAAAAATCTAAGTTTTCTTTGACATAGCTTTTACTATCAAATAGGGTCCTTGAAGAGTAAAAATACATTTTCAACTTCACTATTGATCGCTCAATATTTTGAGCATCATAAAAAAAATAACAATGATAATGCCTTAGACCAATAGGAAATGAAATCCCTGATTTCCTTATTTGCTAGCAGTTTTTGTCGATTGTTGCAATTTTCTTGCAAAGTTCGTTTAGAACAAGCTTATCATCCACATATTTGGGCAATTTGTAAGGAAATTCTTCAATTTCTCCTACCCAGATGTAAATAAACTTTGGGAATTGGATGAAATAGTTGCCAAACTTCTTGATGAGAATTGTTCCTTCTGGTGAAATCTAGAGTCTTAAATTTCTCTGAAGTGTCCTAACTGTCAACATAGTGAAAGCATCATTCACCCTCTTGAAATATTTATGACTTTGATCCAATTGAAGTTGTGTATAATAACAAAAAATCTGAGGGGTGTTGTCATAAACTCCTTTGGTGTCAAGTCTTGGCTATGTCTTCATGTGAGCAATTGAATAAAAGAGCTATCATGTCATATAAAAGTATTGGTTCTCTTCGAAGCAAGTCAGTTGATTATGAATGTTATTGTTGATAATCACTCTCCAATCAATGAACTGATTTCTTGCACATATGATGACTATGAACAAGAACATCTAGTTTTCAAAATCCTTTGAATCCTTGTTCACCCTCAATCTGTGAAGCAACATAATGATATTTGAAACTTCATCAATGAATATTAATCTTTGCAGAATCTTAGGTAACTGGAGCTTTCCTCCTTTTGGGACTTGTATCCAATTTCTTGCTATAGTATTGAGACATTCATCCTTCCTCTCAACATAGTGTGCTTTTGCAATCTCTTTGTTAATATTGAAAAATTGGTTTTTAAGGATATCTTGAAAATAACCCCGATTGAAACATTGTCTAGCTTAGCTATAAGCTTATTATCAAGTGTCTTTATCTCCCTTGTTTTTGGATTGTAATCCTTCATGCACTCTAAAACCAAATCAAGGCATTTAGCTAATATTAGGAAGCCAACGACATGAGCCAATCCACTTTCAAAGGCTCTTAGCGACATAGGTGATCCCTTCCCCTCCTTCATAGTTTTCCAAAAATCTTGCAAGCTGACATGCCCTAGCTTCATGTATGTGATTTTAGGAAGCGTGCTTTCCAAAAATGATCTGAACTCGTACCCCTGATAACTGTACATGTTTTTAGACTATGATGATGCCACTCAATCAATTTGCTTGAAAAAACTTCCTCTTCTGTGAACACTAAGTAATCACTTCATTCACTATCTTTTTGCAATGTTTCAAAAATAACTCAGATACACTATCTTTGTTCCCAAATTGCATGCACTTGTACTGGTTCTATTTCAAAACTCCCATCTTGATACAGACTTGAAGTTCTCAACACATTTTATTCAATTGTACACCCTCTTGTTGTATGAGATGACATTTCTTTGAGGCACTTTGTCAATCACCATACACCATTGTTTATGCTTCCATAACTCGCATGCAAGTTCAACTTGTAACTACAAAACAAAATGCAATTCCTAAATTTTCACTATGGCGAATATTCAAACAAATGAAAATACCTTGCTGTCTTTATTTTCCATGGCAACTCCTCCAACTTTGCATGGGTGATCTGTCTCCTACTCAAAAAGCACACATTACTTTATGACTTTCAATCCGATTGCATCCAAGCATCTTTTGAATCCCTCTATCTTTCAACAATTTACTTACAAACACCTGTTCATTTTTGCATAGATGTTTATGAGAAGAACATAAATGGCCAAAATACCCCCAAGAATATCCACATTGAAGGAATTTACACCAGCTTTCACCGATTTCCAAAATTAATTATTTTCATGAATTTTGCCACCTTTCGCCACTGCACCCAATTTGAGACAAACCAAAAGGTTTTGTTAAAGTAGGTGAAACCAATTTGACATTGGTGAAACACACTTGAATTACTTTGAATAATGATGCAACACAAACTATCATTGATCGGAGAAAGAGATTTCACAATTTTATTAGAAACACAATTTCCACGTTCGAACACTTAAGGACTTAATACACCAATTTTGAAAATTTGAAAATTGAGCAATAAATAGGAAAAACCCTATTTAACAAAGCTATTGGCAATGGTTTAGGAAAATGTCATTGCACTTCAGAAGAAATGTGCAAGATTATGTGTTGAAATGGACCTATCCAAAGGTCTTCCTGCACAAGTATCCTTGAAGGTAGGCAATAGAAGCTGGAGATAGCTAGTTGATTACAAAAAGATTGCATTTAGATGCAAAAAAATCTTTTCAATTGAGCATTCCACTTCCCAATGTCAAAAGATACGTACCCATGAGAAGGGATCTCATGAGTTAAGTGGTAAGCCCAATTGGTGGGTTGGAGTAGCGACCCATCACTATGTCATTCCACAGGGTATTCAAAAAGATTATAAGGGCATGGCAATGATAAACACAACCACTACATTGGATCTGCATAGCTCACATGCAAAAAATCTACATGAGTCTTCTATTGAAGAGGTGATTGCAGAGGTCTCATCAATATCACAAGAAGAGAGTATGCAATAAGATAATGAAACTCAAGGAAGATCCATCAATGATTTCACAATCATTCAAGACTGTCATTGTTGAAGTTGATGTAGACATTTCAAAAGATGAAGTGTGTGTGGTTTCAACATTGAATAGAGGAAATGGGAAGAAATAGGATTAAATAAAGGGAATCATTGAACAAAACATGAAGCCCCAACCCCAATCTAACAAAGAATGGACAAAGGTTAAGAGAAAGAAAGTTCCCTCTTCAAAATCCAAGCATCAGATGATGTTGAGATCATCTACAAAAATAAATAAATTGAAATGTACTCTGGTACACCTATTTAAAGGGCTGCAAATGTTTTATTTTGGTTACTTTTGGGTGTGACTCCACAACGTCACATTAACGTATCAAAATAAAATATTAACATTTATGCTTATCAACATATTATGTTTATAACATAGCTTTGTAGAGTTTTCTTTATATATGCATATATCGTTATGTGTTATATTGTGTATTCATAATATTTATTTGTTTATATTATATTTAATTCTTTGATTTTTTAATTCCTCTCCCTCAACTCTTCTCCCTCACCCTTCATTAGGCTTGTTTTGCACTCCTGTTCCATTTTTTCCTCTTCCTGATGATGGATCACTAAGTGTGATCCGAAACATCGAATGAAAAGGATATAGAGATTAATCCAAAAGCTGGCATTACAAAGGACATCTTGGTTGATTCCTCATTGTGATTACCATTTTTCAATAGATTCTCCTAATTATGTTCGATTTCCATGTCTACTTATTTATATAATAAAATAAAAATGTTTGTTCTAATGACAAAGCCAAAATTTAGGCACCACACCTTTGTTTAGAAGGAGATCCTACAAAATATTTGCACAACAAAAGCATGATCAAGAGAGCAAAGTCCTTTTACAATTTAAAGTTGCATGCAAGTCAAATGTTTTCATACTTGAAGCTACACTATCAGACAATTCATCCACTTAGACTTGGTAATTTAGCATAAAGTGGTGGTCCCAAGGTACCATCTAACACTAAAAGAATTTGATTGGTCTTCGAAATCAACATAGGAGTCAAGTGGCACCTTTACCACATGGTGCATATTTAAATTATCATGTCCATTTGAAACAAAATAGACAATATTCTATAGTATATTGAACTTACTTTCATGTTTTCCTTGCCAAAATTAGTAGCGGTATGGCTTCAATTTAATTTATACATTTTTATTTTTTTTAAATGCTTTGGTTTCCAAATAAATATGTTTATTGTACACTTAAAATATTTTGTTAATTGTGGTATTTTTGTTCATTAGTAAAAAATGTTCAAAGTATAAGAACAACTGGCATCTAAATATATCTCAATACTTTCAGGGTTAGTCACATTCTCTTATTAGAACCTCAGTTTATATTACCATTATTTTACTACTGAAGTGATAAAGAGTTTATGAATAACAATCACTTCACATGGTTGTACATGAATCTTACAACCTTACCAGGGTAACACTATCAGGGCCATGGTTATGGTTTTTGTTGTTAACAACTTGGTTCTTGTTTATGTTTCAATTGTCAAGATACTCTTGTACACTTGCTATTGTGTTTATTTATATATATTCACGAGTTTCAATGCAATAAGTATACATTTCAATAGAAAACTTATACCCTTGTTGTACAGTACATTTAATCAATTTGAGTTCAACATTCACAATTATTTCAAAGTCAGACATAGTATTACTAAACCACCAAAGTTCAAAGATGTGTGAATGAAATAGTCTAGCTTCTAATGTTTCATACCCTCACTATCCCTCAACATGAGGCTCCTCAATGAAATGAATATGGTGAATCAATGTTGAGTGAAAAATACAGACAAAGACTAAAAGCAAATAATTAAATCAAACACACACACACACACACACGCCGAGAACAAATGCAAGGAAAAAAATAACCAAGTTTTTAACGTGATTCACCAAAAGGCTACATTCACATCAGAGCAAGGGATAGCTATGTTTCTATTAAACTTGAAATCAATAACTCCGTTACACCATACACAGTAAAATATATTCATCCTACAAAAAATAATACACTCCACTTCAAAAGACACTATATTTAGCTTCATCGTGGGGGAGCCAAAAATTGAAGAGTGGAGAAGCATTACACTATGAAAGAGGGATTGGATTGCATTAATTAAGCGTTACCAACAATCTCCCACTTGAAGTCCAATCCAAGCTCCAAGAGAGCTACACAGAGTTATCCCCCACTTCAAGCTTATTGTCAGAACTTGACAATGCCAAGAGAAGCCCTACAGAAGTCGAACTTCTCTGTTGGAATAATCTTTGTCAAAGCATCCATCGGATTCACTTTCATGTCAATCTTCTTTACCTACAACTTACCCTCTTCAAGTACATGCCAAATAAAATGATATATCAACTTTATATGTTTGGTTCAAGTATGAAAAGCGAAGTTCTTTACTAAGTGAATAGTGTTGTTGCGATCACAAAATAGAGTAAAAACAGATTGCTTACACCGCAATTCGCCCAATAATTGTTGTAGCCATATCATCTCCTTTGTTGCTTCAATAGAGCAATGTATTCAGCCTCAATGGAAGAGAGTGCAATTACTTGTTGCAAACATGAAATCCAACTAATTACAACCCCCAACAAACGTAAACACATAGCCTATTGTAGACTTATGTTTGTCCAAGTCTCCGACCATATCGGAGTCAACATACCCCCACAACTGAATATCTTGTCCTCCAAAACACAAAGCATGATCAGAAGTATCTCTGAGATACTTGAATATCCATTGTACTACCTGCCAATGAGGTTTACCTGGATTGCTCATAAATCTGCTCACAACTCCCACTGCATGGGAAGTATCTCAATGAGTACAGACCATGGCATACATGAGACTGCCAACTGCAGACGAATAAGGAATACTCTTCATGTGTTCTTGATCTTCGTCAGTTGTAGGAAACATAGGTGATGACAACCGAAAGTGATCAACCAATGGAGTACTAATAGGTTTTGCATGCTTCATATTGAACTTGTCCAAGATTTTGTCAATATACGTCGCTTGAGACAATCTGATTTTCCTCTTCTATCTATTCTTGATTATTGTCATACCAAGAATCCTCTTGGCTGCCCCTAGATCTTTCATGGAAAAGCGTTGAGCTAGATGTTGCTTCAATTCCTTATCAACCATCATGTTGCTACCAGTGACTAACATGTCATCAACATAAAGTGAAAGTATGAAAAACTCACCATTTGCAAGCCACTTGAAGTAGAGACACGGATCATATTCACAATGAATGAAGTTATGCTCAACCATGAAGCTATCAAACTTACGATACCAGTGCCTAGGGGCTTGCTTGAGCCCATATAGACTGCACTTCCATTTGCAATATAAATGTTCTTGCCCCTGTTTTATAACACCTTCAGGCTACTCCATGTACAAGTCTTCTTCAACATCTCCATGTAGAAAAGTTGTTTTGATGTCAAGCTGCTTAAGCTCAAGATCCCAAACGGCTGCCATACCCAAGACTACGTGAATGGTGGTCATTTTGGCAACGGGTCAGAAGATTTCATTGAAGTCAATCCCCTTTTGTTGATCAAAATCTTTCACTACCAATCTGGCCCGGTAGTGATGTTTGCCTTCATCTTTTTCTTTCAACCGATATACCCACTTGTTCTTCAAAGGTCTTCGATTAGGCGAGAGCTTCACCAAGTCCCAAGTGTCATTGGCCTACAAAGAGGCCATTTCTTCATGCATAGCCTCCATCCACTTCATTGAGTTTTCATCTTTGCAAGCTTGTTTAAAGGTTGTAGGCTCTGACTGATCAAAAAGAAAAAGCTCATAATCATCCAATTTAGTTGGAATCTTCTTCTGCTTGGTTGATCTCCTTAATTAAGGAGCTTGTTGCTGCAAAGTATCTGCTATATCAGATTATAAATTTATAAATTATCTTTCTGCTATACATTTCCCTCAATGCTCTGCCTTTGTACATCCAAGCTCCCATGTTCCTTATTACTTAGCATACCTTGTCTTTGGATATTAGAGTCTGACGAATGTGTAATGAGTTGCACAAGGGTTTGCGTACAGGACCTTTAATTAATTATTGATTGCCTATATGAGAATGGGGCGAAATATGTTCACCAGGCTACGTACCAACATTGGTAAACTATGAGTCAATTATAGGTGGCAGTGAATAAATAATGGAAGGTTGTATTGAAGTTGTGCATCCCATTTCAACTTGCATGGAGGTCTGAGGAAATATATGACTTTGAAAAGACTATATGTTGGTTTCAAAAAACTACGATGAAATGTCTTGAGGCTACGTATGGTCTCCAAGAGGCAACGTTGGAGTTTGTAAAGGCTGCATAGAAGCATTTAGAGGTTGTGCAGGAGTTACCAAAGGCAGTGATGAAATAATTGAAGAAGGTTACGCTAAAGATTTTAGAGGTGACACATGAACATTGGAAAGTTGCAATGAAACATAGGGAGAATGCGTAGAGGATTGAGAGGCTTGTTTGGACAGAGTCAAGGGTTGTGATGAACTTGAAGATAGTTGTGTACTCATACTGGAGTTTGAAAAATATTTGGTATTATAAGTTGTATTAGTCTCTATGAATAGATGATCAATAGGTAGAAATTCTTTTGTCAGTATCTCTCATTGTATCTCCCATTGTGGTAGACCTGGGAAAAAAATTTCATTAAACACAACATCCCTACTGTGAACAAGCTGCCTTGCAACAAGATCCCACAAACGAAATCCATATTGCTCTTCACCATAGCCAACCAATATGCAGCGCTAGGAGTTAGAATCCAACTTCGTGCACTTTTCCTTGGGGACATGGGCGAAGGCTTCACAACCAAAAACTCGTAGATGAGAAAATAAAATCCGTTTGCCCAACCAAACTTCTTCGAGGATATAAAAATCCAATCTAGATGAGGGGCTTTTGTTGATGAGATATACAGATGTGTTAACCGCCTCTGCCCAAAACTCCTTGCTTAGGCCTGCATTGGACAACATGCATCAAGCCCTCTCAAGAATGGTTATATTCATCCTCTCGGCTGTACCGTTTTCTTGAGGAGTGAATGTGACTACTTTAATCCATCTAATGCCATTATCAACACAAAAACCATCAAATTCTTCGGGACAAAATTCTCCCCCATTATCGGTTTGCAAACATCTAGTTTTATGCCCAATTTGATTCTCAGCCAATGCTTTGAAAATTTTAAATTTTGAAAAAAATTATGATTTTCTATTCATCATGTATACCCACACTTTACGAGTACAATCATCAATGAAAGAGAAAATAATTTTCACCTCCAAAAGATGTTACCTCTATAGGTCCGAAAATGCTAGAATGCACAAGCTCTAAGGGCGACGTTTTCTTGTCATGACCGGTCTTCAAGAAGCTAATTCACCTTTGTTTTCCATGGAGACAATACTCACAAAACTCCAAATCAACAGACTGTAAACCTGGAAGTTGATCCCTCCTTAACCTAACTTCAAGTCCCTTTTGGCTCATATGTCTGAGCCTCTTATGCCAAAAGTCTAAGCCGATGTCCACAATTGTCATTGCAGCTCCCACTTCACCATGACATTCTTACACATAGAGAATACCCAATTTGCAGTATTTTGCAAGCACCAATGCACCTTTGGTTACTTTCCAAGTATCTAAAGAAAATTTAACATCACACCCTTGAGCATAAAGCTAACTTATGGATATGAGATTGTGTTTTAGCGTGGGAACATGTGTCACATATTTCAAGATCCATTTATTTCTATTGTTCAAAAATAATATCACATCACCTTTTCCTACTATTTCACATTCTTTATTAATGCTAAATTTTTTTTTATCGAACTTACCTTCTTGATAGCTTGTGAAAGCACCCTGACATGGAGTAGCATGAAAAGAGGCACCAGCATCAAGCACCCACGAATTTGCAATAATGTCACTCGCCGACAAAACTAGAACACCTTCTTTGTCATATGTTGTGTTGGATTTGTTATTGCTCACCTTCTCTTGTGCCTTTTTGTAGTTCCAATAGGTTTTTTTTGTGTGACCCGCTTTGCCACAAAACCAACATTCTCCATTGTTGCCTTTGAACTTTGATCTTCTGGCAGATTTAGACCTTCTTTTGTTATTATTTTTGCCTCTCTTGACCCCTTCCTCTATTGCCAATACTTACAGCAGTCAAGGCATCACTGGATGAGGGTTCTTGATTTATCCTCATGTCTTCACTGAGAAGAGTAGCTGCAACATCATCAAATTTGAGTTTACTCTTGGTAGCCACAAAAGTGCTAACTGCCATCACGACTCCTTCCCAACTATTAGGTAGAGAACATAATAACAATATTGCTTTGATTTCATCATCTAGATTGATACCCATTGAAATCAATTGAGTGACCAAGGTATTTAATTCATTGAGGTGATTTGACATGATCCCACCTTCTCTCATTTTCAAATTGTATAACTTTTTCATGATGAATTCCTTATTTGATGTTGATGTCATCTTGTACATATCTGAAAGCTTATCCCATAGCTCTTTAGATGTATTCTCAGTTAAAATGTTGAAGAGGACATTGCTTGACAACGAAAGAAAAATAGTTGCCCTTGCTTTCATATGTAAGGGTTCGGTTATCACACTTACTAATTATAACCCTCAATTTCTAAAATAATTTTAATAGAACAAAATAATAACATAATGGTGGGAGTAAAGAGGAATAACTAAATAATTTTCAACACTTATTTAAATGGAATAACATATACATCTATGAATCAAGGTATATCAAAAACACAGTCAGATAAACGATTTATCAGTATAAATAAGAATAATTTTTCTTCAAAAATAAAATTAATTACATGGACAACATAATTGACCAACCTAATGATGCAAACATAAGAAAGGCTTGCTCATCCATGCGTCAACCACCTAGACCTGCAATGATTGTTAGTGAATAGGGGTTTGCCTTAGTCAAACCCTGTTTTGGTATTCAATCCTTGAAATAAGATGAAATAAAATAAATGAATGAAGAATGATCACATTATGATGTTGCCACTCATGAAAACTCTATCATTAAGCTCTTGCTTGATTGTGATAGATCTTGACTTGAATGCTTCTTGAAACATGAAATCTTTATCACAAATGTTAGCTCAATTACAAACATGATACATGAATGATGATTCGGGATTGTGGGTTACTATTATAACAATGACGGAAAGAATCTTTCGCTCATAAAAGAATACTATATATAAGGTAACACTACTTAATGTTTTTAATAAATAAGATTCCTAATTTTACTTCCAAGTGATGAGATATAGAATAAATGCATACTTAACAAATTCCCTTAATATTTCTTTGATATGATGTGATCTTAGACCTATACATTTAAGGCATTTAATGTATTCACCTAATCATCGTATCATTCTAAAACTATTCAACTTACTATCTTTTCCAACATATTTCTTATATTCAACATATCATTCGCTTCCTCTTATTCAAGATATTCAATCTAAACTACATATTCAACATATGGACCTACTCATTTTATTTCTAACACATACCACATCTATTAAGCAAGTCCAACCAATTCATTCTATTAAACTTAATCACTCAATTCAGCATATTCATCGATTCATCCAAGGATTTATATACTATCTTCACATAGTCCATGCTATCTAGTGATTAATCAATACCATATATTAGATTCATGTTCCAATATCAAGTAACATTCGCCTATTTGAATATCATTTAGGCATCGCTTTAGGTAACAATTGTAAATAACTACCAAATAAAACATGTACTAAATGTTTCATCCTTAACATTGCGTATCTACCCACTATAGATAAAGTAGTTACCATTTTTATCATATTAAATATATCGTATTTACCAAAAGATAAATGATCATTAAAAAATAAGAAGATAAAACATTTCCAAAATACTATTGAAAAGCTACTTGGATCTTTCTTTAAGTGATAAATCATTATCACTCATTTCCTTTACTATGGTAATACCATAAAATAAATAATTGAATCGTCATTTAATATAACTATTGAAACCCATGCATAGTTGGAATTTCTGTGAATACTACTGCAATTCTCCTAACTCGAGTTTCGAAGAAAAGCTTAGAACATGGTATGATTTTCAAGAAAAGACAAGCAAAGATAGTTACATTCTATCGGCTATTCTATAGCATGGAAGGGAAAATATTTACATGGGAATATTACATAAGATGTCACTGATGTTGAGGGGAAGTCCAATTTAATTGCCACAAACATATGAATACAAAGGTTTCTTCTCATGAATACCCCGATTGGAGGAGGTTGTTTACTGGACATGCGCATATGGTTTTTCCAAGAAAAACTTGAGAATTTTTTTAGCAAAGTGATTTAGCAAATGTGGATGATTTCTTCGGCCAACACTTGTAGGGGAGGTTCATGATCGAAATACAAGCCCCTTACAGAATATTAAGGTATAAAAGGTTTAGATTCGAATGGTTTGCATGCGAATGGAGTAATTTGCATTGCATGGAACACCTTTGTTAACAGATGAGGTGCAATCTAATGGAGTGTCACGATAGCAGGGTATAAACAAGGAGTGGTAGAACTTAAGAAAATGCAATAGGTAGATGAAACGCTGAATTCTTTATCTATTCAAGAATACATTTTTATATACAGTATGACTCTTTTACCAACAACTTTAACGTTGCAGAGGTAAAATTGGTACTCCATGATTTGAAAAAGCCTGAGGATGTTTCCACAAAATTTAATGAAAGCACATAAGAACCTTCTTGATATCGATACTACAATCTACTAAACTTGCCAATGACATAACCCCGGTGTAGATAAATCAAAACACATCTGCAAATATAATTATCACTTCGAAATCGAAGAAAGGATATAACTAGGATAGATGTAAAGTCACTGCTAAAATAAAAGAAATTCCTACTATAAATCTATAGAATCAAGAACTATGTAGAAAAGCCCTTACAGGGGAAAGAATAGAGTACCTATGAAATTTGGTTAATCTGGATGTTTAAAGAGAAAAGTTTCTGATTCATCGGAACTCAACTATTCATTGATGATCTAGCTCTCTGAGTATGAATTCAAATCTTGACACCAAGATCCTTGAAAACGATTGACAGCTAACGAAATCTCTAAGTCTTTATAAATACAATTGTAATGCTCGACGGGAATAACTTTGTTTCAATACGATGAAGGATAATAACTTTTTAGACGCAATCATGCTCATTTTGCAGAAATAAAGCAACCGAAGTTAGAATGTCAAAAATAAACATTCGGCCATTTGAGAATCTACAGTAGTTGAAAACAAAAAACCGAAAAGCAGTCATAAATGAACAAAACCAAAAAATATACTCCCACACGCAGTTCATTCGGACAAATGAGACCTCAAAATAGTTATATATGAATAATACCCAAATGGTAATACCCATTTGCTAAGGTAGCCGGTGGCCATCGAACCCAGTCTACTTCAGTTTAATAGGTGGAATCTCAAGAACAAGATTAAATAATGGAAAGAAATTGTGAAAAAAAGAACATACTATCTTTTGTTACCTGATACACTGGTGATTAATGCAACGAGTTGATTCTGGTACCTTCTGTTCTTTCTTTTGTGTGCCCTGTTTCCTCCTCTTTTATCCTCTTAAGCAATGATGAGGATTAAAGGCTCTCGTATGCCCTTGTAACTTGGCTGTTCTGAGGAATGATTTCAATCCCACAGAGAGAAAACGCCTCTAAAGAATATTGTGGCCAATCATCTTCAGATGTAGATGTTGAATCATCTACTTCGGGGTAAGGAAATGCACGTTTGTTCATTGCACTTGTACCAAGGCCTATACACCCTTCGTTCTCTTTCTCTGAAAGGTCTAGCAGAGGTCATGTACCTGCTGCTGCTTCTTTTCATCTTGGCTGATTGAGTGCTCCTCCTCCGTTTATAATGGCAAATTGTTAGATAAAATATGTGTAATGCACAATCCGCCCCTTCTGTATTCGTTGCGATCCATATATATACACCCATTGTGTGTGTTTTGCATAAGCAATAGTTGCAATAACCAGAACGGTTGCCAACCTGTACGGTTACCTCCTCGAGCAATTGGCTTTCTTGGCTCTTTTAACTTTCCAAAGAGAATTCCAATAGCGTAACCAAATAGTTATTATTGGTTCCAGAATTCGAAAAACATGCAATAATATAACGTTTCTTGGACAGTTATTCCAAATCAAATTAATAAAAGAAATGATCATATCCATTTATTCTTATTGTTGAATGAAATAGCTACGGTCAGATATAAATCGCTAGTATCAAGTATAGTTCCTTGATTTGTATTAAGAGAATATAAATGGTATATATATTCAGATCAAATTAAATGAAATAAATTCAATTGCACATATATAGATCTAACGTCTTTAATGATTCTTAAATAAACCGATTAACATTCGGTTGTCTTAGTTAAGATGAAGGGACTCTATGGCAAAAGACACGTCCACTCATGGGACGTGTCTCCCTATCTATGTATATATGGCGAATTCGATCCTCAAGAAGAATATCAAAATCAATAAATATTTTGTTCTTGTAGATCGAATATCATAATGGAAACTTCAGACTTGTCGAATTCTTATTGGATTTAACATGGTATCAGAGTCGAGGTTCAAAAAAAAAAAAATCTGATCAGATTGGACTAAGCACATCTCGGATCATGTGGAATAAAGTCATAGAAGGTGGTTGAGCAACGAGTCTCTGCCTGGGTTGACATTGAAGGCTACAGAGTTTTGAGCGCTTTTGATCATCCATCACAGAATCAGGCATTTGACAGCGTAGCTTATCGACCTTTGCAGGACGTAGTTCGGCCAGTGGGTTCGTGTTGGGTTTTTATTATTTTGCCATCACTTGCTCATCACGGAATTGGATCTGATCTTGCCAATCATCGAGGAAGACATAGTCATTCCTGTGTGGCATCCATACTCCAGAGTTTCGCATCTGTCCAACTCCCTCGAGCAGGTCCTCTATTTCCAGCGTAGTAGCTGAGAGATTTCCGATGGCATGATGGTTGTGTAGCCTCCGACTCTCGCCATCAATAAACGCAACATTGCTACACTCGAGAAGGACGACACTAGCAGACAACAATATTATCGACTGAAGAAGACTACCATATTTGTTGAATCTCGTCCCAAGCAATTGGCGCTACATTGGGAATCATTAGACTTCATCCCCTGGAGTGCAATTCTATTGGATTATTCTTGGACGGGATTATCATTAGAGTGATCGGGATCAATAGCGAACACATATATCCAATATATGATGCCTGATGAATCTTAATGAAAGCAAGGGCCTCATATGAACGATTTATTGGAGGTGACTTTGGCATTCTTATCGGGAATGGGCTTTCAGTAGCATTCCGCTTATTACATGTGAATATTGATGTTGGAGAATGGTATTGAATACATATTGTTGGGACGCTGAAGAAGACAAAATTGAGACTGTCGGTAAAGACACAGATTTGATACATATGTGGTTATAGGAAATATTTAAGGTGGCCGAGTTTGAGTGAAGTTTCGTGTCTTTGTGGCGCTTCTCTATATTTCTCTATATTATCCAAATACACATTCCGGCGACACTCATAGCGGATACATTTATGACTGGGAGTAGTCACATTCTGGAGGAATCCGTCGGAAATCTTCATTGGTGTAACTAGGATGGAAGATAATCCGGAATGTGTATGGGCTCATCTCTTGTAATGACTTGAAGATCATTATCCAGATATCTAGCATATTCACGCATATTACACAGTTTGTTATTAGGACGTCTCTTTTGCAAACAATGATCACATATGTTGTCCGGAGAGACCTTTGGCGTTGGGGAGGCGATTGGGACATTAACATCTCATAATTGTGATCTCTGAGATGGTGTCAATCATATTAATAAATGGTAGTGGGAGTTTCTACACTATCCGATAACGAATTTGGAGTATATGTATGTTGGCATCACAATGTTTCAATCTCCAGAAGTTGCGATTCAGAAAGAAGTATCGTATGAAGCAAGAAGTCATAGGAGAAGTGTTGGAGTGATCGTCTGGTATGCAACCCAATAATGGAAATCTTCAATGAGCGCTGGCTAGAGCCATCAGCTCTGCCTGGACGGCGGAGGCAAATCTTGGTCTCGATTGGTTGAAATGTGCCTATCTTCAGAAGAATTTCATACTCAGAGATTTGGAGGTTTCACCTAAATATATCATATTGGAATTTTTGTGTTTGGCATAACCGGTATTTGGTATAGTCCAAAATTCATCCTTCAATTATTTGCTTCGGTGTTGACTGTGCATATAAGAAGCCATTAATACATCGAAGGGAAAGTTATGGAGATTGAAATCTAACAGGCATCTTTGATTGAGAGATAAGTATTTCATGTCCTCAATAATGCTCATGAATTTTTATGTAGTCATTAATTCATGGTATAAACATTGGATAAGTGAATCTTGTATGCTTCTACCATTTGTATTTCTCTTCAGAATAGTTGAGTCATATGAACTATTAAGGAATCTCTTCTTAATGTGCATTAGGATGGACCAAGAGATTGTTTTCAAAAGAAGAAGAGAATGGAAACATTGCTTGCAGCCATGAGACTGAATGAATGGCTAAAGACATCTCTTCGAAGAGGAAGAATTAACCTTCAAAGGGAGTTCTATGATTCAGCAAGGGTCGCAATGTTGATGCTAAATCCTTGAAGTACCTCTTCAACAGTTGAGATCAGAATTGCTCAAATCAGTCAACTTGGATTTAACATTGGTAGCTTCGCAAACCTATTTATAATAGAGGGATCTGGGATGAGGTTAAAGAGGACAACCCTGAATCTCTACAGAGGTGTGCGTTGGAATCCATTTATCTAAAGCAAGTGTTGCAGGCAATCTTGGACGATAAAGTCAGGTGGTTGATGCAAGTGCTTGAAGATTCAGAGGGAGCCTATTGAACCTAAAGAAGATGATCGAAAGAGTACCTCTGGATGTTGTTTCAGGTTGAGGTCTATGATGATATCCTGGTGTAGCAGGAAACAATCTTCTATGGCACTGAGTACAATAAAAGCCAAATATATTTCAACCTCTATGGGAGCAAGAGAAGCAATATGACTCTGGAAATTGCTTGTGGGATTATTTGATCAAAGCATATAAAGATTCCTTACCACTATGTGAGAGACATGGTAGAAAGGAATATGATATAGTTGGAGTATATTAGTACAAGCGATCAAACAACAAACATTCACCAAAACTCTCTCCAGAGTCGAAGTTGAACACTTTAGGAAGAAACTTGGTATGGTTGAAATGTAGGTTATTTTTGAGATAGAGACTCAAATTGTTTACTAATATGTTTAAAAGATGTTTAATGTGTAAACTCTTTTGTCATGTGTGTGACTCCATGACTTTATGGGCTCACTACCCTCACCCTTGTGTACATTATTGAAAGGTGACGATCTTTCTGATAATGAACACTTTCACATTGTAAGGTGATGACTTCACAATGATTAGTTTCACTATCATGATGGATATCATGTGACTTGATATCCGTGGATATGTCATGATAGTATCTCTTGGACATTTTGATAGATATCACGAGACTTGATGTCAATTTGAAGATCATTATGATCCTTACTCATGGTGGATATGTATATATATCCGTGGATATGCCATGATTTATTATGGTAGACATCATGTGACTTGATGTCAGTGCACATACCATAATGAAGATGTGTTATGAAGAATGTCATGTGACTTGACACTTTTAGTATACCATATCTTACGATATCACGAGTTAGGTGATATCACTTTATACTTGGTTGAAGTTATCTTCCCTAGCTAAGAGGGAGTGTTGAATGAAATAGCTATGGTTAGATATAAATCGCTAATACCAAGTATAGTTCCTTGATCTATATTAAGAGAATATAAATGGTATATATATTCAGATCAAATTAAATGATATAAATTCAATTGCATATATATAGATCTAACGTCCTTAATGATTCTTAAATAAACCAATTAGCATTCAGTTGTCTTAGTTAAGACGAAGGGACTCTATGACAAAAGACATGTCCAGTCATGGGACGTGTCTCCCTATCTATGTATATATGGCGAATTCGATCCTCAAGAAGAATATCGAAATCAATAAATATTTTGTTCTTGTAGATCGAATATCATAATGGAAACTTCAGACTTGTCGAATTCTGATTGGATTTAACACTTTTTCTTTTCTTTTTTTATATTTATCTATATTTACAACTTCTTCCTTCGGTTATATAGAATACTTGAACAGTCAATTATTTTCCAAAAAATTTTAACTATTTTGATTATTGAAAGAAATAATATTATCCTACCAATTACTTGATAAATATTATTTCTAGAATTAACTAGATGTTCAAAAGGGGTGGTCGTGACATATCCATTCTCTCCCAATCTTCGTCCAACATCGAACCTTTTCCCTTGGTTTTTCCAAGCAATGCGAGTGAGAGATCCTACTTAATCAGCAACGATTCCATCTGAACCTTCCACAACTCGAAATTCTGCCTTGAAAACTTTTCAATTTCCCACTTATCTACTTCATCCATGTTTTTGAAAATCTTCACCGATTTGCAACCAACTTCACCACCGAGCTTTTTCACCAAAGCCCTAATACCAATTGTTGAATGAAAAATACAAACAAAGACTAAAAGCAAATAATTAAATCAAACACACACACACACCAAGAACAAATGCAAGAAAAAAAAAAACCAAAACTTTTAACGTGGTTCACCAAAAAGCTACATCCACATCAGAGAGGGGATAGCTCTATTTCTATTAAATCCAAAATCAATAACTCTAGTACAGCATACACAACAAAATATATTCATCATACAACAAATAATACACTCCACTCCGAAACACACTATATTTAGCCTCATTGTGGGAGAGCCAAAAATTGAACAGAGTGGAGAAACGTTACACCACGAAAGAGGGATTGGACTGCATTAATTAAGCATTACCAACAATTAAAACCATAATGTTTGCATTGACATTACCAAAATATACGTTTTTTAAGGCCAAAATTTTCATGAAACAACATTTTGGTAAATGTACTCAATTATAAAATTCCATGAATTTCCCGTTGAATAATTACCTTATAAACTTAAGGTCTTTACACGCGCTGAGACATCGATTAAATAAAATGGTATCCTAAATATGCTTTTAAGTGCTTATCTTACACAATTTCTTAATCCCGTGCTTCACTTATAAGTGCTGCTGCTTCAATAGGGAAAACACTTCCATCACCTGCAATTTGGCAAGTTGACTATACACACATGTAAATCATTGTACAAGCATTATTATACACATTTTTTCAATTCTCTATAAAAAATACTGGGTAGGATTGTGGCCACCATGAGATTAAGCTTTTTAAGGAACCCTTGACATTTTTATGTTACTTTATATTTTAAAATATTAGCATTCTTGACACGTTGCTTGCCAAGAACTCCCCCATTGGTATAAAGAGAATTTAATTTGATAAAATTTGAATAACTGTTGTTATTTATCTGAAAGTTTGGAGTACTTTATTTATCATTTGATCCAAATCTAGTACAACCAAGACGCTTATAGATATTGTAGTTTTATGTTTAGCATTGTCTAGTGTTATATTCCTTTCATATTCTCTGACAAGAGCAGATGCTATCAGTTTTGGGTTAACTTAAATAAACAAATGTTGATTATGATTTTATCTATTAAATGGAGCATCAAAGGGATATTCTAATGTGGACAACTGTAATGCCTTAAGTAATATCCATGCTTGCAATCATCTGCTGACAATTTACAAGATGCTCCATCATGCAAATCAATAGATGATCATGCATCGTTTTTCTGCAATAATAGTGGAGAAATTATAAATACAATGTCCAAATCTAGTCTACAAAACTTTTTTCTCTACCAGGAAGTTGGGCCTTTCTTGGTTAGCTAAAGCAACATCATTGGAAGATGCAACTGCAACGACAAGTCCATTGTTTTTCACGGCTTCCAGTACATCAGCAAATTCATGGAAATCCTTCACACTGCAAAAGTAATCAACCAATAGGTATTAGAAAGAACATTTTATATTAATTATAAATCCATATCCCATGTGCATAAATTTGTTTATGCCAATGGCCCCAAATAATGAATACAGGCCCTTCTGATCTATAAAACTAATGACTTATAGCATCTCTCCAGAGAACAAAAAAATCACAAAGTTGGTGACCTGGTTGACAATATTTCTTCCCGTCTCCTTTCTCTTTCCTCATCTGTAACCCCCAGTAAGTATCGCATCAAGCTATAACATCAAAATACAACACTTTTAGTGCCCAAATTATATAATAATAAAATGATGAAATGCACACAAATTGTACATTTAGTTCACCAAACAATATATATGAAAATGTTTGTCACTGAAATAAAACATACCTGGTGTATCCTTTTGCATCTGGTAGTTGATATGAATCAACATCGCCTATGGTGCCAATTATGGCTTTTGACAAAGTATCAGCATCTAACTCCAGTTCTCGGAGGAACTTGACAGTTCCATCATAGATATCAAGAGTCTTTAGTAGGTTCGGGTCTCGATAAGACAAGTAAGAGAATACTCCTAGAGGTCACAATAAGAGATGACATTAAATGATTTTACAGGAACATTACACAAATTAAAAAGAAATAATGATTCATTCTTTATGAATATAGATTCCTTATGAGGTGAGGTTAGAACTCTTATCAAGCTAAGGAATCTCAAGCATACTGTAACATAAAGGAATGACAAGAAGACACCTGAATGTGAATCTAGATCACAAAATCCTCCATATGCACCACCACTAACACGTACACGATCCCATAACCATGTATTTCCAATATACTTGGAGATGACATAAGCACTACCCTTTAGATCATAACCAGTTTCATAGATATTTGCTGCTTTTCCAACATAGTTTACCTGTGTTACAATGTTTTATGAACTCATCAGAGATTTGTATCTTTATTATTATTATAAAAAAAATATTCATGAAGAGAGGAAATTAGATTTAAAACTAAGACAACCTGAGTAGGAATTAGAAGAGCCTCATTGACTGGAGATAGGTGACTGTCCCAGGAAGGGATCACCAAAGTGTTTCTATCAGGAAGGGCGCTCAGAAAATCTGCCACATGTTGCTCAGCACTTAAAAGATTCTTCTCATCAGCTGTCATGTTGATCAGTACCCCTTTACTTGAAAATAGACTGTCCCGTATCTCTTCAAGTGAACGTGCCACTGTTAACCAGTCATCCTCCACTTGTTTCTCGAGTTTTTGTAGAAATTCCATATAGCTGAAGAAGAATACAAGAAATTACAGATGAATCTTAATAAAATGGTAATTGTGTTAATTTCGCAAGGCATCAAAAAAATTAAGTTTCAAATGCATAGGACAATCAATGCAACACATCCATTTCTTGAGTAGGATCAATTCATCCACGTTCAGAGTTCTGCAAATTCAATATTAAAATGCGTAAAACAATCTAAAGTATATCAATTTATTTGAAATTCTTTGTCCCTGTATACTCTGCTTGGAGGTTTATGAGTAGCTATATTGTTCTTTGCTTTCAAAACCTGTATAAAAGAAGCCAAATAAACATCCAGTTTGCAAGGGTGTCATAGCCCTGGTAGAGGCATCTAATTTAGGGGGAGGTTAAATAGTAATGCTTCAGTTTGTATGGGACATGGAGATCCAAAAAATATATGGTATTAAAATGTCACCTAAATATTAGTGATTGCAATATTACAAAGGTGACCCATTCCAATGTAGTAAAGCCAACATCATCAACTTACCTGTCAAATTGCAGAATGAACATCATCTTTTTTGGACACTAATTTGTGAGTAGGTCAAACCTGAAAGAAAATTTGAAAAATGCTACCTAGGAGATCTTAGTAGAATTCTATATATGACTTACCCTCATTCAACCTGCAACAGACATCCTTTCCCACCTAAGATTGTGGACAATCAAATGGAGCAGTTCAGAATTTATTCCATTTCACAAAGAGATGAGGTTCATTGGGCCTCTTTATACATTGAAACTGAACAATATGTATGGTCCACATTGATACAGAAGCACAAACCATCAATGCTACATGAGATGATCTTGTGGGTCTATTCCTATCTCATTACAGGGTAAATCAGACTACTACATTGAAGAAGGATGAGAAGTAGGAGGGGAAGAGGCTGGAATGGGAGATAAACTTGAGGTTTTGGATTTGGGTATAGACAAGGAGATCTCATGCTCTTCCTTGTTACCAATTTGAATTTTCCAATCTTTGGAACTCCATTTACATCCATGGGGCCTTTCGTTTCTTTTTTCTTTCTTCCTCATCACTGCCACTACCTCCACGGGCTCTTGTCCCTATCAATGTATGTGATAAGGAAGTTGGGAGTATGTTCTCCTAAGTGGGATGTGATATGTTGGCTGATTTCTAATCCATTTTCTTCATTGTTCCTAATTTTCTCTAAGAGATCTTTGTAAATGCATCTTCTATCCATCGCAGGTTTGGACTTGTCTTGGATTGAGATATTTTATTTGATAAACCAATTTGTGGAAGCCAAAGGTTGTTGATCCATGAGCAACGCCACAAACCAAGGAGACAAGACTTCAAATTAAGAATCCAAAAGCAATATCAACCAATTGTTCTATAGTCATGTGACTATAATCCCTTCTGCTAACATCATGCTCAACAACAGGGGTGTTTTGGAAGCATGTAGGGAAAAGAAGTGACACCACATTCTTGGACGTAGGTGAAAGTAGGAAACCATATATACCAATCAGCCCACTCTAAAATCATTGCCCTAGTCTTCTCTGAAATCCTGATGTGAAGCTATTCATCCAAACCCCTCATGGAATGCATCAAAAAGGCATCACTCACCCTGAGATAGTGTTTTATAATGCACTAGACTCCAACTGTGGCAAGTGTCTAAATCCAAGTGGCATTGAATCCCATCACTCTTGTCAAATCAGAGAAAGACCCTTCCTTGGCCATGGCATAAGCAATATAGGACACTATATGAAACTCACGGATCTGTTCAAACTCTAGTCAAAGTATATTTTGCCCTCACAAATGGAGTTAAATGTTGAAGACCATCCAAGGTTTGAATGAGCTTGCCTCTTCTTGTCATATTACGGTTCATTCAAGTGATTATCAAAGAGAACTCATCCTTGAATTTGTTTCTCATTATCAATTTTGGAAAGTGTTTTAACCTCTTAGCTTACTTCATCCAATGCTTTGCAACTTGTTTTTAACACTCATTTCTATTCCATATTTCTCCACTCTTCTAAGTCTTTGTGTCTGTTCATATGGCAACAAATTGAAAGCACTTTCCATGGAATTGATATCAAATTTAGCAAGGACTTGATCACTTACTGTGCAGATTTCCCTATTTTCAAGGTCATAGTGTTTGGCATATAACAGAAATAGAAAAGGAACTGGCTTCCGTGGTTTGAAACTCTGCAAGACTCACCAAACTCCCAAGTCCCTGCACTAGTTGAGCCGAGTTGACCAGACTCCTGCACCAAGTCTGGCTGAGTCTTGGAGAGTACTCGGCCAAGTCCTGCTCCAAGACTCCTGAGTCTCAGGCTTGAACTCCTGAGTCTTGAGCTTGGACTCTTATGGCACCTATCAAATGACATATGTAATGTTTGAATTATAACAAATTGACAATTAAATTAGACTTTTATGTTCTCTAAATGCATTAATTTATTTTTTTGTGTAATTATGAGGTTTTTCTTTTGCCAAGTCAGTGCTGAGTCCCAAGTCCAAGTCAAAGTTGAGTCTGAGCCAAGTCCGAGTCTTCAAACTATGATGGCTTCAATGAGCCCACTATCTTCCTGTCTCTTGGCAATGTTGTTCCTGCTTTTGATCTTATCCTTCAAATCCACCTCTTGTACATTTACATGCCCTGGCTCTGTATCTTTGATTTTTGGGTATTCAGACACTACTAGTGAATGAGATTCAATGATTTGGAAGTGGCAATCCATGGTGAAACCCTAGGAAACAAATTTTATTCAATCTTGGTGACTCGAATCTGTGAAAAACTTGCTCCTTTCACTGAAAATCCACTCTACAAACCCTCACTGTCTTATGCAAAATCTGCAATTTTGGGTGGTCAATGAGATACACAAGATTCAAAAACCTTCAGTGTCCCCTTCGATGCTGAAAATCTGCAATAGATGATGTAGATGTTCAAATGTTAGAAGAAAAGGAATGACAAAATCCTGGGAACTCGAAAAGAAAAGTTTATTGCCCTTTGAATGATTAAAAAAACCCATTGGAAACTACTGTAGGTGATCAAAATAGGAACTTTTGATGTTTCTTGAACTTTAGCCACTAAGAGGTAATGTGTGCTGGGGATCAAAATGTCTTTTCTGATGTTTTGAAAATATTTGATTTTGTTTACATTGGAGATGCTCCTGCTGTTGGAGGCCAATTTTTGAGTTTTTAAACTTTTGTTCTTGCCTTGTAGCGGCACATGTTTGGAGCATCGAATGGTTGATTTTTTCTTTTTAGTTTTTTTATTTATGGGTAAAAATGGGTTTTTGAAAGGGCCCCAACCCTTCCATATCTTATAAGCAGCAGATATAGCAATAATCATATCAAGACAACTGCCTAGAAATTGAATACATATTTTCTTACCTTTCCTCATGGTGGCATGCACTCCAAGTATGATTACCACCTTTGAACTTAATGCCTTTTTGGAATCCCCATGTACTAGTGCACTCGTCAAGCCTGAGATGCCATTTTTCAGTTTTTCAAACATTGACCCCACTTTATAGAGGTGTGAGTTTTTAAACTTCTTGTTCTAATTTTGTAACAGTGCACATGTGGATTACTTGTGCCACCTTTTCCTTGACTAGCCTTGATACTCCTTGTTGGCACATGTTTGGAACATTGAGTCATCGTTTTTCTTCATGTTACATGTTTTTTTACCTTTCCTCACTGTGTGCATGCTCTTGGTATGATTACCACCTTTGAACTTAACACTTTTTTGGAGTTTCCATATACTGGTACACTCCTCAAGCCTAAGATGCCATTTTTCAGTTTTTCAAACTTTGACCCTTCTTTATAGAGGCGCATGTTTGGAATACTCATTGGCACTTTTTCCAAAGCTCATGGGCAAAAGGGCCCAAGAGGTGGATGCAACAATTGTGGCAGTGATCAATATGCCAATCAATGTCCACAATGCACATTGCTCATCTAATCCAAATCCTAGTGGTGCAATCAAGGATAGAGAGCCAAATTAATGGTGGCTTGTCCTTGCAGCCAAAACTAAGATTTAATACACATATACCTAATGCACCATAAAGACACAAAATTCTACAGTTTTAATTTATATTTAAAAACATGCAAGGAACCATGTGCAATAACAACACATATTTTTTAAGATGACACCCCTTGACAAATTAATGTTGCTTTCCTTGGATATCCTCTGCCTAGAACTTTCTACTGTAAACTGGTGTATTCTCAAGTCCCCTTGTCCTATTTCTGGTCAATCATGGGCATTAATATACTTATCTTGATCTCTCTTTACAAAAGGTATACCACAGTAGCAAAAATCTTCCAGGATTAATTTGGCAAACCAAAAGATATAAATCTTTTCAATTGATTGGGAAAACTCAGAAAAAAATTGGCATATTAAATAATGCAGAAAACTTGAAAAAATCAGAGGAAGGTTTGCCCCAAACAAATTAAAATTAAAAAAGAAGCTTGTTTTCAGCAAAAGCATCATTAAAAATTGCTCCACTTATTGCCTAAAGTGCCTCATGTATCCAGAGCTATTTTTAAAAGTGAATGCCCTAAGTCATCTTTCATCTTGCACCATACACCAAGTGTTCGATAGAATTCGATGTGGCACAAAAGAAAATAAAAATATTTGGGGTGGGCCAATTTTTACCAGTTTTTTTGTGGCGGTGATCAATATGCCAATCAATGTCCACAATGCACATTGCTCATGCCTCATCTAATCCAAATCCTAGTGGTGCAATCAAGGATAGAGAACCAAATTAATGGTGGCTTGTCCTTGCAGCCAAATCTAAGATTTAATACACATATACCTAATGCACCATAAAGACACAAAATTCTACAGTTTTAATTTATATTTAAAAACATACAACGAACCATGTGCAATAACAACACATATTTTTTAAGATGACACCCCTTGAAAAATTAATGTTGCTTTCCTTGGATATCCTCTGCCTAGAACTTTCTACTGTAAACTGGTGTATTCTCAAGTCCCCTTGTCCTATTTCTGGTCAATCATGGGCATTAATATACTTATCTTGATCTCTCTTTACAAAAGGTATACCACAGTAGCAAAAATCTCTCAGGATTAATTTAGCAAACCAAAAGATATAAATCTTTTCAATTGATTGGGAAAACTCAGAAAAAAATTGGCATATTAAAATTAAATAATGCAGAAAACTTCAAAAAATCAGAGAAAAGTTTGCCCCAAACAAATTAAAATTAAAAAAGCAGCTTGTTTTCAGCAAAAGCATCATTAAAAATTGCTCCACTTATTGCCTAAAGTGCCTCGCGTATCCAGAGCTATTTTTAAAAGTGAATGCCCGAAGTCATCTTTCATCTTGCACCATACACCAAGTGTTCGATAGAATTTGATGTGGCACAAAAGAAAATAATTTTTTTTGGGGTGCGCCAATTTTTACCAGTTTTTTGGAATAATTCACAAGTCTCAAATTTCCCAATTTATTGCTATTAAATTGAGATGTTTTCATTTTTGAAAAACATGCTGATTTTTTTTCTACAAATAGGCAATCATTATCTTTTGCCAATTTTTGCTACTCAATATTACATCATACAAGGAAATTATTTTGAGCATTGTAATAGTATTTGTTCTTTAAACATGGTATGAAGTATAAACAACACACAAGATTTACTAATAAAGGAAATTTGGTAAACCCTACAAGAAAATAAGCTAAGGTTGCTTCAGAATTAGGAGAAAACAGTAAACAACTTGAAATTTCTCAAACAGAGTTTCCTTGGTGTGTTCTTTGCCCAATTTCTTTTTCTTGGAGCTAGTGTAAATGTTTCTAGACATACTTTATCTTCCTTAGTTCCTGTCTATAATCTAATGATTATGTAGTTCCAGAAATCAAATGTTAGCCCCGCGTGCAATTCACAACTCTCTCATATAATTTATGTCAATTCGCAAGGGGAAGCCAAAACCATTATTAACAGAGTAGACAGATGAAAATAGTCTGGAAACAACCTGAAACCACCCATATGTTCATTAACCCATCCTGCAACATTTAGCTTTGCATCAAGCCTTGCAGCAGCTATTCTGTGGCCGCTACCCGTCAGTTTACTCTACAAAAATGCAAGTGATCCAGGTCAAAATTAATCAAAAATTAAAAATCCATTCTTCTGAATAAATTCATGATATAAGTTGAGACTTTATGCAAGAGCATTTCTAAGACCTGCAATAAATGTTACTGCACATACCTCCATTCTCGCCTTACTTTGCAAAACAAATTGCTTGAACCGTTGCTGGTCTGAGAATTGAACATCTAGGAGGATGGTGCGAATCTGTCACAGACAATAACCATTTCCAGGTTTAAACTCATTTCTATCAATTCTTTGTAACCCACTTCTCTATCCTTTTTTAAGTCAAGCAATTGTTTTCGTAAAATTAATATTGCTGTAAGAGATACCAGACAACGAGACAAACATTATGTTTCAAGTCTTATTAAAGTTCAGAATATATAAAGAGCGCAAAACAGCGAAAGAAATCAACTTGTTGCAAAAGAACAAAAACAGAAATATAATTTAAAACCATGGCTTATAAGACAATATTGCACCCAAAATGAAGTGATTTAACTTTCAAAAATTAATATTGTAATTTTGTCCATGCTTCCTAAGTCTACTTAGCAAAACTTAAAGTCTATGACACTGCACACATGGGTTGACTATAGATGTAAGAAAGAATTGCAATCATTCATTCTGTTTGCCATGTGCTATCACTCTTGAGGGCTTCCCTTTGCATTAGGAAATATGAAATTACCATTTTCAAGCATTCAGAAACACATTTATTGAGGTCCTTTTTAACCTCTAAAACTGGTGATCTAGCTATCAATCTTCATTGGAGGAAGGGCAAGGCCCTCTAAGTAGACGTATTTTGTCCTCGTTAATAGATTAGTTAAGTTTACTAATGTTTCATGACTAAGCATCATGTATAGCATGCACATTGTAGACATTATTGACTATTTCTTCATAATCATTTATGTAGCATGACTTTAGATGAAAGAAACTGCATTTGCTTTCCTATTGGAAAAGAAAAATTGCATTCTATTATTTGAGTTTATGATTGCATTATTGTCTATTTGTATGAAATGATGCTACATGAATCATGCATGAGCACACTTTTGGTGAACCACAGTCGCCATGCTTGATCTGATATTGTGTTTGAACCATTAGCAATCTATACAATTTGAGGAATTTTTTAAATTTCTGGCATTTTTCTTACACTAAAATCTCATCAATCATGTTCCTGACACATATCTGTTGCCATCAGGTTTCTTATTTCTCATTTCTGGCAACATATGGATACATAGGGGTCAACAAGAGCCCCAAGGAACCCATCAATCCATAGTTCAATAACTTGAACTGGCCAAAAACGCGGCAGGCCAAATTTTTTACTCAACTCAATGCATTAAAAAAATAAACATTAAACTTAAATAACATGCAAAATATTGAATTTAGAGAATTCATAGGTGGTTTCTCTATTACTTTTAGACCAAAAAAAGTGTAAAATGCAAATCATAGTGTCATTTATGATATGATATAAACACTTCACAAATTTCTTCCCCAACTAAAGCTCCCAACTAGTGGTGCCCTCAAATTGGATGGTAAAGATTTCTCCTTAGGAATAATATCATCCTCAAATTGTGATCATCATCCAATGAGCTCCCATTTACCGCTTCTACTTGCGCCTATGCTTTTGTGCCTATTGCCCATTCAGTTGCTTCCCTCTCAAAATCAGCAATCCTCCATGGAACATGAAGGCTCCATATCCTCCACTATTCAATTTGAATATAGGTCAATGTCCTTGCACACAGTCACATCATGAATTCCCTTCTCCTCCATCTTTTCGACACAAAGACAAGGGTTTATTGCACAAAAAGAGGTCATTGACGTGCCTTTGGGTAAACATGTTTGCTTCTTCTTTTCAATGGCCTCAAATGTACTCGAAGTGCACTCACACCCAAAGCACTATAGAGTTGACAAAAAATGTATATGGGAAGGCTTTAAAGATTTGATATTTTGCACCATAATCTTCCCATCACAAATCTACAAAAAGAAAATTTATAACTTTGTAAGTAAACTACAATTACAATTATTGAAAAACCAAACTTCCGTTTGCACCCTTATAAATTTGTAACTTGTTGAGAACTGTGTCTCTAGGAGTTTTGGTGAGCATTATCTTCTTTATGCATGTGTTGTGGCCAACCATAACCTCTTCATTGGCTCTAAAGGAATTAGAGGGAAAATAAATTTCAATTTCAAGTAATATGTTGTTGCATGCATGTGTTGGTGAAGCTATTTGTTCCACCTTCAATGATTCCTATGCCAAATGGGTTTATGTATTTTCTTTCTTTGGACTCATTGTAATCTTAGATGTCCTACTTGATCTTGTTTATAACCCCACAGACATAACCCATTGGGTTTTTATCCCCATCCACCAATTAAAGAACCTTGACCAAAGGTTCTATCACCTAAAGACTAAACCAAAATAGTATAGCATTTAAAATTAAAACTAATAACACTTTGAATGACAACACCAAATAAAAAGTAAATGAAAAATTAATAACTTCTACAAATTGACGAAGTAATGGAGTTGACTACTTTGTGAGTTTGTAAATGTTACCATTTAAGTTTAAAGTTACCTTGAGGATCTCAATCATGCATTTGGCAAATATATTATAAAAAATCCTCCAAATAGTTTTCCCTTTAAATTTTTTCGAGTATGGAAACTCCACACACCTAGTGGTCACAAACATCTTAAATTACATTAGTGAGACTGACATGCTCTACAATTTGATAAAGTTTAGGGTAAATTAGGTCCCAAACACAAAAGTTGCATTCCCATGGTGTGCTCTTTCATCAAGCACCCAATGGTGGTTTTACATATATCTAGTGATGTTCTCATCCCTTCAATCTCGGTTTCCATGCATCCAAGTCTATTTATATCCTCAAGTAGAAGACTTTTGCATTAGGTAGCACGAAGTCTTCTTGAGAAATCTCTTTGCTGCAACATATGTTGTTGTATTGTTTGTCACAACATGAATGACATGCTAAACACCCATTTACATAGTCCCCACCTCCAACATATTGTGCAAAGTCTTTGCATTCTTCACTTTGTAGAAGGTATCAATTGACTTCTAAACCACTAACTATCCACCTAAAGCCACTAATCAACATGCAAGTCTTGCCATAAGTCCATCCATCAAACAAATAATGCAACATTTTTTTGCTAAATTATCTTTTGATACTTTGCTATGATCTCATTGTTTTTCATGGCTTCTTTGAACAAGGGCCAACTTAAATCATATGGATTAGGTGCCTTCAACCCTTTTCCAATGACAATTAATACATTGGTCAACCACTCCCAATAAGAGTTACTACAACATGAAATAGTATGCTGTTATGATCCTAAAATTAGCACAAGCCATCCTAGTTTCTGATGATTTTACTAAATCCACACAATACATTTTAGCAAAGGTTGCACACCAAGAATACTGTGAGGAGCAAAGAACCCTTAAGACTAGGTCTAGTTAGAACTATCTCTAGTGGATGAGCCACATATTTGCAGGCCAAGAAAAGATCCTACTAGATTTGTCTCTAAGTTAGAAGAAGAATTCTTCACAACTACAATTGCCTTAACTACCCTCTTTTTTTCTATTGTCCTCTTCTCATACAAACAAGGACAATTTTTATTTCCTATATAATCTCACTCCATTGACTTACACAACTATACATCTTAGCCAAGGATTCATGCAAAGTGATATGTGAAATGAATGATGCCTTCTCTCAAGCTCAAGCCACAGTAATTGCACACCACCTTTCCTACCTCATAACCTAGTGTGCTATTTCTCCAACCAAGGTACCTAGCATAGCCACCACTGTAAAACCTACAAAATTGGAAGTCCTAGCAAAAAAGGAGGCAAAATTGCAAACCCTAGCTCTAAAGAAAGAAGAAAAGGAGGAAAAAGAAACAAAAAAATCAAGATCGAAACCCTAGAAGTGCTAGAACATAACCAAAATGAATAAAAAAAAATGCTAAATCAAAAAATAGAAAAGGAGTCACATACCTTTGAAATCCGGTTGGTAAATCCATTTAATAGGTTAAAAATTAATCCAAACCTATGTTACCAAGTTCATCCCCAAAGGCCCCTATACATAGCCCAAATAGGTCCAAGAATGGGTCGCTTGGGGGCCTACCCGAGCATGCCCCAAAGGGCCTAGGCACATTGTAAGCATACAAAGGTTGCCCTTGTAATGCCCTAGGCAAACCTACAAGACAATTGAAGACTATTTTAGCCAAGACAGACCAAGGTACATTCACATTCAAAACCTAGGTTGGGTAGATAGCTTCATATAGCATGGTTTCTCTATTAGAGTGAGTTAAGCCAATGGCTCAATCAATATACATAAAAAAGAGGAATAGTTTGTTCACAAGTTCAAAAACTAGTTGATTTAGGCCCATTAATATGTCAAGTGAGTGTCATGAGTGACAACAAACATCAATCTACTTTTTTATGATGTAATAAAAGATGCCCCTTAGGATCAATCCATTTCAGCCAAAAAAGAGAAATGTTTGGATTCAATATACAAACATTCCTCAACTCAATCAAATGAGGGACATGTGTCTTCCTCACTTGCAAAGATCCATCATGGAGTGCATAATCATGGTGGAGTTCAATCTAGTACTACCCATAATTCTTCCACAATCATTATTGTGGCAAAGTCACTTATTCTCAAAGCAAAAATGATGAAGTAGATACATTTATGTTGAAGCATGTCCCGACAATACCTAACTTGTATATATTTGAAATTTGAATATGCTTTCAAATTATATAAACATTATATTATAGTTTAATTATTTATTAGTTGTTTTATTACATATTAAAATACAGTACGTAATTCATATATTTAAATATTACATTATTATATGTATTTATATTTGTTCAATTTATTATTTTTATATATTTTTAATACTTTATAGATATTATAGAATAAATATAATATAATATATGAAGTTCAAATGAAAGTGATAACTAAAATCCATCATTTCAGATGTCACTCAAAAAAACTTCCTGATTTTTTTCTTCTCTAGTGATGGCTTTTGATTCATCATCTCCCCAAACTTCAAGCTAGACTTGGAATAATATGAAAAATTATATAGTGATGATTGTGGCAAGAAAATTTTGCCTAGAGCAAAGTTTTAAGACCTCTCCTCTAGTTGTCATGCAACCTCTCTTGAAGATTCTAGGGCACAATCCACCCACCATATAACGATGATGCAATGGTTTCTTTTGTTTATTTACCTTGCTTAAAAAGGGAATTTTAAGTATAAAGAATTATTGTGAAAGAAGGAAAAGGAATAAATTGAAATACATTTTTGTATGATTGTTGCTCTTTCTGTATGATATCCATATATGGAGAACAAGGGTAAACTAGTTACTAAATTCTAGGAACGAAATAAGGACAGTAGTCAAGTATATTCAAGCGGCTTAGAGTTTTAAGTTAACTAAGATAAGCTAAGGAACTCCTAGGATAAAGTTTTCCATTATAGGAGAGATTGTGTGAATTACTTGCTATGCTGGTTCTTTTCTAGCAATTAGAAGGTCGTAGGTTGGTTTGGGGTGATTGATAATCCGGTGAAGGACTTGAACCTATATTTGTTGTCTTAGATTAGATTGATGTAGGATAGTCTGGGATGATTGACAATCCAGTGAAGGACTAAGCCTACGCGTAGTGTAAGATAGCCTTAAGTCAAATCGGCCCTGAGTAGTGTATATGATAGATGACCTTCATTCGAAGTACTGAATGAGAATACTTTGGCCAAAGTAGTGAAATGTACGACATCCACTTAGATGTGAGATAGTTGAGACTAATCTGTCAGTTCATTGTGATCCTTGTACTAGTATGAGATTGTGAAATAGCAAGGTTCTAGTTGTGAATAGGACACAACACTATGCTCAATTGGGTTGTCGCAGCCAGATACTCTACCAATCTCTTCGTTCGAAGGGAGGGCCATCTATCAAATGATAGATGTGCGGGGGACCGCATTAATAGTCTGTGGTTGGCGAAAAAGTGCCCGAGTGATGTTTCTCCTCCACAGCAGGTGACGGATACACCAAGATTTGAAAGGAAGGGAACCTGGACCGTCTTACTACTATTTGTGCAAAAGCTTACGAGCTATGTATGTAATTGTTTTACTTTTGTACTTAGATTTATATTTGCAAAGAAAATGGAATTCATGTGGAAATATATTGTAACTTGCATGTATTTATCAATAAAGAAAGGAAGAATTTTATTGAAATGTCTTTGTTACTTGTTACTTTTATCTGTTTAAAGTGAAATGTTGATAAAAAATTATTACCCAAGGGTGGGATTGTTATAGGTTGAGCATGCCCTTATTTGTAAATTTCCAAAGTTCTTCCTTCAGTTATCCAATCTACATCAATGGATATTAGCAAAAACTAGAAGTGGTACATGGAAGATGGAATTTATATTCAACCATGTGCAAAGGGTTTCTTCATTATTTAGTTTAAATATATTATGGATCAAGAGCATATCTTGAAGTGTGGTTTATGGGAGATGAGGGACAATGTTCTATTCATTAAACTATGGTCTCCCTCCTTCAATCCTCGAAGTCATTCCTTTTCATTTGTCCTTGTTTGGGTCAAACTTCCTTTTTCTACCAGTTTAGTATTGGTGGTTTTCAAGATTGATGACAACTATGAACTCCTTTGGATAATTTGTGTGTTTTGTAGATGAGGTGGCTAACAATACTCGTATTACATATGCCCAAATTTGTGTGGAAATAAATATTTCTAAAGAGTTTCCTAGAGAAATTATTCCAAAGATTGGAGACAAAAAGTGGAAGCAACGAATTGATTATGAGAAATTCAATTTCAAGTGCACAAAATGTTAGCCCATGGGTTTCTCACCTCCCAATGTGACAAAAAAGTTCTAAAAAATTTTAGGATAGAATCAAGCAATAAGGGCTTGGAATTTTCTTAAACCTCACCATCATTTGATCATTCTAAACGATAAATCTAATGAATTTGGTTCCATTTCTTCAAATGCAAGCAAAGCCAAGAAGATTACTCTTAATTTTTTGTCCTCTTCTACAGCCTAACGTGAATTTTCTTGTGCTTTTTCTAATAAGGCTTCAACCAATCTTAAGTCTCCAAGGATAGGCCTCAAATCAAAGGTTCCAACAAGTATGGAAGCAAAGATTGTTTCAAAACGGGAGGCTCCAAGGGACAGTTCAAAGCATCTGAAAGTTTTTGAACCTCAATTGCAAGCTTCATCTTCACCTAATTGAGATTGGATCATGATAGAAATGAAAAAGGAACCTTCCTAGAATAAAATTAAGCATCAAAGGACTTTAAGATCTTCCAAGATTTTGACAAAGGATTCTTCGGGGCATTAACTAAAGCTAGTCATTACCATAGTGAGGTTCATTGGATATCTAAAGGTGGTAATGTTCAAAGGGGAAATTATTAGTTGATTACATAATTTTCATGAGTGATAAACTTTTTTTTCATGGGGGAACTAATGAACTTCTAGTTGCAAGGTCCTAGTGCTTTAACCCAAGTTACTATAAAAATTCTATATTTAACAAACCCAGTTGTACCCAAATTGGCAACTTAGCTCCAAAAAATTCTAAATCCATTGGAAAATCACACAAGAGAAAATGTCATAAATGCGAAAAAAAAAAGTCATTTTTGGTTGTTTTTGAAGGCAGATAGCTGAGTTTTAGCTTGGGACTTCCAAGTTAATAAGTGACTACTCACACAAAACTTAGTGGTGATTTCTTGGGCAAGTAACTCATCACTTGTCTTTAATTTGAGAGTCGAGAGCATTCATGACTCAACTAGTAGCTCACAAAGTTTTTGTACAATGCATCAATCAATAAATTTCTCTTTCTCCTGTAGCACTTACCAAGGAAAAAGGATTTCACAAAGAGAGGGAAAGAGGATTATACCAGTGAGCTGACATCAACACTATTAACAAGATACGCATACATTATTATTGTTTCCTTTGACTACATTGCCAAAGCATTAGTAGATACCCCTGATTCCTTTGAGGGAAGCAATTTGGCCTTTGTTGGCTTCTGTTGAGCTTTCCTTGTGTGGCAAGCCACTTAGCAGCCAATACTAGTTTTGCATGGTCTTTGATTGTGTCAACCATTTTCCTTTTCCTGATTTAGGCAAAACCAATCCATTAATTGCCTCCAAATACTTCTCATGCTGTTCAACTACTTTGTTCAATTTCTCCATCCATTTTCTGAGATTGTTTTACTGCACACTGCATACCCTTTCCATCAATAAGTTTGTGCAGAGTTCTAATTTCTTTGGAAATATCCCCAGTTCTGGTAAGAAGAGAGAACTGAAGAAAGGATTTTTGGGGGCTTTGAAATTGGTACTAATGTTGGGAGGACAATGATTTAGGTGTTGAATTTCATGACATCATGGGGGAATCTAGGGGAGTTTTTGAGGGGTTGAGGATGAATAGGAGGAGAGAGTCCATGAGTAAGAAGTGCAAGTTAGAGCTGCCTTGGAATATTCAGTTGTGATGGACAACTAACAAACCTAGCTAAAGCAAGGGTTACAAAAAGAGAGATTCTTCCTATTCTAAGGACTAATCAGCCCCTGTGATTAAGTGGGCCAATGCTTGAGGTTTGGGATGAGGATAACAAGAAGCAAATTTAATCTTGGAGTTTATCAATAGGTATATTCTCTATTAAGTGAATGAGATTTAGTTCCTATGGATTGGAGATACCTAAAGGGTGAGGACTGTTGAAGTGAGTTGTTAACTTGTTGGTTGTGCCTCTTCTACATTGATGGGCTAGGAACGACTTTCTCGTTCCATGGCTCCTTTTGTTTACTCACTACGGGTACAATGACGTACGGAGTAAACGGAGATATAAAATAACATTGACAGCATATGATAATCACATGGCAATTGCACAGAACATAGATATACTTCTTTATTCAGTATTCAGCAATTACATCATAATGTCTCCAGACAGAACATAGCATAGCATAGTAGAACCATAATGTTTCCCGACTACATGACTCAAATACATATAGTACGCTGGCAGTGGTTGAGGCACCAACCATCGCATCCCTTCATTATAACTAATTGCTTCATCTGGAACTTAATTCCCGAGACAACTAACCAACATGACACGTACATAAGTACATGAATTATTAATATTAACTAATATCTTATTTACTTATGGCTCACAGCCGACCAAGTACACTCTCGACCGACTACCTCGACTCATGGCCGACTACACCTTTCACTGCTGAGGAATGAATACTTAGCAGAGTTTTTTTCTTCTTTTTTTTTCCCTCTCTTCTTTCTGCTATTAACCTTCAATTCCGGCAAAAAGAATTTTGGAGTGGTAAGGCAGCTCTCTCCTATAAACAAATTTTCCCCTTTGTTTGTCATGGTTACCAAGCAACCAGACAGAAAATAGATAGAGTTTCCATTTGGCACCTTGTTTTTGCAATGGTTGTATCACACTAGTCAATCTGACAAATATCTAAGAAACATATATCCTTACATTGAGAGTGGTCATCAAAATTGCATTGTGCAAGGGAAATTTGATATTGGAATGATGAGCTTGGTTGATGGGAAGGAGGAAAGTCAGAGGTTTTATGCTAAGCGGAGAATTAATGCTATGGCCAGCAAGGGTAGCAATAAATATTTCATCATTCCCCTCTTCAACCTATTCTCAGCCCATGTTCATAGTGGTAGGTAAATTTTGACTTGTCCTGAACTTTTAAGAATAAATCCCTATCTTGTTTTCCTATACAAATTTGCAGAATATATGTCCTTTGAATTTTGTAAATCAAAAGTTATTAAAAAGAGAATGTTAGAAATATAATAGGAATAGTGTATGTGGGGGTTAAAATTTTTAGATGGTATCTATTAGAAGAAGCACTCGAGGGAAAGAGGACCCATTGGACCTTAGTGGGAGGTTGGCATGTGAATCTTGGGAAATAGGTGATGTTAGTGAATAAGGTGAAAACCATCATACAACAAGGAAGGTATAGATAAAAAAATAAAAGTTGACAAGCGGGAAAAAAAGGGAGCAAAAATTTCTAAGGTGGGTGTCAAGTTAAACAGGGTATCTTGGTGATAGGGAGTGAAAAGGAGGACTATGAGTTTAAGGAACAAGGAAGCAGTTGAAAAGACATTGACTAGGATGAACAAACAAATTGATGGGGGCATTCATATTATACTTCAAGGAAGACAACACAACCATTTTGGCATTAAAGAGTGGTTTACTTTTCCATGGTCACTAGATGGGCAAGATTTGCCAGAATTGGTGTAAACTATGAATAACTTTGTTACTCACTCCTTGTGGGTTGACTACAGCCTCATTTGCTACTACTCTGCTATTTTGATGCAAATGGGATCTCAATGCTGAGTTCAAGCATCTTTGTGGTTTTTAGAGAAAATTCTTCATTTTCCAAGGGGATTCCTTGGTTTTATTTTTTTGGAGAGGCTTCAATATTTTATAAATAATTAGTTTTGAGTATCATGAAAACACACCAATAATTTGGCCCAATTCTTGAATTCCTTTCCAATTGCCATGTTGTAGGCAATGATTATGTTACCTTTTTCATCCCCGTTATTCTCTTGATGCCTGTATTAGCTGGATCTAATTGCATTTTAGATGTGAGGCAGCAATTTTCTGCTTTCAAGTCAGACAAAAAATGTATGAGTCGCCCTCAGCTCTCTCAAACTCATCCACCAAAACTACAGACCAGTCAAAGTTGTATATTTTATAACATCCTTTATTGATTTTTCTTTAGGTTTTCTTGATTGCAAAAGGAACCTACAGTCTCAAATGGTCCTTCTTTTGGCTCATTTATTCTATCAGTTTATAGGATATCTGTGATCACGTTTCTTCTCTGTGTGCACGTTACAAGTTTCAGAATGTTTTGTTTCACCTTTGCCAGCATTTACAACCATTTTTGCTATAGGAAGCTTATATTTTCAAATATTGTCAACAGCTACAACAGGTTACACTTTGCATTTGGAATACTACTTTAGTTTTCACGGTAATATTGTTATAGGGAACTTCTAGCCATAGGCTCAGACAGGCATTAATAAGTTTGTATTCTTGGTCTCTTTTCACAATGTTAATATAATTTGAAAGTCTTTCCAATTGAAAAAGTGCACATTTGTGAGTTACTCCTATATGAAGTTCTGTCTCCATAGCAATAACTCATCAGTCTAGTAATTAACCTCAACTTGGCTCAATCAATTGATCTGGGAAAGCCTGGTTTGTGGTAGTAACTTGCTGTTGATCACAAAATGTTTTCCACTTGGTCTTTTTCACAACTGCCAGCATTAGCAAAAGCAAGGAATCTCCAATTCTCAACACTATAACCAAAAGATCATGTCCTATGTTGTTTGTTATTACATATTTTAAGGACCAACCAACTAAATGAATCAAACAACTCACAATCCATCTAATTCCTTCTCTGGTGTTTCCTTCCTCTTCTTATCTTTGCTTGAATATGGTTATATTTTCGAAACACATCTTTTATGGTTCCTCCTTCCTTATTTTTCCTGCAAAATGTAAATAAAAAAAGCAGTATATTTTTCAAACACTAATGTCCTTAGCGAAACACTCTCACAAGTCTACAAACTTGCCTCCATGTACTTGCCAAGTCTCCTTCCTCTTGTTATCACCAGGCAGTCTCATAAAACTGTGAAGGTTAGAATGCTACCAAGGGATTAAAAATATCTTGGGTAAAGTCTACACATCAACTTGCACAAGAACATTTTCAACACAATTGAATTTCAAAAGCAACCAATAGAGGGTGTCAATAGTTCGAAGAGCAAACAACTATTTTCAGTGTATTTGGAAAGCAAGTTTTTCTTTATAAAAAAAAATCTTATGTGGCTTGTGCCTCTCCAAGGCTTAGCAGTCAAATCAAACGCTCCATAAAGTAGGTAGATCGCATTCTTTATGCATTTTGTGTGAAAGAGAAGTCAATTGATCATGTCTTCTAACAGTGTACTTTTAATGAGATATTATGGGCAATGGTTACAGTCCAACATCAAATATATTTTCATTTCCTGCCTCACTTCATGAGATTCTCTTTGAGGCAATCGTGTGGTCAGAAATAGCTGCAGAACTTCATGGTATACAATATGGTTGTCTGCCATTGATTTGAGATTTCCTTTAAAAGAAAAATGTAAGGAAGATTTTTCATGAGGATAGTTTCCCCTCAACTTAGGAGGCCTGATGCTTTTTTAACAGGATTTGATTATGCTTGTTAACACCAACTTGTTTTCTTTTGTAAAGGTGACATTTATTTTGCTTCTTGGGGAACAGACTCAAATGTTAGCTTTTCTAGATTTCATAGGACAATATTTTCATTGTAATTCTGTTTTTCAGCTTATGTTTATAACTTTATCATGATTTTTAATGTAATATACAATGCATTTCACAAGAGAAAAATAAAAATAAAAACTGTAGAATAAGCAAATGATAGGATGCACAAAATTATTATACAGATAAATATTGGAAGCTATGTTGCCATATAAAAAGTATGGAGTTTTGTTGCCTAGCATAACAGTGCCCCCTATAGCAGTTATTTTAATGCCACTTTGGTAAGACTATATCTCCAATGAAGAATTGCTTCCATGTTTCCAATGCTTTTTGCAAGCCTCATGTTGATTGCAAACCATTGGTATATTCTTCATAATTACCTAGTCATCAAACCTAATTCATAACTACAATGTTTTACAAATTTGTTATGACTTAACAAGTTAAGGCATGTTCTTTTAGTTATTAAAACTCTCCATCTTAAATACTTCTTGGTGGTCATTTGGTACTACTCATTGTATAAGGAATCTTGGTCAACCTTAACAAATTTGGTGGTTCTAGTGATCTTCCATAACTACTCATTCTCATACAAACAAGGCAAACCCTCTCATATCTAGAGATGAATGCCACACATTTAAGATTTACACTTGTGCATGTATAAACCCCTTTGGTTAAGATTTATGTGTTGGAAAAGAAGGATCCTTATCAACTTCAAATGTCTTCCCCTTGCTTGCAATCTGGGACATAGAGGAAGGTGCAAATTACTAGTTTTCTTTTCCTACTGCCAAAGGCTCATCACCCATCAGCTTAATCCTCGTATAGTTAAGCATTGACCCTGATGTTACACACATGTAGCAATGCCAATGTTTTTTCATGGTCTCCTACTTGGCCCATCACTAGTTCCATGCTTCGCTTAGAAGTGCCCTCACAGGGTTATTTGCAATTGTACTTAGTTCATTTGGCTTGGGGTTTAGCCTCTTCAGGTTTCCACCCTCTTGTTATGGTTACATATCTTAAATGGTTTTCTTTCTATGTTTTAAATGTCTAAGTTACAATATAGGCGTGTGGATTGTTCACTTTAAATAAGTATGGTTTTTTATTCCGAAAGCCATCTTAGTCAATGATGACAAAAGATCTCTTACATTTCTATAAAACTAGATATTAATATCATTACATAAGCCTCACTTTTTATGGTTGTAATGTCCCTTTCGATGCCTAGGTAGGAGTGACTTAATTAGCCTATTTTATTCCCGTAGGCTAATGTCAAAAGTTAAGGGAATATTTTAATTAATTATTTAATATTATCCATTTCCGGCATATTATAAAAATAGTATTATTTAATTAATTTAATGGAGTTTATAAAGTGACTTGGTGATTATTTATGAAATATTAGAAGGGCCACTTTATTATTATTCCCGGGTTTATTTTAAAATATCAAAAAGCAGGAATTCAAAAAGTTAATGGGGAATTGCATACAAAAGTGAAAAGTGAAGCTCATTTGTTTTATGTATTCAATATTATTCTACTTGATGATTTTGGTGAGCTTTTCGGAGTTTGAACTCTAGGACGAAGAACCCTAAGGGCGATTGGTTTCGAATCTCGATGGTGCAACAATCTACCCTAGCTAGTCTGTTGGCGGGATTATACAAATTTCTCACATTGGATTCTACAAGAAAATTTAGGAAAAAATGTTAAGTCTCTTGTGGAGACAAATTTAGGAGTTTTGGGGATCTATGCTAGAGGCTGGGTCAATTTGGGATTATTCAGATATATTTTACATTATTATGGTGCCTAGAAAAATATACGCGGGAGGAAGTGACTTTCGATAATAATATTTTTATGGCCATATCTCAAAACTACTAAAGCAACCCTTCATATTAACAGCCACACCTATCCTCACATTAATCGTAGCTTACAAGGTGGAACTGTAGAATTATATGGGTCACAGCTTTTAGTAAGAGGCTGCCATACAGCTAGGATTATAAGTCTGAGTCAAACAGCAGCCGCCACTCCATTTCATGAAGGTTCAATGCTATTTCTGCCGCTGTACCTTATTCCTAAGGTTGCCATACTCTTAGCTGGGTGCCACATTTGGGAATGAAGAATTAATTAATATGTGGGGATTTCGGGAAAGGTATGGTCAAAGAAATTTGAGCATTCATCTCAGGTCAGAATAATTTCTCTGTGAATTGGTATGTATGTACTGGTATATATATTTTAAATATATATTTTCTGAATTAGTACATCAGCTCTATCTATCCATTGTAAACAGCAAGGCTTATATTTCACAATTCCTGCAAATTTCTATTGTTTTGAATTTGCCATTGTGGGTGAAATATGCTGTGATGCATTGCATAAAACATCTATTAGACTCCTCCTGTTAAAACAACCAGGAAATAACTCAGAACAGCAGGATAACATCTGGGAATGAAGAATTAATTAATATGTGGGGATTTCGGGAAAAGTATGGTCAAAGAAATTTGAGCATTCATCTCAGGTCACAATAATTTCTCTGTGAATTGGTAAGTATGTACTGGTATATATATTTTAAATATATATTTTCTGAATTAGTACATCAGCTCTATCTATCCATTGTAAACAGCAAGGCTTATATTTCACAATTCCTGCAAATTTCTATTGTTTTGAATTTACCATTGTGGGTGAAATATGCTGTGATCAATTGCATAAAACATCTATTAGACTCCTTCTGTTAAAACAACCTGGGAATAACTCAGAACAGCAGGATAATATCTGTTTGACAAAATGCCTACACACATAACTGGGGAAAAGTGATTGTTTTTGGCATACAAAATTGTCTGCGGATAATTCAATGGTAGGTCACCATCCCACTTTGCATAATTGGAAGACAGAAATGCAATATAGATAGCCCTTCATTTGAACAAGTTATTTTTCCAATAAAAAGATTTACACATATTCTCTAAGTTACCGATTCGTCCCTATAACCCTCCGGATACGATACGAAACGATTCGGATTCGAAACGGTTCAAATTTGGCCAGGATTCGATTTTCCGCCTACGAATACGCCTAGGGTACGATCAGCCTCTGTGGATTCATCCAAGATACAGCCAAACTGAATCGGATGCGAATCCAGATGCGTGAGCGCCCAGGTCGCAAAAAAAGTGGCTTTTTTATATTTTTGACATAAAGTTGACTTCTAAATAGTAAAATATTCATTCCAACCCTAATCTTTGCCTCCAAACACATCAAATAGGTAAAAACACTCTCATTTAACAATTTGTGAATGAAAAACAAGTTTTTTCGCCTCCATCGCTGAACTTTTTCTCTTGCTTGCACAAGCTTGAATAGACTTGAAGGCTGATCGTTGGTTCTTCAAAGTTGATTGTTGTGCTATTCCTAAGCACTTGCAAGTGTCTGTTCATTGCCAAGAAGATCGTAGAGTAAGATTTGTTCAGAAGAGGTAGGTTTCTTTGAAGTTTTTTGATTTTTTTCTTACATTTTTTTTAACAAATGAACTATTTTGTTTTGTTCTCATTCTTTTAAGTTTTTTAGTTTCAAATTTCAATACCTGTTGGTTGACAGATTTATCACCTAACTCTGTTTTCTCACGCCCAATAGAGGTGACAAATGTAACCGCAGTTGAATCAGTAATGATATAACTTTCTAATTGATTCTCTGCTTATTTTAAAAGGTGACAGCTACCTTCGTTTGATATCCAATGAATAACTTTTAACTAGAGATGTTTTTTACCAGAAAGTAAGCAAAGGAAGAGGCTTTTAACTAGAAAGCTTTAAAGGTATTAACATAAAATATGTAACAAAACTGAAATAAGCCACGACCAAATATAGGATCAAACCACCACAGCATCCTTATTCATAGATAAATCATGCCATAGTGATGCAACAATTTCAAAATAACAACCACTCCAATGATAGATAACTCACAGCGGAAAATTCAAAATAAGCAGAAGTAATTCATACACCATAATTCAAAGATTACGAATGCATAAACTCCACCATGGTTTTTCTATATCAGAAAATCAAAAAATAGTAAATCTAGATAACAAAGTTTTTGCTCTAATGAGAAAATCAAAGGTCGCCCAAAAGATCCAGAACCATCAGCTAATCCCCTATTTAAAGCATCACCAATAGTTTCAAGTAATAGTTTCTTGAAAGTAACCATACCAAAAAAATAAGTCTTAAACTTAGAAAAAAGCCAAAATAAACTAAAGTATCATGAAATATTTAAAAATAATCCGCTTCCAATTCTCCTACCTAAGTCTCTTCGTCTTCAATAGACACAATCGCTTCCTTCTGCAAGGTTTCCTCCTATACCTTCATCCTGGCCTTGAAATCTCGGTACCTGGCAGCAATTGCAAGTATCTCCTTACTTCCCGGGGTCACAGTGATTTGTAGTCCGGTTCTCATCCTAGATAAAGCCGCTTCAGATTCAGCCATAGTTTGAAATCTCCTATTTGCTTCAATTTTGAAGGACTCAAGATAGACCTATAATCTCCTAAGTTTTGAAAAGGACTCCTTAGTTGAAGTAGCGGGGTTTGCTATCTCTTTGTTAAACACTTCTTTAAACTTCAGGCACACCACCCTGATATCCAGAATATTCTCATCAAACTTGTTGTGACCTTTTTCACACATCACCCCATTCAAATGGGGACCCCCTAATTTTTGCTCCATTCTGGTCTTTTGGCTTTGCATCTCTCTCTCTCTCTGGTCTCTCTGTCCCTTTCGGGGATGTCCCATCGTTTGATCTAGGTTGGGAATATTGGTAAGTCTGTGGAATTAGGGTTTTCTATCATTCAGGCTTTTTAAAGGTCAAACTGAGTTATCAAATTGAAATCTGAGCTTAGTACTGCAATCACGAGGCTTCCAGCAAAGTCCCACTAAATTTTTATTGAATTCTGACAACTTACTATTTTTAGTAAGTGCATAATCTGGGACCCTTTTTTTCAAGATTTTGGAATTTTGTTGGTTCCACCACATTCAAAATACATCAAGATACTTGTACACAAAATTTGGGTAGAATCAGATAACTTGCTATTTTTAGCAGTTTAGGCTTCAGGAGCCATTTTCGGGATTTTCACATGTGTTTTTCAAACGCATGTCTAGATATTCCTTATGGTTTTTCTGAGAGCCTCGCAACGATGTCACATGCAAGCAGAAAGGATCAATTTTCAAGGACTTACTATTTTTAGCCAGTGCCCGCATGCAGACTAGTTTTCTGGGTTTTTTTGGGTTTTCTGAGATCCCACGAGCAATATGACATGTAAATTCATCCGATAGTGGATTGGTCACTTTCCAGGCAGTTTCTATTTTTAGCAGGTACACTCTGGCAGCCACCCGACACTTCAGGTCAGCAAGCAGAACGACATGCAACGAAAACAAAGTCAAACGGAGACCGTTCAAGGTACATGCAAGTCAAAATTAGGGTTTCCACTTTTGTAGGGGTAAAATCCAGAAGTTGTCAAAGCGAAGTACCCCATCTGGATCAGTATCATTCAAGCAACCTACTGGCAAAATTTGAACGAAATCAAAGAACTTACTATTTTTAGTAAGTCATTTCAAGGCTATAAATAGCAGGTTTGCACTAGAAGTGGATATGAACAGGGCACTTGAGTCATCGGGATCAGGCATAGCAAGTTTCAAGTCAAACAGTGCTACAGAAGTCAGACAACTTTGGGGCTTACTAAAAATAGCAAGTGGCTATAAATAGCAGGTCAGAGCAGGGGACGAGTGAAAACAAGTTTGCCAGGCGAAGAGGGTCATATGGTGAAAATTTTGTGACAAACGGAGCGGTAGAATGTGAAAGCAAGGACTTGCCAAAAATAGAATGTGAGGGCAAGGCAGGCAGAGGCATGAAAATTTTACTAAGTATGGCAAAACAGAGGCTCATACCCTTGAAGGCGCCCAACTAAGAAGAGAAAACTTCCAAGTCAAAAATGAAAGTGAAGACCCCTATATGCGCCCAAGTCAAGAAGAAGTGACTTCAAAAGATTCTAAGGCATAAAATGAAAGCTCCACCATGAAAATGCGCCCACCTTGTGATGACCACCTCAAAAGTTTATAAGGCATGAAATAAGAGTAACACATGCCATTTGTGCCCTAACATGGAAGTAGGCTGGATTAAATGTGCCCAAGGAGGTAGAGCCTTGAAATTCTTCTAAGGCATGAAATGAAGACCTCTCATTTGCACCCCAAATGAGAGTAGACCCTCTAAAATGCGCCAAAGGAAGGAGTGGTTAAGTGAAAAATATGCTAAGGCATAAAACGAAAGTCAATGGCGTAAAATGCGCCCATCTCCAACAAGGAAATGTGCCTAAGTATGAAGGCAAAAGCAGCCCCTAGTAAATGCGCTCAAGCCTAGAGAGAAACCAAGAAAGCAAAATGCTTAAGGCATGAGCAACATGGAAGCATATGGGTCAAAATGCGCCCAAGGAGAAGCAACGAAAAGTCTAATGCATGGGAATCAAAGTCACACATGCCATTTGCGCCCTCACCTTGGAAAGAATATTGAATATGTTTGAAATATCTCTAAGGCACGAAATAAAAGCAAGGGGTCTGAAACGCGCCCAAGGATGAAGTGCCTTCAAAATTATTCTAAGGCAAAAATAAAAACTAGCACATAGAAATGCGCCCATAATGAAGGAGAGTTACAGAATATTTCCTAAGGCACGAAAATGGAAGTGAAAGGGTAGAAACGCGCCCCTGATTAGATGATGGGAAAATACTCTAAGGCGTGATAATCATCTAAGGCAAAAATGAGAGTAACACAAGCAAAGTGCGCCCATCAACTGTTAGAGCCTTAAGAAAAGTCTAAGGCGTGAGAAATTGAAACTTGCCTAGCTAAATGCGCCCACCATGGAGGAGTTGATTAAAGAATTTTCTAAGGCAAGACAAAGCATTCTTAAGGTGTGGGAACAAGAATCAGGGTGTTAGAAAATATCCTATGGCATTTAAAATAAAGCTTGCCACCCCAAGTGCGCCCAAGCTAAATAATCAAAGTGTTTGAAGTTTTCTTCTAAGGCATGATGAAATAAAAGCTCAAGGAGGTAAATGTGCCCAAGAGATGAAAAGATTTAAATTTATTTCTAAGTGTGTGAAGTGAAGGTGGAGAATATGAAACACGCCCAAGGAAAAAAAAAAGATTTAAATTTAGTGCTAAGTATGTGAAGTGAGGGTGTGAAAAAATAAAAACACCAAGGAAGGAAATGTTCGAAATTTTCCTAAGTGAAACCAATATTCCACTACATGAAAATATACCCTTGACATGGATGAACTGGAAATTTTCAAAGGCATTTAAATGGAGTTGGCAACTTGATGAAATATTTTTCAAAAGGGAAACTAAAAAAATGAATATTTTCCATGGGTCAAGTGGAAAATTAAATGAACCTCTTTAAAATACGCCCATGGATCGATGAAATTTTAAATTATTTTCCTAAGGGAGATTTTGATATTTTCAGAGAAAAATCATTTTGCCTAGATTATTTTCCTAACGGAAACTAAATTTCAGAGGGTGGATTAATTTGAGCGAGAAAGTGATTTTAAATCAACAGAGTTGAATATTTTAAAGAGAAGATTTAAATTGTCTAAGGCAAGTTGTGCGAAGGTGATGATTTAAATGGCAGATGTTTTAACAGGTTGGAAATAAATTTAAATCTCCCATGAATTTTTCAGGTTGTATTTAATTGAACATTGCGAGGATTTAAAATGGAATTTTCAAATCAAGTAAGAGTAATTTTCTCGCAAGTTGTTTAATTACCGGGAGTTAACTGGCAGACTGGAGGGAAAAATTCGAATTTTGCAAGGAAAGAATCCTCATTAATGGCAAATGCCATGATGACTAGCCGACGGCTAGCCCACTACTGCGCCTAAATTAGAAGATTCTAAAGGAAGAGAGTGGCGAATTGATGAAGGTGCTAAAAATAACTCCAGCACTACTTGGCAGGATTCTCCATGAAGAATTATTTAAGCAACCTCATTTCTCATTTCTTCTCACATTTCGAAGTTGAGAGTTGTTGAAGTAGAGAAATTTCTTGAGAGATTGAAATATTTTCAAAGTTGCTGAAAGTAAAGTCGAGAAGTTTATTTTCAAATTGTTGAGGTTGCTGCAAATTTCGAAATTGTATGCTGGAGTTGCTGGAGAATGTATTTTCAAATTGCTGAGAGTTGAAGTTGCTGCAGATTTTTGAAGTTGCATAAGAGTTATTGAAGTGGCTGGAGATTTTTATTTTCAAGCTGCTGAAAGTTTAAGTGTTGAGAAGTTGAGAAGAGGTTTGAAGCTACATGCTGCAGTGATTTCTTTTCTTCTTGCTGCTGGAAGTCGAAAGTTGAAGAGTTGACAAGTTGAAGTCAAAAGTTCGAATTATTTATGCTGAGGAAATTAACTCACTTGCTGAACTCGTTAGTTTGCTGCAATTTTTCTTCACCAGTCAGAAGTGAAGTTGCTGAAAGTTCTCTCTAAGCTTAGAGATTTTAGAAGAGTTTGAGGTTTGGAGTTAGAAATTTATGCTGAAGAATTTTATTTTCAAATCTAACTCCGTATTTGTAGCCATCTCAGGAATTGTTTTATTTTAATTAAAATCTGCAATCTAACTTATTCTATTTTATTTTTGCAGATGGCTGGAGCAAAAGATGTCGCAGGAACAAGCAGAGCTGCAGGCAGAGCTGCAAATACTGAAGCAAGCAAGGCAAGCTCATCCCGACAAGCAATGATCAAAAAGCTCGCCAAGCCATTTCTTCTAAAGTCAGCGATTACTTCAAATTTGCCAGGATTAAATGACACCAACCTTGGTTCATTTAATCTAGGCGCACTTAAATCAAGGATGTACGGGCTGGGAGGTCATCAACCGTCAGTCACAGCACACAATATAATGAAAAGTGGAATCTACGCAGCTGCTGGTTTTCCACCAGCAATACAGTGCAGTGTCTGGAATTAATCATGGAGTGCGCAAATTGCTACAAGCCGAAACACAGAACGATTGTCTCTCCAGATGGCAAATTGTTTGCCAACTTCACGCTAGATGCTATTGGAGAGGCATTTTCCCACTTCCGAAAGAATGTTGTACAGGACAAAGGATAGAGTAGACAAAATAGCCTCCTCCTTCTAAAGGTGTGCCGCTGTAATCAACGAAGTCTGGATGCAAAGGCCAAAGCCACCTTGTACCAAGCTCCTGAAGCAAATAATTGCCGAAGATGTCAAACAAGAATATTGTGATTTGATAATGATGCTTAGTCGAGTAAATGGGAGTTCGCAAGCATATATCTTCGTGCCTTGGATGTTTTATTACATCGAGATCATTTTGGAGGGAAAGGAATGTGTTGACTGGGCTAGGATGATTAGCGACAACATAGATGAACAGTTCAGGAGCCTGAGGAGGACGAAGACTTTTTACATGAGCTCGTACGTGATGTATATGTTGGCTCGGATGACCAAGTACCGAGGGATAACGTACAAGGAGCCGATCGGTTGTGCCCCTGACCAGTTCAAGATCCACGAGGCCTGCACACAATTACATTTGACTAACCCTGCTAGCTACAAGCGGGCGAATGATGCATTTACAATGCATATTGCAAGGACCCTTCAGCAGAGAACGCAACAAAGAATATCAAAGGAAGCACAGGCGTTGATCGAGGAATATGGATATTGGCTCATCCAATTTCCAAAATTCACATACATTAGGCTGCAAGGGTTCACCTCGTATCCATACCGGTTGCCAAGGTACCCCACTGATCAAATAGTAATGCTAGAAGTATCTAGGCAACTTATTGCCTACGATAAAATTCAGAAGAAAAAGAGGAAGAAGGGACTGGATTTTCCTATCGCTATGGGGAATTCCAGTGAAGTGTGTCCCTCCTTGCAGGCAGCTCGAGAGGCAGAGGATGAGCTGCAATTCTTTCATCTCTTCTATCACACGGGCAGGCAGGATTTCGGTCCTTATGGAAACATCCGAGTGGTGCAGAATGTTGAGTGCAGGCACAAGGCTCACATAGAGGATTTTTGGGCAAATGCGGTGGATGAGGCTGAAATAACAAGAAGGATGTTCACTAGACTCCCTCTCAAGTTAATCAGGGAGTGTGAAGTCATTCCAGTTCCCGACCAGGTAGAAGAGGATGTAAATGTCATACAATCTGACTATGAGTCAATCAGGAATACTCCAGTCCCACCACCTAATTGGTCTGAGCCAGAAATCATGGACTTGGACACACTTTCTATTCCGGTGATGACTTTCACAAGGGCTTGGGTCGATAGGCATGTAAGCAGACTTAAGAGCAGAACAGTTGCCCTTACTTATGACTTGATGGGTGATCAAAGGCCACTATCGGTGAGAAGAGGAAAACAAGTTGCCCAAGCACCGGAAGCACAAGATGAGGTGCCGACCCAGCTGATACCTTTGAGGATGGAGCAAGCATCACCCATGCGGTCACAAACTTAGTCTTCAAGTTTGAGAGAAATTTCGCTATTCATCGGTTAGAGGGCAAAATTGAATGAAGAACGGGGACTTGAGGAGGTTGATCAGCCCAACGTCCGGGAGTCGGATAGTTTAAGTGTCAGTGCACCCAGGGGTGGCCAACAGGAAGAAGAGGAGGAAACGGTGGCCGATACCCGTTTCCAGCAGATGTTGGACATGGCATTGGAAGAAGAAGAAAACACAGAGCAAGGGACCCAAGGGTCAGGAGATACTCAGCTCGTGGAGACTGATGAGCCCGAGCAGAATAGTGCCAGAAGAGAGGAAGTATACGAGGTGGAGGCAACGGAGGAGCAGCCCCTCGTCATTTGCAATCCACAGCAGACAGTGCCGGATTGGCTTACGGATAGAATGAGAAGAGACCCTGAGGATGATACGGATCCAGCCATTGAGATGGAGGAGTTCCTCAGGAGGATTGGTGCACCACTAGAGAAGAAGAGAGCCAAGAAATTTTCAAAGATTTCAACTGATGAGTCAGGCTCTCGCACACTTCAGGTTGCTGTCCCAAGGGAGGAGTGTGATCGAGCCGAGGAAAGGCCCGAGAATTATGTGGTCACCACTGTAGAGTTGGGTCGTCCTACGGGAGCCCAAATCGTTGAGTTCGATAACTCCTATCAGGCGCTAAAAGAACAGTTGCTCTGCACGAAGGGAAAGTATAAGAAGTTAAAGAAGGAGCACAAGACTTTCATAGGATATGTGCAAAATTTTGCATGCCCAGGTGAACAGGGGAACCCAGCAGTTGAAGTCTCATCAAAGCTTCCGAGAGAGTCAATTGTTGGCTTAGAGGATTTGAACAAAATGGAGACGGAAGCAGATAGGTGGGTTGGCCATGTTCGAACTAAAACGGAAAAATTTATGGAGGATCTTGCTCATGCTTACCGGCAAGCCTCAGATGTCCTGGCGCGCATGGATATGGTGGATCAAGCCTGGAGTGAAACCCAGATTTATCAAACGAAGACAATTCTTCATCTGGAGGCTTTGATGCACATGCCTTTGCACACCTTGGTGGATGGAGGTGTAATACAAGAAGGTGATAGGTATGATTTCACCAACTGGTACTCCTCAGTGGTCACGGGCTGTGGTTTCCATGATGCAGCGCAAGCAGATTCAGCCAGAGTCAGGAAAGCAATGAATAATATTCTGGAGGGAATCCTCAATACTTTGGAGGCCATATTTGCCAGGAGGTTGGCTCCAGAAGAGATAACTGTAGGTGGCTTGAGGGATAGGTTGACTCCCTTCTTCTCCGTCGTGAGATCTTTTGTCCAAGATGACTTTGAGAACATCTCCACTTTCTCCAGCATAATTTAGAATACACAGGATGCCTTGGCTACTTGAAGAAAGTCTTGTACTTGACACGGGCAGACAATTATGATGCTAGAATTTCAACTCAACCACATCCCACCGATTTCAGTTCAAGAGGTTGAGGCAGTGTTGGCCCGTTTGATCGAGTTTGCTATTCGGGAGAAAGACAACGGAAACGCCCTGCTGGACGAGGATCTTCTAGAAGATGGTGATGGGCATTAATTGCTCATTATGGTTCCTGCAGGGGAGTGGAGAATATTCTGTGCATTTATTACCCACTCCTCTCTGTGGCGGTTTTTAGGGAAGAAAGCCTAATTAGGGCATAGGTGGCTCAATCTGAGCCCTTCATTGTAATCAGATCTGAACCATCCACTGAAATGGGCTTATTATAAAAGGGGCATCCCCCCTCATTTGTAATCTATTAGAATTAGACATTAGATCAAGAGTTGAATCAGAGCTAGAGAGTAGAAGGCATATAGCGTTTAGTTAGAAGTTAGCTTAGTTTGAAAAGGAAAGAAAAGCTTTCCTTATGAAATTTTTTTGTAAAAAATTGTTGTGGAGGACTCTCATAATACAAAGAATTTCATTGATTGGTGATTCTCTCTTTTGTTGTGAGTGGTTGGCAGGGCTTTTTCGTCTTTCTGATTCAAGTAAATAGAGTAAAATAGACTTTTATTTTATGCAAGTAGATGTTAGTCGTGGAATGTGGCATTTAATTTGAGCAAGTCTTCTTTCGTCCATACCACTAGCGGGCTTGCTGATGGTAAGTTCGCCTTGCGTGGTCAACTGGAGTATTAGCACTTAACTTCGATTGTGGCTCATATGTCCATATGCATCGTTGTGATGGTATGAACATGTTGTGTCATAATTTGAACACTTTTCTCATCCTTTGAAGATTGCACCGACTTTGTGGAAGTTGTCTGAAGGGAGGCAAAGCAGAGTCTGGTTTGAAGATTGTTTAAGGTGATCCCCACATTCCACCCTTTAGAAGTAGATTGTAGAATTCCTACCCCTATTCCTTTTCAATTCAGTATTTTCTCGGTTAACTTAGAAATCAGAGCATCATAGTCAAATCTTTCATCTGCTTCAAGAAGTTGAACAACTACGTAAGTCCCCTTGGAATACCCAGCATACTCGCATCAACCAACTAAGTCTATTCGCAATATAAGGAACCTTGGAGTTGAATGCATGATCTCTCACGCAATCTTAGCATGCGGGATACTTTGATCAAGAGGGAATAGAGTGACCGTTGGACATTTTATTCTGTGTTGGTGTGGTCATAAAACACACGTCAACAAAACTCATCCATGATATCAACCTTCAAGTCATGACAATTACCTTTAATTTCAACTAACAGATCCAAAAATCTTTCGAGGACTTCGGAGATTTCATTTACCAGCCTATCATACACGTCCAATTTCCAATTAAGTGAATCAGAACAAGAAGAGTCTAATTCCTTAGGATCATTTACAATTAGTTCACTGACCAATTTCATTTGATCCATGGCAATCAACTCTTTTATCTCTTGAGAGAGAGCATAGAGATTGGTTTGATCTTTCCAGATCTATATTAACTCTACTATTAATTCCTTTCTCCTCTCTACAACCTGGGTGCAAAAAAGCATAGACTTTCTTATAAAAAGAGAAATCTCTTGAAACATTTCATCAATCCACTCACCAACAGCTCTAGAATAACCAAGGTTTTGCCTGATTGATTGCATAGAGGATGCATCTATATCCAACCCTTGAGAACATGAAGCTTCACCGGATATGGTAGAGGGAATCAAAAAAGAGATGAAGTTCTTCAAATCAAGGACTTGTGACTGCAAATTCACCTTTTCTTTCCTTTCTTCCTTTACACGTTTAATCAAAGCATTGACAGAATAGTTAGCATGATATACATCACCTTCCAATGTTTGGGGTCCCATGTCCATGTGTGTGATCTTATAATCTGCCTCAGTTATCTCGTCATCATTCAAGTCCCTGATGGGGTCTGCAATTTCCAGTATTTGATTTCCAGAGGCAGGATCAGTCAACACCCTCGACATTTTGTAAGCCTTCTTTGGTCTTGAGGAGGACTGTAATAACTTTGCAACTTTGTCAACTCCAATCGTTGTCATAGGGGTGTACTTCCTTTTCTTCTCCACAGCCTTTCTCAACCAAACAGGGGAAGCCTCTACCAAAACAGCATCCTTGTTTCCATGTACAATTTATTTTGATTCAGCAGGGAGGATGGATATATTCTCTCTCGGGGAAGAGGGTACTTCGGATAGAGGAGGGAAGGTATTGTCTTCAACAATATGTTGGAAAATGGCATTTGAATCCTCCAACGCAGGCTTTGCTTGGTTGGCCTTCCTTTTAGGGAATGGAGTAGATACACTATCTTGCTCACATACTGATTTCAACTTAGCTGTCTCTTCAGGTTTTTCACCATCCCCTCCCGACTGTGAATTAGCACTTGAAGACCTGATAGCCAATTTTTTTGATGATGCATTCACTGTAACGGTTGAAGCAGACTTTTGTTCATTCCTTTAAGAAGATCTCGACTCTTGGGTAGAGCCTGCAGCTCGCCTCCATTTCCCTCTTAACCAATCTTGAGTTTTATTTAACACTGGAGTGGCTCATATATTCATGTTAAAAACTTCATTCTTACTGCAATCTATCTTAGGATGAGATTTATCTAGTAGAGCATCATATTTTGGATCGATAACCACTGAATCTTCAGTGGCATCTTCAGGAACTTGGATTGAAAGACCATACAACTGAATTTGTCGGAGGGTTAACCTCATGTAATCTCTTTTTAAAACCTCATTCTCATTAACACAATCCTCCCAAAAATCTTCAATAGAGGGTTGATGTTGATACGAAGTTTCTCCATATAGATTCTGCTTCACAAAACCCTTGCTATCAAAACCTGCCCTCATGAACAAATATTGGAGGTTGTATTCTTTAAGGACTTTCTCAGCACCTTTTGCTATTTGATTGTTCTTGCATGTAAAAGAGGGAGTAACCCGTGGGAAAGGATAACCTCACTTCCCCATATTCATATATTTCACATTGACCAAGGCCATCTATCCACAGACTTCCAAAAACACCAGCAAATCCTCCAAATATCTAGGCGGTTTCAACGGAGCTTTCTCATAGCCTCCAATCCTCAAATATGAAAGTCTTTCAAATTGAATATAGAAGCTTCCAAATTTTGATATCAAGGATATGGATTCAGGAGAAAAACACATTTCAGGGTTTCCATCAAGCTTCCTCACAGCCTCCATTAAAAAGGCGTCATTAACCAAACAATATTCTCCCATCCCGACTTGCTTAGTGAATTGTGGATAACATTTGTACACAGGCACGCCAAGAATTGGAGGTGTCACAGGTTTTAGCCCTGGCCAGAAAGATCTTTGACTGGCTACAACATATATCAAACAGGAACACAGATGGAAGGTTGTCATTCTCTGGAAATTGACTAGTTGCTCATTTAAATGGAAACAAATTACTTCAGCCTAGTCTATGAACACATTTTCATCACAAATAACCAGAATAAATTGACACATCCAGTCTTCAAAAGGCTCAACTTGTGCATTCCCAACAATGCAATGTAACAAGGCAATAGCATCCGCAATTTCTTCTTTAAAATGGGTTCTTTTAAGTTTGGTTCGTAATTGGGACTTACCTCTCTTTTCAGACTTCAACCAACCGCCCTTGGCTATGGAATTCCTGCACCAGTCTTCTCTGGCTTTGAAAAATTCATTAGCTGCAATGACAAACATTTCCCTTACAGGTGCCTTTTCAGGAATTCCCAATGCACGAGAAACAACTTTTGGAGAAATTCTGGCAACAATGGTTTCGTCCGTAGCTTTTATTTCTCCCGTTCCTGGAATATATCTCCTCACACAGGTGCTAACCAAGTCCACACTTAAGACGGCTTCAAGGAAACCTCCAACATGGGCTAATCCACTTTCTAATAGCTTCACGTTGACAACAGATTTTCTATCGCTTTCCAATCGCGCCCATAATTCATCCAACCTGAAAGATCCCAAATTCGTGTCCCTTACGCCTAGCCAACGATTTCCAATTTTGGACTGCATGGCTCATAGTGAACAAAGGAAAACCAGCTCGCTTTAAAAATGATTGCAAAGAAAAAATGCACAAATGAGAACCAAAGTGAATAAATGTTCATCACCCTTTTTCATGCGAGAATAGTAAAACGTGCATTTAGTACTAAATAAATGCAAAGCCTTATTTTAATCCTCGGTAAAGCAACCCTTGAGGTTGGCGCGTTCACAAAAAAAATTGATAAGACGTCACCAAGTTGTGTTGTATGCCTTATTAAATGTATAGGCGGTGCCTCAAAATGTGCAAATGAACAACACATCGCCTTGTCGCGAACAATTGAAACTTCACAACTCAAAATCGGGAGTTACAAGGTTTGGAAAACCTCTGACTCGCCAACAATACAAAGGACTGACATACCCTACGCCAACAAGGAGGAACAAGTAAAATATTCGGGTAGTTAAACAAAACAAGAACCCGACAACTTAGAATTAAGAACACTGGGCGCCAACCATATGAGTTTCAGAACTTAAATAACCCGCGATAAGGAGTTAGAAAATGCAAAAACCCCGTGACAAAGGCAAAAATAGTGACCAAAACTTAGACTTAGGAAAAATATGAGAAAACAAAGACTACAGAAGTGAGATTAAATATTACATGATAGAAAATATAACCATACATAACAATAACAAAATTATTTCAATTTGTTGTGCATTAGGTATTACAATGGCATCCGCTTCTAACTCAACCCAATCTTGTTTCAAAATAAACCCAATCTCGTTTCAAAATAAACCCCTTTGGATATATATAGAAATGGTTCAACAATGTCCAAGTAGTGGAGTATATGTTTGGATTTGTAGTCATTGCAAAGTTCAATATATGAGCTCAATCAGTCGAGTGAAAGGGCACTTGTGTAAGATCCTTGAACTAGGCATCAAACCTTGTCCAAGACCTCCAGAAGGTGATGGCAAAGGCCTTCCAGATGACGTAGTGTTGAAATATATTGCTGAGCAAGAAAAAGCAAAGCAAAATGCAACCAGTCTTAAAACAAGCCATCCTTTGAAGAAAGGATCTCGATCCATGAAACCCCCTATACCGCCTTCTTATTTTCCACCTACAAAAAGCCATCCATTTATGGACATCCCACAAGAGCAAATCGTGCCCTCTTCAAATAAAAGATCTAAGGGACCATTGGAAGCTTCATTTCAGAATGAGGCAAGAGAGATTGTTGATCAAAACATAGCAAGATGTGTCTATGAGAATGGATTGGCATTCAATGTTGTTCATTCACCATATTGGCAAAAAATGGTGAAATCTATTAATGAGGTTCTGAAGGGGTATAAGGGCCCAAGTTTTGAGAAGGTGTGTTAAACCCTATTGGAGAAAGAGGTGAAACATATAGCAGATTCTTTGAATCCCATAAGGGATTCGTGGATCGAAACAGGGGTGACGATAGTTTCTGATGGATGGAAAGATGCAAAAAATCACCCATTGATCAATGTTATTGTCGTGTCCCCTAAAGGGGCAATGTCTTTGAGAGCAGTGGATTGTGAAGGACAAGTAAAGGATGGTCCATTTATTGTTGACATCCTTTGCCAAGCTATTGAAGAAGTGGGCCATCAAAATGTTGTGCAAGTTGTAACCAACAATGCCAAAAATTATAGGGCTGTTGGGTTATTGGTTGAGGAGAAGTATCCACACATTTTTTGGACACCTTGTGATGTCCACTCCTTCAATCTAGTGCTACAAAAAATTGGATCCAAAATTGAGTCGATCAAATAGGTGTATGTTGAGGGTGAAGACATCCAAATGTTTGTCACCAACCACCATATGTAATGTCCCCATTTTTAGCACTACACTTTCCAGTGACTGTTAGCCTATTCCCGGATGCTCGTAGGCTAGTCAGAGACAGAATTATGGTTTCCAGTTGCTTGGAGGTTTTCTTTGAGGATTCAGAGGTTTGCATGTTGGAGCTTTGCAGTCTAGTTGCGAGATTCTTTCTAGGTTTTCAGAGAGCTTCGCAATGGTATTACATGCAACTGAATCAAAGAACTTTTCCGAACTTACTATTTTTAGTAAGTTACGATGACTGCATGTTGGAGTTTTACAGTTCAAATTCTGGATTCCTTCTGGGTTTTCAGAGAGCTTCACGACAGCGTGACATGCAACTAAATCAGAGAACTTTTCTGGACTTACTATTTTTAGTAAGTACGACGGCTGCTCGGATTGTGGTTAAAATGAGTTTGGGACAACTTACTATTTTTAGCAGTATGCTATTTTTAGTAAGTTCTATTTTTAGCAGGGTTTCTACAATTCAATTCAGTGGCTATATCTGGCATGTCAATTTGAGCAATTTGGTCTCCAACACCTTTGGTGCTAACTTTGGCAATATTTCAGCAACTTGGTATTATGGCTATTTCGGGTAGGGTAGTATATTCAGCCGGTCTCTAGCATTTGAAGTGATTATTTTGGCAAGTTCAATATTTGATGAAAATATTATTTTAAGTGAAATATTTTTACTAAAGCTTGGTGGACGCCCAAATGGAGAGATAAGTTAGTTTATTAAAAAGAGCAAATTTTATAAGGTTTCTCACTTAAGCATTTTGGATGCCATACTTGGAGAAATATTTGAAAAGCATTTCACTTTATTAAGTGGGGCGCCTAACATTCCTTTTATTGACATTTTAAATAAAGTTTCATCCTCCTTATGTTTGGACACCAAGTTATGGAGAATGAAGTTTGAAATGAAAGGCAAATATCAAAGTGAATTTGAATGTGAATCTCATGGGGGCGACCTAATTGGAGGGAAAAGGAATTTGAATCTGAGGTTGGAGAAAGTTATAAATAAGAGACTTTGCTCTCTCTTTCAGCATCTTGAGTTTATTGCAAAGTTATGCTACCGGAATGGTGATTGAGTGCTTCGGGGAAGGCATACCCCCTAGCTAGGCTTGGCTTCTTGCTTGAAAGATAGCAACTAGTTAAGGTAGATTTGTTCATGTTCTTTGAATTAAGTTTGAGCAGATTGTAGTTGATGTATTTTGCATTTTACCAGTTTTTTAGGGTTGCTGAATCTATTCAGCTGATTGTAGTTTTCATTCACAACTTGCAACATAAAAATAGTGTGGTTCTGGGTGTCTTTCCTAATGGCTTCTTGGCAAGGGGCAACCCTACATGTCAATTCTTAGATTTTAATACCAAGTGTGGATTTTTAAAAGGCAAAATCGCCCTACTTAGAGGGTCGTACCTTTGAGAGTACATTGTTTTCAGTGCCAAATAAATAGAGGCTGTTTGGGTGGGGTTTGATTACTAGTCTTGGTTGCCCTCCATGTTAGATCATAATGCATCTTATTTCATGTTAATTGGTTGGGTTTTGAGCGAGTTATGAGTGATTTAGTGAGGTTGCAGGTTGCTGGTCTGTGCAATTTCAGTCACTGTTACAGTCATATCAGATTATGAGAAGTCATCTCTTGAGTGGACTTGAGTCTAGGGAGTCAAGCTTGAGTATAGGGGAGTCATCGTTATTATGGCAACGTTAATTGGCTTCTAATCCCGTGTGCTTGGCAGGTTCTCTATCATATTGTAAGTTGTACAATAGTACTGTCAGCACTTCTCTTATTCAGATCTGATTCTTGTAATTCCCACGACTGTGGATGAGACTAGCATGTTTCAGTCTTAGATAGTTTCAATTCCTTGTATCACCCGCTGAAAAGTGGAAGAGGCTGGCTTGCCGCCTGTTACTTTGTGTAATTGCATTATTTCATCTTGCTGATCAGCTGAGCCGTCACCCTGCTCCCGCTGAAGAAGTGGTCGAGTTGCATTTTACTTTCTGCATTGTATGTCCTCCCGCTGAATAAGTGGTTGAGTGATTGCACCTCCTTTTCGTTACTTTCAGCAAGCTTTGGTTATTCTAACGACCCCCTTTCGTGTATGCTCTCAACCTTGCCCGCATTGGGATCTGGGTTGATCAGAGGAGAGGGTTACATTCAACTGGTTTATGTTTGCACTAATGCTAATGGGTGAATTTAGCTGTGTAATAAAATGAAAAAATTGGCCAGCATATTTCACCATATGACACAAGGAATATTTAGACAATTCTCAAAATTGGAGTTATTGAAAGTAAGTTAATTCTCAATATTTTTAAATTTTATTCTAATTTTAAATTTTGATTTTGTAAATTTAAAGTATATTTTAATTTTAATTTTAATTTTCAAACAGGTTGCCGAGACCCATTTTGCCTCCAACACAATTGTGTTAAGATGACTTATAAAGGTTCGTGAGGCACATGGAAATCAGCCCTAATTGGACCATATGGAGGCAATCTAGTAGTGAAAGGGCAAATAGGGTCAAGCAAAGGATCCTAGACGATAATTGGTGGGATCGTGTTGAGTATCTCGTCAGTTTCACTGAGCCCATATTGAGCATGATCCATTACACTGGCATGGATAGACCTTGTTTAGGTGAAGTATATGATGGTATCGACTCAATGATTGAGAAGATGAAATCCATCATCAATACAAAAGAGGAAGATCCTAAAGAAAATTTCTTCAAAGAGCTACAGGAAATCATTGTTGATAGATGGAACAAAATGACCACTCCATTGCATCTTCTTGCTTTTGTATTGAGTCCCAACTATTATAGTCATGAGATACTTTATGCTTCATCAAGAGTCGCTCCATATAGGGATGTTGAAGTGGCTCAAGGGTACAAGGCAGTACTTCGTAGACTCTTCACTGATCGTGACCAACATTATCGAGTGAGGATTGAGTTCATGGCTTTTGCATGCTTTGATAGTGTTGATCAGAAACTTGATGCTCTTCGAGACAAGTTCAAGGTGGATGCTCATAGTTGGTGGTAGTTCCATGGGCAAGAATACAGGCACCTCCAACCTATTGCAATAATTTTTTTATCCCAAGTAAGTTTTATATTTTGTAATTTTAATTTTAATTTATATTAATTATTAATTAATAATTTTGCAACTCTTAACTATTTAATTCGGTCTTAATAAGTTGCTAGTTCATCCTCTTCCGAGAGGAATTGGAGCACATATTCCTTCATCCACTCAATAAAACACAATAGGCTACATTCAAAAAAGGTAGAGGACTTGGTGTATGTGCATTCAAACATGTGCCTCCTTACACACAAGAAAAGTTCCTACAAAGGAGACACCAGGAGGTGTAATATTGAGCCAAATCAACTTGACTTGGATGCTTCCACAAGTCACTTAGCTGCACTTGATATTGATGATGAGTATGAGCCTGAAGCAGCTACTGAGCATGAGAGTGGTAGTGTCAGTGCTAGTGGCAGTGCTTGTGTGAGTGCCACTAATGCTATTTGTGGTTCTACACAAAATGTAGCATATAATGATGCTGATGATGCTGCTTTTTTTGATGACCCATAAGATTCAGATTGATCAATGATCAATAATGGCTGATTCAGATTGTAAACACTTGACATTTTTATGGTTGAACTTTAATTTATAATTTTATATCATGACATTCGAGAATCACTAATATTTTAATATTTGACTATGAAAGTGGTGGTGTATTTTTGCTATGTTATTTGACTATTAATAAGGTGGTGTATTCTAAACTTAATTACTGCTGCAAATATGTATATATTTCTGATTTTTATATGTTTTTTGTATTAATGTACCCAAAACGTACCCAACCCCAAAAATAAGATTTGACCGAATCCTGTACCAGATTCGCATACCCGCACCCGAATCCAAAAACTAATCGGTAACTTAGCATATTCTCATCATGCTTTGCCTTTATCAATAAGAGATGTAAAGAACTATCTTAATAAAAGAAAAATTAGGCATCCAGAGAAATTGATCAATGCATGTGAATACCCATATCAAAAGGGACTGAAAGGTAAGATGGACATCATCCACTTAATTCCCAATAAAATTTACAAGCCAACCACAGATAGCAGCACCACAACAACATGAACTAATATTGAGCATTAGATTAATATTTGAATTTCATCACTAGTGGGTTTGTATCTCTAGTTTATTTAATTATACGTGCATAAAGTGTAGGATGAGAATGAGGTCAGTCTGTATTTTGATTGACTTGATTTCCCATTAGCATTGTTATTTCCAATTACAATACCATATGAATCCCTTGTAATCCGTGAAGGATCTAGAGAACTACTCTATGTTGATGTTATAAGCAGCTTAGGGCTGCACTTCCAGCGCACACACTTAGAGGAGAAAGCATAAATTAAATGATAGCCTGCCGGCTATTTAATTTATATTGTTAATGTGTGATAAACAAAAAAGGGCCGACCCTATAGTGGTTCGCATGTTTTGTTTATACATTGGGCCGACCTACATTGTATTTAATATATTTATATATTCTTCCAAGGGAGCCGACCTAATTGAGGAGGTGCCTCAATTGTATATATACAAGCTCACTCCTTGTCATTTATTCATTCAAGTTCATTTAAGCATATTCGCATCTAGAGAAGGAGTTCGCACTTTTGTAGCAGCAGTCCGATTTCAAGGAAGAACATATTCATTTGTATCTTTTGCATCTAGGAGAGGTGCGACTTCATTGTATCTATTATTGGCCATTGTTGGGCCTGAGTTGTAAGCAGATTTCTGCTCTTGTTCTATATTATATAAGAGGATTATTTGCTGGGTTTTTCTCCCTCAAGTGGAGGGTTTTCCCAGGGTATCTTGTTGTGTTTATTATCTTATGTGCTGCAATATTTTAAGTATGTTATGTTTATGATCTGATCTAAGAAACACTAACATGGTATCAGAGTGGGTTTGAAAAAGATCATGATCAGATTTAGTTTGCAGCACTCACTCTAATCTTTTTCAATCTATCTCCTAATTCAAATTTCAAGATGGTGAATGGTCTGAAAATCGAGGATAGACTCGAAGGAGTTTCTAACTACACATCATGGAGGTTCAGGATCATGCTCACATTGGAAGAGAATGATTTGGTTGAGTTTGTGAAAACAAAAGTTCCCGAACCTGAGGAGGAAGAGGAGAAGTTGCAATGGAGGAAGAAAGATACTAGGGCAAAGAAAGTGTTGGTTGATTCCATCAAGGATCATGTTGTACCGATTGTCTTCAAGTTGGATACAGCAAGGGAGATGTTTACAACTTTGGAAGAGATGTATGAAATCAACAACACTAGTCGAGCACTTGCACTGAAGCAACAACTTCATCATGTGAAAATGGCGAAAGGAGAACCTGTAATTACTTACTTCATGAGGATTTCAGAGATAAGAGATCAGCTCTCTACAATTGGTCACATGATTGATGACAAACACTTGACTACGCTTGCTCTCAATGGTCTTCCACTTTCATGGGAGTCATTTATTCAAGGAATCGGTGCAAGATCTAAACTTCCCAAGTTTGATCGGTTGAGGATTGAATGCATTCAAGAAGAGTCGAGACTAATGGCTAGGGGCATTGGTCAAAGCTCAAAGAATGAAGAAATACATGTTCTCGCCTCTCATTCGTCAAAGAAAGGAAAAGGTTGGAAGAAAGGGTTCTTCAAGAGGAATTGAGAGAATGGAAATGATGGTGCTCCTGCCTTCAAAAGGAAACGAGACTTATCCAAGGTTCAATGCTTTCGTTGTGACAAGTACGGTCACTTTGCGAAAGAATGTCCTCTCAGACCTAAGCAGCACATTGCCACTGCAAATGTTGAGGAAGTGGCCCCACAGAAGGACTCGAGTGATTATTTGTTCTATTCAGCCCTGTCAAGCAATGTATCCATCGATGACAACACTTGGTTGATTGATAGTGGTGCCTCTCGGCACATCACCGGATTCAGGTGGCATCTATCAAACTTGGTAGAGAATGACTCTAGTGAACAAGTTGTTATTGGAGACGATGCTAGGTATTCTGTGAAAGGAGTTGGGAACTCCTCTCTTCACTTAGATTCCAGCATATCGTTGGGAGTTGAATGATGTACTATTTGTTCCAGGCATAAAGAGGAATCTTGTCTCCATTTCAGCTTTAAAAGACAAGGGTTATCAAGTTGCATTTTATAAAGGCAAAGTTCTTATATGGGCACAGAACTCCAACTTTAAAACTGCTCGGGTAATTGGAGTTAGACATGAATGTCTCTACAGGCTATGCACTCGTCCCCTTCAAGCTCTTGTGCATAACTCTTCCAGCATATGTGATCTTTGGCATCGAAGATTGGCCCACATTCACTTTCGAGCATTACCTATCATGGAGAAGATGGTCACCGGCCTTCCGAAATTCAACCGGGAACATGAAGGTACATGCAAAGGATGCGCCCTAGGCAAGAATACAAAAGGTACGTTTCATTCTAGCGAAAGTAGATCTAAATGTATTCTTGATCTCATTCATTCTGATTTATGTGGTCCAATGTCTATTGCATCTTCTAGTGGTTTCTTGTATTACATTATTTTTATTGATGATTACTCTAGAAAGACTTGGATTTATTTCTTGAGATCTAAAGAATCTGAAGAAGTATTAGAAAGATTCAAAGAATTCAAAGCACAGGTTGAAAACCTGTCTGGAAAAAGGATCAAGGTTTTGAGATCCGATAATGGTGGAGAATACACCTCTGGCACATTTCATGATTTCTATATTGAAGCAGGGATTAAGAGGGAGTTCAGTGTTCCCTATAATCCACAACAAAATGGTATTGCTGAAAGGAAAAACAGGTCTATTGTGGAAGTGGTCAAAGCTATGATTCATGATCAAGATCTGCAAATCTCTCTCTGGGCTGAGGCATCTAGGACAGCCGTCTATGTTCAGAACAGGAGTCCCCACAGGATCTTGGAGAATAAAACTCCCGAAGAAGCATTCTCAGGGGTGAAACCAAAAGTCAATCATTTGAGGATCTTTGGTTGTCCAGTATATGTTCATATTCCAAAGGAAAAGAGAACAAAGTTAGAACCTTTTGGGAAGAAGGGAATTCTGGTGGGCTACAGTGAGACATCAAAAGCCTACAGAATCTACATTCCAAGTCAGAAGTCTATTGAGATTAGTAGAGATGTCACATTTGAGGAAGATGTTGCTTTCAGAAGATCCAAGGGCACTCCTATGGAGATCGATGAAGAAGAACCTCCTCAAGATATGGAAGTTGACCATATTCCAGAGAATCAGAAGGAGGCTCCAAAACCTAAAGAAGATGATGATCCAGTTGAACCCTTGGATCCTACTGATGGGCCTTTAGATATTGTGATTTGAAAGAAAAGACCTCTTTGGGCTCGTAAGACAATGCAGGAGGCAGAAAGTTTTGCAACCCCAAGAGGAGCTTTTAGAGAAAGCAAGAGACCTCATAAGTTCTCTAGTTATGTTGCCTTGATGAATCAAATCATTGAGTCAGAGCCTTCAAGCGTCAAAGAAGCTTCTAGACAACAAGTATGGAAAGATGCCATGACTGAGGAGTATCAGTCCATACTTAAAAACGATGTTTGGGATATAGTTCCTAGACCCAAAGGCAAATTTGTGGTGTCTTCTAAATGGCTCTTCAAAATCAAGCATGCAGCCGATGGGAGCATTGAGAAGCACAAGGCAAGATTCGTGGCTAGAGGGTTCTCACAAAAAGAGGGAGTTGACTATGAAGAAACTTTTGCTCCTATGGCTCGATATACGTCTGTCAGAACCATCATTGCTATTGCTGCATCTAGAGGATGGAAGATTCACCAAATGGATGTAAAGACAGCCTTTCTGAATGGTGTAATAGAAGAAGAGGTTTACATTGAGCAACCCGAAGGATTTGAGGTGCATGGGAAGGAGTATCATGTTTGCAAGTTGACGAAGGCCTTGTATGGTCTTAAGCAAGCTCCTCGTGCTTGGTACGAAAGGATTGATCAGTATCTATTGAGTCTGGGTTTCTCAAAGAATGATGCAGATTCTAACCTCTACTTCAAGGTAGTAAATGGTGAAGCTTTGATTCTGGTTTTGTATGTTGATGATTTGATTATCACTGGAGAAGAACACCTAATTCTAAAATGTAAGGAGTTAGCTTTTGAATTTGAGATGAAGAATCTAGGTCTCATGCATTACTTCCTTGGCTTAGAAGTTTGGCAAAAGCCAGATGAGATGATTCTAAGTCAAGGCAAGTATACTATTGACATTCTAAAAAGGTTTGGTATGATTGACTGCAAACCTATGTCTACACCCATGGAGACTAATCTAGATAAGCCGAAGGAGGCTGCAGCTAGTTCAGATCCAATGGATTCTACGATGTATAGACAGTTGATTGGTTCATTAATGTATCTAGTTAACACTAGACCTGACATCTGCTATGCAGTGAGTGCACTTAGCCAGTTTATGTGTGAACCAAGGCAAATACATCTTGTTGCAGCTAAACATATCCTGAGATACTTGCATGGCACAATTGGATATGGGTTGAGATATTCTTCAGATGAGGACTTGGAGTTACATGGCTTTACTGATTCTGATTGGGCAGGATGTGTCTCAGATCGGAAGAGTACCTCTAGTTGTTGCTTCAGTTTGGGCACTGCTATGATATCTTGGTGTAGCAGGAAACAGTCTTCAGTGGCTTTGAGTACAACTGAGGCAGAGTACATTGCAACTTGTGTGGCAGCTCATGAGGCAGTGTGGCTTTGTAAGCTCCTTGCAGGATTGTTTGGAACTTTGGACAATCAATGGAGCCTACCATTATACACTGTGATAACCAGAGTTGTGTAAAGCTTTCTGGCAATCCCGTGTTTCATGACAGAACAAAGCATGTTGAGATCAAGTACCATTATATTAGAGATATGGTACTAAGGAAAGCTATACAGTTGAAATATATCAACACTGATGAGCAAACGGCAAACATTCTCACCAAGCCTCTCTCTAGGATCAAGTTTGTGTACTTTTGAGAAAAGCTTGGTATGGTGGAGAATGCAGCCTTGACTGAGAAGGAGTCTCAGTATCAGTGATCCTTAAAATTGATAATGCATTTCTCTATTGAGAGAGATTTGAGGTGTAAGCCCTTGGTAAGGCATTTCTCTATTGAGAGAGATTTGAGGTGCAAGCCCTTGGTAGTGCATTTCTCTTTGAGATTTGAGGTGAAAGCCCTTGTTTCCACCCTTTGGGAGAGCTATGGTGGATGTCATGTGTGAGACTCCATGACAGCATCACGTGAGGGAATCCGTAATGACTTACTTGTACTTGTGTTTCACCCTCTGGAAGAGCCATGGTGAAAGTCACATTGAGGTGACAACATCACATTAAGTGATGAGCACTTGTACATACCATCTATGGAGGTAGCCATGATGGTTGATATCACGATGAGGTGATATCCTTTGTTTTCACATTGAGATGATGTGTCTTGTGCAGCTAGAAGTATCATCCCTAGCTGAGAGGGAGTGTTGATGTTATAAGCAGCTTAGGGCTGCACTTCCAACGCACACACTTCGAGGAGAAAGCATAAATTAAATGATAGCCTGCCGGCTATTTAATTTATATTGTTAATGTGTGATAAACAAAAAAGGGCCGACCCTATAGTGGTTCGCATGTTTTGTTTATACATTGGGCCGACCTACATTGTATTTAATATATTTATATATTCTTCCAAGGGAGCCGACCTAATTGAGGAGGTGCCTCAATTGTATATATACAAGCTCACTCCTTGTCATTTATTCATTCAAGTTCATTTAAGCATATCCGCATCTAGAGAAGGAGTTCGCACTTTTGTAGCAGCAGTCCGATTTCAAGGAAGAACATATTCATTTGTATCTTTTGCATCTAGGAGAGGTGCGACTTCATTGTATCTATTATTGGCCATTGCTGGGCCTGAGTTGTAAGCAGATTTCTGCTCTTGTTCTATATTATATAAGAGGATTATTTGCTGGGTTTTTCTCCCTCAAGTGGAGGGTTTTCCCAGGGTATCTTGCTGTGTTTATTATCTTATGTGTTGCAATATTTTAAGTACGTTCTGTTTATGATCTGATCTAAGAAACACTAACACTCTATTCAGTCTATTTTCTGATTTGAGGCTGATTGTGGTCAAGCTTTTGAATCCTTGTGCATCTGTACTTTTCCTGACTCATTGCAATTATGATATCAGACTCATGCCAAGCTTCTCAAGCACTGTTCCTTCACAAGAAATGCTACTGGCATTGTCATGTCACTTACATTTCCAAATATTGCAGTCTGTCTCAAAGGACTTTTTTTGTTTCTGAGAATAATACTTTATATAAAAATTAGACAGCCATTAAAACAAATTCAAGCATGTTCCTGTGATGTCACTTTGACATATTTCAAGTAATCAAACAGTCCATTTTTCAAAGGTTGTCCTCCTACTGTTTTTTGAGCTTCTATTCTCAAACCATCTTAAGAGTAAGCAAAAGGCTAAAGCCCATTGATCCACTGTTGTACTTGTAACTATGGCTATCTGTGATAGTATTCTGATATCTTTTCCTTCATGCTTCACGACCTCACATCATCAAAGTACTTGTTGGTTTAGTTAGAATATGAGAGCTAACGTATAAGTAAAAGAAACTGGTGGCATTCTATATCCAAAAGGATGCTATAATGGGATGGCATTAAGTATATTGCATGAAAGGGCCATGTCTTAAAAAGCAGTCCCATTTTTTACCATTATAAAAAAAGCCAAGAGAGAAGAAAAATAAGCTCAAAAGAGAGTGGGGAGGTCCCTGGAGCTGGTCAAAGAAGATGAACAGTCATCTTCCACGAGAACTCTCCTTGTGAAAATCAGTCTTCTTGGTGCCCTTTGTCTCCTTAGCCTTATTGGTTCCACTCTGAGGGTGTTTATTGTGTGCTTGGGTGTTTAGGGTTCATTTCTTTTAGTTGCATTTCTTTCGTTTTTTTCATTTGTTGTGTTTTTCTTTGACCAGTGGTTTCCTTTTTGGTCTGTGTACTATATTCATTTATTATCCCATAAGAAAAGCTCCTGAAGCTTGCTGAGAATTTAAGTATAACTAATGTTTGATGGACTGCTCATGCAAAGGTAATGGATAAAGTGAGAGCAGAGGTGGTGGTGTTATTAACAGTACAGATGAGCAAAATGTCAGATGTTTAGGTGGTGAGAAAGTTATGAAGGTGGAAGGAAGCATGAATCACTTAAGTCAGGCATGTGTGCTGAAGAAGAAACATTTGTCTCGGATGCAGCAACCTTCACTGAAATGGAAGATCGTGGACAGAAGCTTGGAGGAGGCCAAGAAGGAAGCCTTACAGAGGAAAAACAAAAAATGTTAAGTGCCCTTCATTGGCCCTGAAAACTCTGGTTGTTTGCCTCAATGCTGAGATGATGGATACAATTAGGAAGAAGATAGATGAAAAAAATGTAGCCATTTTCTTTATTTTCTTAAATAAAACTCTTCTTTCTGGGAGACTTTTTGATCATTGGTTAGCTTCTATATGGGGGGGGAAACTAGGGTTAGATGTCTCTTTTTGCAAAATGTTTCATAAGGGTATATTCCTAGTAGCTCTTAAAATCCCTAAAGTGCAAAAGAGGGTTTTGATCTAGCTGTTTTGGGATATGGATAGGTTACCTTTTTAAGCTTTATCTTGGTCCTTTGTCCTTAGCCCCCTAGATGTGGCAGTTTCTACTTTCTACACTTCTCAGTGGATTGAAGTAAAAATTCCCCTCCTTAACTCTAGGTTAGGCTCACCCATGCCATGAAGCCACTTGGTGAAGTTTTTGAAAGTTGAAGCTACTAGTTCTACTCTTTCTCATTTAAAATTTAAATCCATGAGTTTTGATTTCTGTCAAACCAAAGAAAGATTTTTCGGAAGTTATTCTTTTTTCAATTTGATGATAGAAGCTTTCAATGTGGTATTAAAGAGTTGGACATTCTTAATGCATGTTTTCTATGTAAGCAAGATGGGCATTTGAGGAAGGATTGCCTTGTTCGTAGATGTGGTGTGTAATAATAATGTGGTCTTTCTGTTCCCTTTCACTCTTTCTGATCCCCATCCTATTGAGATTCCAATTAGCTTGAATGATGCTTCTAGAAAATCTTCAGGCAAACCTCATGGGTTAATTGAGCTTGACATCTCTCATTTTAAAGTCAGGAACTTTTTGGATGGAATTATTGCTACTAGATAGTTGGTGAAAGCCCTAAATTCCTCTTCTTCCCAGATCTTCCCTTGGAATGATATTATTTCAGTCCTTCAATCTTGTTCAAAGGAAAGTTGCTAGTGATATAGAAGAGGTTCAAGTGAGAATTGAAGATAGGTCATAGTCTGATCCCAGAAATGTGACTCCTCAAAATCTTTTAGTGTAATCTAAATGTTCTTTTAGATGTTACCAATTCTATTTAGCCCGGGGATCTAGATTGGCATGGCTTAAGGAAGTAATTTTTCAGCTCTAAAGGCTAAGCATGGTAGTGAGAAAATTATGCCATTGACATTCGATGAGTGCTTTGTATAAACCCTAAGGAGATTAGCAGAGCTTTATTCTCCTTTTATAATAACCATTTTTCATCTGATGGTGTTAATGAGAAAGTCTTTGACCATTGTGATCTTTGCAGTAGAATTGTGCCTCATAAGCTTTTTGATAAGGATGCTAGTGCTCTTGAAGCTTGTATTACTAGGTAAATTGACTTGGTGATTGATAGGTTGAAAAAGGACAAATCTCCTGGTATTCATGGACTAGCTAGTAAGTTTTATAAGCTAAAAAAACTGGATCCCTGGGGACCTTAGAAACATTTATAGGAGTCCTTAAGGTTGGCTCTCTAGATGAAGATATGAATAGAGGGATTATCAAGCTCATTCTAAGGATGGGGATAGGTTTCAAATCAAAAAATGGAGACCAGTTACTCTCCTTAATGTTTCATATAAAATTTTGGCCATGGTTTTGGCCATTAGGCTTCATAATATTTTACATAAGATTGTTTCCTATAATCAGACCAGTTTTATTCAGGGAAGATACATTTAAGATAATCTAATTAATAGCTTGGAAGGACTTGCCTGAGCTCGGGAATTTGGTCAAAATGCTTGTATGGCTCTGCTTGGTTTTGAGAAATTATGATAAAATTGAATGGCTATTTATAATTTTATTATGTTGATCTTGAGAGCTCTTGGGCTCAAGGATCGATTATGGAATAGTACAGATATTCTTTAAGGATGCCTCAGCCCAAATTCATATTAATGGATCTGTCTAAGACTTTTGTTTTACAGAGATCTATACGACAAGGGCAGTCATTGGCCCCTGCTTGGTTAGTGATTGCTGCTGAAGCCATGATCTTTCTTGAGAGATACCTCTTTGGGTTGCCTGGTTAGAGGTATTAGATTGCCAGGTAATTGAGAGTTGTTGGATGTTAAGTTCTCATATAACACTTCTTCGTTGCCTGTTCCGCTTTGAATAATTTGTCCGTTCTAACCTTAAGATTGGGGCTCTATTGTTCTGCCTCTGGATCTAAAATCTCCATTAATATGTACTTAGCCCTAAGTTGGTATGAAGTTCCCCTGGTGCAATTTGTTTGGTTAACTAATGGAGGTTTCTTGACTGCTTCTACTTTTCCAACAGATAAAGATAACTTGCAAACTGATCTCCCTTCTGGGGACGTTATGGGTCCTGAAGTTGATGCTGCCCTTCCTCACTTGCTGAGGCTGAGGCTCCTCCAAAGAGGAGAGAGGACAGAAGTCACAGAACCATTGCAGAGTTCATTGTCCATGAGGCTGAAACCATGCTGGCCAAGTGTGATTTTTTGGTTGCTGTTTCCTGACTAGAAAAAATGTTAAGACAGTCATTCAAAAGAAAACCTCGAATCTGTTTTGGATAAATCTGTTAAAACTGAGTTTCCCTCTGCTTGATGACTGAATAGTAAGTTTATGCGAATCTGTAGTTTGATAAAGGCTGCCAGGATGCAGTCATGGTATCCTTCTTGTTGATTCCACTTTGTGTGATTGACGTAATGGTGATAATTATGTCGTCTTCTGGGCTCATACTATATGTAACTTTTGTTAAATTTCAGCAATATAAAAAAAATAAGCTCCTAATGAGCCAGCTGAAATGAAGATTTTGTGCAGAGTTCTTATGTCACACTCAGGAAACTTGTCCCAAATGAGATGCCAAAATCAATTTATTTATCATTTTTCCTCAAAAGAGTACAAATTACAAAAACATGTTTAAAATGACATAAATTCATAAAATTGCAATGAAAATAGAAAAACAAAAAATCAACTTTGAAATCATCATAGCAATAAGTGCAGTTAAATACTAAATACAGCCAAAAGGCAAAGATATACCAAGTTAAAAAGATCATTGACACAACCCGCCATGGCCTTTCCTCTGACAATAATGTGGCTTGCTGGCTCTACTTTTCCTCTGACTGATGAAGTGGATGGATAAACTGAAATCCCTCCCGTCTTTCTTCCTATCAACTGATTTAACTGCACAAAATCCATGTCTTTTGTACCCATTTCCAGCAGTGACTGACTGCAATTAAGAATATTTATTCAAGTTTATATTACTTTCCTCGGTCTTTACAAAGCATTTATATATTGAATTAAAAATAATTGGTTATGTATTTATAAATATCTCTGCTTTCACAACAATGTAGCCAGGATTTAAAATCCTTTCAAGGAGTAGACTTAAGAACACATTCCATTTATTTCAGAGAAAAATGTAGGTTGCGTACCAAAACAAAGGCACTAATGGAAGAAGACTGGATCTTAAAGGACGCATATCAAACACAGCCTCTGTATAAAGCACGTCATTTGTAAACAAATCATGTTGCAGGACCTTGGTTCCTTTAATTTGAGTAATCTGCCACAAATAAACATCTTAAGTTAACAGACCAATAAGTAACAAAATACTTCCCAATTAAGAAAAATATTCAGTCCATGAGAATTTAAAAGAAACTTCAATATACAGAAAAGGTAGTACACAAGACCAAAAGAAGCTGAAGTATATGTTAGCAAAGTAAGGTAAGGTTAGATTATAATGCTACTAATGACTTCATTTATTCTTCTAACTATAAATAAAAGCTTACTAGAGTCAATAAGTACAAAATTGTTAAAATCTTACATTGGTAGGAACATGTGTAGGCTTCTTTGGAATATCATCTAAACAGAGACAGGGCACACATTTAAGAGCTTCAGGAGGATCAGGTGTTTCCTGCTTTAAACGGAGCTCCTCTGTTGCTCTCACTAGTTTTGCAAGGTCCTCTTCACTCATACCTGATTTTATTTGCTTCAGTTTTTCCTGTTCAACAGCCTCATCCCGAGAAGCTTTTTCTGGATCCGGCTGAATCACAATATTCTTTTATAAGATATGGAGCAAAATAAATACAACTTGCATTCCATAAAAATGCAGAGGTTAAGAATTAATTATTACAAGCAAGCACTTTCCTATACAAGACATCGGCTGTTAAGTTGACTCAATTTTTGAGCTGTGCAAGAGAAAAATATTTACCTGTAATTCAATTGTCACACGATGAGGATTATCCAAAATGAACTTCTGAATCAATGGAGAAAACACGTTTTTTGATCCCTCTTGGGCAATGCGTGCTTTTAGGGTCTTCAAGGGCTTTTCAAATTTCAAAGGTTCAAAAGGGTCTTTACCATAAAGCCATTTACCCTGTATGAAATACACAGAGACAGTGAGATTGACAGTGAGTATATCATGAAAAATACAGTTTCTTTATCACCCTCCAAGATATAACTGTTTAAATTCTCAATCCAGTAATTTTTAATTAGAGACTGTCTCAATAAAAATAGCATTAGGAGAAGTGTTCTCCTACCATGGAGCGAAGCATCAAGGACAAACCCCGAGGATATGAACCAGTGTTATTCTCCCTTAGTGAAAATTCAATTGTATTCATTGATGCTTCAACAGCCTCGGAGGTAAAACCTTCATCAGCCAACTTCTTGAGCGTCAAGAAAATAAGCTCTTCTACCCGTCCTATATCATCCTCGGCAACATTTTTAAGACCAATACTAAATTGTGGCTGAAGAAGTTCCCCTTCAATTCCATCTCCAACAATGGCATCTCCTAAACCACTCTCCAGAAGTGTTTTTCTGAGTGGGGCTGCAGGGGTGCCCAACATTAGATGATCTAAAAAGCCAAGTGCCAACTCAGTCTCCAGGTCCAGTGGCTCATCAGAAAGCAACCAATTAAGACAAATCATATTTTTCTTCTTAATATCACCAGCTTCACCCACAGGATACTTCTCTGCAACCCTCTTTGGTTCAGAAAACAACTTCTGCGCCTTTACTTCTGATTCCTTTGCAGCATTACTTGCATCAAACTGATCCAGGTAAGCTGTGGAGGTCACAAATGAGCATTGTTCAAATCATTAAGAACAGATATGAGAAATAACCACAAGGAACCCTCAAGATACATCAACCAAAGCGGCACCCAGAGACTGGGAGAGATGAACTTACGTACAGAAATACCCCACTGTTAAGTTCCTTTGTATATTTCTTAAAAATAATGCAGCAAGAAGGAAAACGTAGAACCATTTTAGATCTAGTAATTCATATAAAATTTGTTAAATAAGTTGCGTACAAAAAAAAAAAGATGTCTCCTTCCAATTGCTTGCTTAATCCAACATCATCAGGTTCTGTCATGGTCAATCTGGTTTTTGTTTTGGGTTTAAACCATGAGTGCCAATGTTCTCTTTCACAGAGAATCATAAGGATACATAGAAGCCATTACCTTGAAGATACTAAAACCAGCAAGATCAGTTCAAAATGAACAATAGGGGGGAAAAAACGGAAAAGAAAGGTCTTAAAAAGAATCAACTTATACTTTTAATGACACTTGGACCCAATAAGAAAGACAACACTTTGCCTATTGATAAGTATATAAAGGTGCATTTTATGTCTATGCTTTTGGTGAACCCAACTTATCTAACATCTCCTAGAGTTTTATCTTTAAGGTTTATTACTTCTCCATTAAATTGCATATTTGATATTTTTGACTGCATACATTTTGTTTCAGATTTGATTAGAGCTTGGTCCACCTTTTACAGTTTTTCGTTGAAATATTTTGATTGGGGTTTGGGCCTTCATTGTTTGAATGTATTTGATCCCTTCCCTCCCAACCTTTCTGGGTTGTGTTCATTGATACACTTTTCACCATGGATTCCTATGAGTCTTTTTTTCGTGATTACTTTAATGCATCTATCAAGGATTATAAGGTGTCCTCACACTTAACTCATTCCTATACTTTGATTCTTGATGATATGTCATCCTTTTTCATATTGATTATGCTTCATGTTCCATGAGTGAGTTGTTTGCATGTTTATCTACCCACTCCTCTTTCATTAACATTGTTGAACCTTTTCATTCCATCTTAGCAGACTTTGCCTCATTTGTATACATTTGATTATCCCTCTAGTGTGATGATGCAGCTCTAGGTCGTAGTGGCACATCTAGGAAGGCAGTTTTATGTAATGAGGTTAAATCCTCCTTCACTATTCATGATATTCTGAGCCTCATGATGCTTTTATTTCTATACGTCGTGACAGCCCTCTTTCTATAACCTTAGATTCGTGTACTTTTGATAATATACAACTTATACAAAGCCTAGCAATAGTGATTCATGTGAGGTAACTTCTTTTATACATGAAGATAGAATGCATTATGATCATAGTTCATTAGATTCTCATGTAAATAATGATGATTTATTACCTCCTACATGATGATATTATTGCTCTTAATGAGGAGTTATTGCTTGATGGTTTGATGGTACTACTGATGTATCTTACATTTCAAGTCATTCCTACTTTCTAATTATGAGTACTTAGTGTTGAGTTTTTAGCTCGGATAGGAACTTCTGCACAAATTCAATGTGAATGTGTTGGAAGTGGTTCGAGTTAATCTATTTTGCATTTCACTTTTAGTAAAAATTGAACCTTTAATTTAGTTAATTAAGTCTAATAAAGTGTAGTATACATTAATGATATAGACTTATCTTCGAACTTAAATATCTTGTAAGAGATAAGGAGCTTTTTGAAGATTAGATTTGTGCTAAATTGTATAAGATAGGCGTAAGAAATTAAATATGCAATGATAAATCCAAAGCAGCTGTTTGGCGAACAGTTTGTAGAGGTTTCCTTGTAAGTTTTTTGAAAGAATGCGATGCAGCAGTATCCGAGTGGATTGGCGATCCGCATCACCAAAAAATAATTGGAATCTTGCTTGCTCATTTTTTGTTTTGGTTTTCTCCATTTTGAGTTACATTCTAACTCATTTTTCATGGTCAATTGTGGAAGGAGTTGAATGACGTTTTGTCACAGATTGATAAACATCTTATACCTTTATGCATTTGAAGATTTGACTTTTGTTGAAATGGATTTTAATCTACATTTCTGGAGGTCGACTTTGATCTTGGAGTAATTGATTATCCATTCAATTTTAATAAAAATGGATATATTGCTGATCTGTTGGGTGAGTTGATTCAATTTATTTTAAAGGAATCCGAAATGGCAAAAGTGATAGAGACACCAAGACGTTGCAAAGAAGGAGGAATGCAAGGGGCGACACATAGTAGAGGAGATGGGAGATTTAGAAGTCAAATATTAAAAATATAAAATGCAGATTGGAGGGACTGCGCAGCTGATGGGGAAAATAAATGTTTTGGTGCCAAATGAATGTTAACGGTCACAGCCAGAGACATGAATTAGAAGATTCTCAAAACAAAAATAAGAGTAATAAAAGGCTAAGTTGCCGGGTTCGGGTATGGGTTCAAATACTGGTATGGATGCGAGTATGCTGGTATGGCAAAAAAAAAAATCTGGGTACAGGTACGGGAGTATATGTGTGTGTGTGTGTGTATACATACACAAATAATATATATACATACATATACATATATAAATACACATATACATACATAAATACATACATATGCATATACATTTAACAGCAAACCATACCCAATGTCTCCAAAAAGCTGGCATTTCCTGTTACTGCACCAATTACCTATCTGTTTATGCATGTATGTATATATTATTATATACATACACATATAACATATATGCATACATAAATACATACATATACATATATACATACACATACATACATACATATGCATATACATTTAACAACAAACCATATCCAATGTCTCCAAAAAGTCAACAACTCCTGTTCCTGCACCAATTACCTACCTGTTACTCGTTAACTTACATTAAAAATGCTTCAAAAGAATTACTTTTTTTTTGTTTTTTTTGGGCACCCTTGTCCCCCTGGGTTCAGTTGGGTCCTTGTTGATTTTCCCTGGGTTTGACCAGGGTTCTTCCATGGCCACCTGGGTTCTTTGTGGGTCCTTTTGTGAAGGACCCACAGAGAACCTGGGTGGCCAAGGAAGAATCTGATTGAACCCATACCGAACCACAAACCACGAACCCAGAAGAATTTTACAGGGTATGGGGGTCTAAATGAGAGAACCCGGTAACTTAGGTAAAAGGTGTCCAAGGTGGCAGTTGGAGTGAAAATCAGATTTAAATTACATTCTAAAAGAATCAAAGGGTCGTGGCATACCTGGAGGAGTTAAAATGTACAAAAGAATTGAATAAAGTGGGGGCACCAGCAGTGGTAAGGGGGAGTCGACCAGTTTGGGAAAGAGGTTGTGCACCTGTGCAGGAAGAAAAGAAGAATATAGGTTGTGCAGGAAGGTGGCACACAGCCAATAGCAGGTGTAGGGGGGTCGACCAGCAAACAGGGAAGCGAGGGAAGTCTAAAAGTGGGCACCAAGAGGGAAATACAAGAGGGCTGCGTAGAAATGGGAAAAAAGTGTGAATAAGCAGCACAGAAAACAGGAAAAGTAAAAAGAGGGACACCATCCTGGAAAGGGGAAGAATGCAAAAACAAATACAGAGGAGGCAGTAATGCAGGCTGCACCAAAGTTTGAAGAAGAGGCCTGTAAGAAGAGTAAAATGTGCAGAAATAATAAAACAGAGCTGCAATTAGAGAGTAGATCAAGCCATCATAGAAGGAGAAGTCAGCAAATTGAAATAATTTGTGGAGTTTAATGCATGCAGAATTTACATTTGCAAAATGTGTAATGTAAACTAAGAATCCAATAAATTGAATTCGATTTTGTTTTTCTTAAGTTATTTTAATTGTGAAAGACGATAGAGTATACCTATGCCAATTCTAGAAGTGAAATTGAATTTGCTTTCTTCCTTCTGATGTAAATTTATATCAATGCAAATTGACAAATGAAATTGTCAATCCAATTTATTGTTGGTTATGTAGTTTGTGTTTTGAGAGAGGTGATATTGCAGAGGTTGAAATCCTGCCTGCACCAAATGGTATCAGAGCGCATGATCCTGAGCGTGTGGACAGATCACTGAACATGAGGCAATCTACACAAGGACCTAAGGGTGGAATTGTGTGAACAAATTGCTGACTGTGAGGCAATCTGCACCTAAAAGTAAGTGTGAAGCGGTAGAGTTGTCCGAAAATTTCAAGAGAATTGTTGCTAGTATGTGAGGAGTCCTGAGAAATTGAGAGCTAAGAGGGACAAGCCATGGAAAAAGAAGTTGATTGTGTTGTAGGTTGTAAATTGTATGTGAAGATGAAAAAGAGGAAGAGTTTTGGCTTTGTTGTGGGCAATCCTTTGGGGGTCTTAGTTCTTGTCAAAAGAGCAAAGAGTATAAGACTAAAATGAAGAGGATGTTGAGAGGTTTGAGAGAAATCAAAATAGTAGAGGAGAAAAGTGAAGAAGAGAAATTTGTTGCAGCATTGGCTGAAGATGGAGAGGCTTCAGAAGTGTGCAGTGAAGAGATTGTCCAAAATACAAAAGATGTCGTGGTGAGTGAAGTTGCAGCAGTTGAGGGTGTTGCAGTTGAGACAAAGTATGTGATGATGTATGGGGATCGAGTGTTCGATGAATAACCTAAAGAAGAGCAAGTGTTGTGTTGGTTATTTTTTGAAAACCAAACTTAATCTCAGTCATTATCTATTAATCTGCCACAATTCAATGATCAAAAATGTCGAGGATTGGCCAACGAACAGGTACAAGCTTGCTAGGCTTGACCTCTACTCTTCGGGCTCTGTGTGTAGACGGCTATGTTAATAAAAGATTATATTGTAATCAACTGTACTAATTAATTAAATAAATGTTGTAGTCAGCTGTACTAGGAATAGATAATAATAGTTTAAATAATACATGCATAGTTTAAAGTTGGATTAGTCGTCGAGCAATAGTTAGGAAGAGTTGTCGATAGTTGGTATCTCAACCAACCTCGGCCATCTATATATGTATCTTGTCATTTGTATTTAGACACTGACAATTGCTATGTACTGTTGATATACTTCATGAATGAAATCAATCCATTATGCTGTGCAATTACTCTTACGATTGTTCTGTGATTCATATTCTAGTACATGCATTATGTTTGTGAGTTATTGTCGTTTACTCTCGTAGTACGTTGAACACCACCCAGTGAGTAAACATTTGGCGTCATTGCCTAAGCGGACCAAGGAATCACTCGTTAGTATGATGACAGCGTAATGGGTCGACCGACGGAAGAGCCTGTAGAAACTAATGAAGAAAGAGAGGACAAGTTGACACAATATTTGATAAATCTATGGAATATATCACTACGAGATCACGTACGGAGGGAAGCCCTCAGGCGAGGGATCCCTAAGGCACTTATCTGGGACAGACTGGAAGTGAACGACGAGGTTGATCATCTCCTCAACTGTCTGCCAAGACTGCTGGCCCACCATTTCATCATCCTATAGGACCTTCGGGTGGAGGAGGATCAGAAACGCCGAAGGCAACAAATATTGCAGTGGTACAAAGAACGAACCAAACAAGAAGAGGAGGAACGAGACACTAGCCAGAGACGTACTCCCAGCAACCAATGATTGCATGAACAACCCCTAATGCCTATACAACCTAACAAAGACAAGAACCTACTACCAATTAGGCATGAAACTCAAGAGGAGAGGGTTCGGCGATCACTCAGACTTCAAGAGCAAGAAAATTGGCGACGAAGACTAAGGCAGGTTGGTTGAGAAAGAAATTAATGAAGATCTAATTCAAATAAACCAAAGTATAAAAAGGGTGCATGAGAATCTTGAGGAAATAGACCAATCCATCAGTAGAGAACATCAAAATTTTGTTGAGGGGAGGGACGAAAGACCCTTTAGCACTCCATAAGTAGAAAGGTACAAAATCAGTGAAAATGAAAATGAATTAAGTGAAGAACTTGTTAGCAACATCCAACGCATTCGAGAGTTGTCCATATCGAACGACAAAGAAGGGCTCAAGTTGGGAAGATCTAAGCCTAGGACCCCAGGGTAGAGGGAGTACCGAAGTGAACCCTAGGAGACTCAAGGTGTTGAGGACGTTGACGAAAGACGTGGGAGACTCGTGCGTGGCCGAGAGTGCAAGTGACACACTGGAACATAGCAGGAAAACCACTCCAGTCAAGTCCAATACACAAGGGTATCGGAGCAGGATGGTGACTCCACCATGCGAGCGGCAGAAGCTGCCGAAATTTACAGGGAACGGATCAGAAGATCCAATGCGCCACTGTAAAACATGCAAAACAATTTGGATAGCCAATGGACAAGACGATCCAGATCACTGGCTGAAAGCATTTCCAGCAACACTAAGAGACAGTGCCATTGACCGGTACTCAGAATTGGGCCAAGTAAAAAGAGCATCATGGAGATTACTAAAGCAAGCATTCCAAAATGAGTTCAAACTCTTGAGGGATAACAGTGAAATTGTAGCAGAAATTTACAATACGAAGCAAGGGAAGCACGAGGATGTGCGTACCTATAACCGGAGACTTAAAGATTTGTTGGGGAAATTGGAGGCATAGTCGACTGATGGATTAAAGAAAAGGTGGTTCATCAAGGGTTTGCTTCTGTCATTAAGAAAGAAAATGAAAGTCATACCTCCGTCGTCGTACGCTGAAGCGTACAATCGGGTGATGGACATAGAGAGCGAAAATAAAACATCCCAAGGGAAAAGGAAGACAAACGACGAGGAGAGTACGGACAACGGTGATGGTGAGTCAAAAACGATGCAAGCACTTCGAAAAGATATGTTGAGAATGATGAAAGAACTAAAGGCCGACAAGGAGAGTAGGAAGGAGGCTAGAGAACTGTGGTGTACGGACTGCAACGGGGAAGGTCACATGAAGGCGAACCGTCCAAAGAAGTTATTCTACGATATCTGCCAAGTGATGGGACATTTCGTCAAGGAATGCCCATGTAACTTAAGAGCCAGAAGTGCACAAGTGCTCTTCGCACAAGGACAATCGTTGACACCGCTGAACACACCATCAAAGCCCCGGTACAATAGCAATGCATCCCCTGGAGGTTACCGAAGCAACAAAAGTCCAAGAAACAAGATATAGTACAATGGTAAAGGAAGGCCCATCATACAATGTCAGAAGTGCAATGAATGGGGCCACTTCGTCAGGGTATGCTAGAACGGCCAAGGTTCGGGGGGGGAAGACTGTGCAAGTAGTGTGGACCAGGCAACCATGAAGACAATGAATGCCCCAAGTAGAAGGGTATCCATATGCTGGAAGTAGAAGAACAAGAGGTATTGGTGATCACCAGAGCACAAGCGAAGAAGGCAACCCATGCAGGTCCATGGATGAAGGAAGCAAAAGCCGAAGTGGAACTGGCAATGGCAAAGGAGAACAAAGTACCTCTAGAGAAGCCAGGAACCTCTCGGTGGTCGGAGGCGAAAAACAACATCGTACGGCAGGTATTGCAAACCACCGTACCAATCAAAGTAACTGACCTTCTCTAGACCTTACAGTAGTAGTTGGGACTGGCAATGACAAACATCCTCGAGGATGGCAAGCAATCGCGAGCGGAGAACCAAAGGTGAGAATTGGTACCAGAACCACCACCGTACAGTGAACAAACCATTGATCCCATACTACTGACAACAAATATTAGGAAGATGCCAGCGATTGTTCAAATGAAGATCGAAGAGAATATTTTGACAAATACTATCGTCAACGGAGGATCGGTAGTCAATGTACTACCTAAAGACACATGGAAGAGCCTCGGGAAGCCAACACTTTGCTCATCGACATTCCAACTCGTCAGTGCCGATCAAGATGGTATCAAGCCATTGGGAATGCTGATGGCGCAAAAGGTGATGATCGAGACACAACTATTTCTGTTAAATTTTGTCATCATCCCATTACAGAGGAAAGCGTACGATCCACTACTTGGGAGAGGATGGCTGATAGCCGCCAAGGCAAATCATAATTGGAAGAGAAACACACTCTCAATTGAGAACGAGCGAAAGCACATCATTGACTTGAAGAACCAAGCTGTGAGCAAAGAATTGGCTTCCTCTAGATCAGAATCAGATGGATCTTGACAATGTTTGAATTGATACTCCTATGCCAAATTACCAATAACATTGTAATTAATAGATACATTCCTACCAACTGCAAATAATTTGGCTAATCCTTTAGCAAATTATTATCTAAAGCATTTAAAGACTATTGTCATATTGCTTTGCAATAAACAACTCAAGATATCCAGAACACAAACTACTTAGTAATCCTTATACCCCACCACACAGATCTATGATTTCATCAAAGCATTTAATTAGTTCTTTGAACTAAAGCAGAAACAAAACCATACATTCAACCGAAGAGATTGAAGACAAATAAAAGGTCATTGATTGTTTTATTCATGATTTATGCAACAAAATACATAGGAGAGAAAATCTTCTAGAATTTGCAATTTTCATTCATATGCCATTGTTGTTGTAAAACTGTTACGCCTATTACAAGCTAGAATTCACACCTAAGACTCAAAAAAATTCTATTTCTTTGTGCTTGAATCTACAAAATTGCTCTCACATGAGCTCGAATCTTTAACCATCAAAAGACCTGTGTAAGTGGCCTTGAATTCCCATTTATAGAAACATGGGAGCAACAAGCTTCGAGCCAAATTATAGTTTCAATCACATTTTACACTTGAATTTATTTGCATTTCAATTTCAAAATTCCCCAAGCGGTTATATTTGCACTTTGCAGAAAAGGGGGAAAACACATAAGAAAAAATTCATTCTACTCGCTAAAGAAGATTTACCCGCCTTCCAAAAGGCATCGTTCATCGTTGTAGCAACATCAAAACCTCTCATCCACATCAGCCCCTAAGACAAAAACTCCAAACCGGGACTCTATTTCTGCAATGGTTTGTCATCTTCAGAATCAAAGTATACATGTCTCTTTCGTGAATTTGTTGAAACTAGAGAATTTATCTCACCATCATCAAAGTCTTCTAAACCTGCAATTGCAAGAAGACATTGGGCATACTCTAGATCATCTTGTGCCTTATCACTCATATAATTTGCCTCATCTTCCATGGCAACATCAGGTTCCCCCATATAAGAATCATAAGCCCTGTGGTCCTTATCCTTCTTTTTCTTCTTAGACTGACCAGCCTTATTATCGTTACCATCCCTTTTGTGGCTAGCCAGCACGTTTGTCCTATAACCATCTTCAATAATACCATTGGCTTCACCCTCCGTAAATACGACAAAAGTTCTCTTCTCAGCTTTTGGCTTTACAAGTGCTTCTAGTGCATCTGCCTTAGGTGCAAATGTAACATCCTTGGGCTTAGGTCTCTTTACCCTCTTCTGTTTGGGTTTTCTTTTTGGCCTAATGCTTGACTCGCTAGACTCACTCATTTTCATGGTATAACAAGCCTAGGGTTTATGAATTTTCACTCACAGAAGAGTCCCACTGGTTTATGCTCTCAGAAACAAACTTGTAGAACGAAAACCTTCCCAAACCATGCACAATTCCTACCAACCCAATGGAATTTGCAAATAACCAAACCCTTGCAAACCCTAAGACCTAAAGCTTACAAAACTTTCAACAATTCCCCAAACCAACTAATTTATGCACAGTTGACACAAAAAAGTGCGGATACCTGCTTACTCGGGAAAATTTGTCTTCAATGCCTCTGCAACTGTTCGCCTAAGCTCTTCATGCCTTCTTCTCTGGCTCTAGACCAATTCTTCAGCTCTCGACGATTTCAATTGTGGAAGAAAATGGCCGACAACCCTCTTTATGTCGAATTACTAGAGCATCTCCGCCACTAATGTTCAAAAGAAAGCTCATGCAAGTGAACTGACAACCAACCATTCAAGTTTGAATCCTAGTCATTGATCGTGTGGTGAAATGGATCGATAAACAATCCAGATTGAGTCAACTAAGTTTGAAAAAGCTGACTATAAGCAGCCGTTTTCTTTTACCCAATCAGAATAAACCATGTGGAAAATCCTCCTAGTCACCCGCGAGCTACATCATCTCTTTAACGTTGAGGAAAACCCTACGTGTCAACCTCCCTGCTTCCCCGTGAGTCTTAACCCGCGTGCAACTTTCAGCAACGGGGAGGTGGGGAAGGGCTTAGATTAAATCTCAAGCCTTCAACATATGCGTGATTTACCATAAGACCACCTACCCGTGCTGATAACTCTCAGACGCAACCAACGACCAAGATTAAAAGATCTCACTTGTATTAAAAACACGTGTTTTGAAAATCCCATTAGTGGCCCAAGCTTTAATACCTCTAACCCATGACTGAAATATTTCATTAATATTTTCCTTTTTCTAATGTTTCTTTTGCCGCTCAGATGACTCCACGTGGCGCTCTCCCACTTTCCCGTTGAGAGATGAGAGGTAGAGGTGGGTCCCCAACGGGATGGCGGGGAGCGGTCAAGATTGACCCATGTCATCCAATATCCAACGTTGATTCACTTCAAACCATCACTTACTAACTTTGAGAGATGTCGGGCCCGCCACTGCAGGAACACACTTGGCACTTGCCTGCTAACCCGTAAGATTATTTTAATGGAAAATAAAAGTGAGCGGGGGCGTAGGGAGCAGTCAGGATTTGATCACGGTGATCCAACGGCCTGCATAAGATTATTAATTTTTGCACGTGCACACATTAGTTCTTAAAAGGGGGCCACTGCTAGGTAAACGACGGATGGGGAAATAAAGATTAAGGCTAAAACCTTAGGCGAATGGTGAAATATTTGACTCTGACTTAGGGCCATATAGCAAATATTTTGAGAAATTTCAACTCGCATAGCATAAGGTAGTATTTCTAATAAAGCGGCGAGTAACAACCAGGATAACAAGGACATAGGGTCCGGTAACGAGATGGGTTAAAAGGCATAAGATGTGACTTAAACGACTGCGAACCGGTGATAAAAGGTCAACACCAAATTTGAACGCTTGCAAAGGATTCAGACTTAGGATTTTCTTAGAAAGGGTTTTTGCAACATAGAAACCCTAAAGCATGATAAAAAACGAAATCCTAAGCCCCAGGTCCTGAGAACAGGCAAATTTCTTGCAAAATTTATAAGTGGAACACAAAGCATTTTAGGGGTTCCACCATGTTGCTTAAGGAGGAGATCACAGAGATAGAAAATTTGTGCAGTGCAACAGCAGAGGAAGTTACGACAGAGGAAATCGCGAAGGTAGAGGCTCTAGAGGATGTGAAAGGAGAGATTTCGTGGAGGTGGTTGATCGGTGGTGGGTTGAATGTTACACCCCGGAATTTGTATAGTTACTATTCTAGTAATGCTTAGAGCATTTTGATTGTAAGGAAGGTTTTGAATGAATAAAATGTGATTGAACCTTGTTGTCAATTTGAGAATCTGTTTACATGTTATGATTGGCTCATTCTGTATTCTTGATTGATGTTATTCTTGGATAAGCAATGAATAGAGGAAAGTAATTAGTCTTGTTTTATATATTTGATTTATATATACTGCAAATATTGTGAGCAATTGACTGCCGTGGTTTTGGTGCCATGGATGCAGGAACAGGAACTATTCCTCCAGGTGGAGGGGAAACATCACTCAGGAGAGGAACTTGGTCGGCTAACCGGTAAAGTTGATCATATGAGCATACACACACTTCACTGAGGGTTTTGGGAACTGAGTCAGATTGAGTTGTCATGATAAGTCATCCTTAGGCTTAGGAGTTTCTAATTACTTCTTTATGCTTTATGAGTGGTGTTACTTGATTGACTGACTTACTGTTCTGTGAACCTTGAATGTGAAATGTGAACTGATAAGTTTTCTGATGCCTGGAATTTACAGTTAAATGTATATATACATGTTTGTGCAATTACGTATAGTAAAGGTACTCCAACTGGCCTATAATACACGTAATTGGATATTTGAATATAAACATGTATAGATATGTTTAAGTGTAAATATGGATATGTTTATTAATATATTTAATATAGATATTATTATAGTTTTACCAATAATATAATATATTGATATATCTATTGTAATATTCGAATATTATATAGATATATTTATATATTTAAATAAAGGTAAGTTAAAACTATAATAAGTTATATTAAATATAATACAAAATATATGAATAACATTTTAATATATATATAAATTAAAATGACTATGCCTTGGTAAATAATGGAAATGGACTTATATAGTCATTTGGTAATTATTTGCATTTACCATATGGAATAAAGGTATTTCGAAATTTATTCACCATTGGAAATACATGGAAAATATTAAAGGAAATTTAAATGTTGAAACTATAGACTTTAAATGATTTAAAATCAGAAGTTTTTAAAAGAGCTGAAAATCGCGGATTTCTTCATGGGAAGAAATCGCGCAACTGTTTGAGTTGGAAATACATGAAAAATGGTGAGGAAGAAGCCGCACCCAGCTCGCACGCTTTGGACCTAGTCGCGGATGCTAAAACGCCACCATTCTAGGACGCGTGGGCGGAAGGAGGCCAAATGTCTATGTGTAACCCTTGACATTTTCGACAGTGAACTTCAAACACCATTTGTTCATACAGTCCGCCATTTTTTAGGGCATTTTTGATGATTACGCCTGTACGTGGCTGCTTTACGAAATTACCATGTGAGAGTTGAAGCATTCTTCGAAAATAAGGTTGATTCATCAATTAATTTTGCTGAGTGTCTAGTTATTTGTTTGCCACTGCACATTTTGACAATGTCAATAGGAGAGGTGTCGAATTCTCATGCCTACAATGTAGTAAACATGAGAATTCGAAACATATATAAGAGGTTGCTCCCATTATTATTTTTACACACTTTCTTATCTACATTTGCAATTACGAATTTCATTGCTGTTTGCATTTTCTGTGAGTTGCAATCCCTCTTTGCTGTTGAGTGCTGTGAGAGCCATATTCCACCATCATTGCTGTTTGCATTTTCTGTGAGTTGCAATCCATCATTGTTGTTTAGAGTTGTGAGAGCCATATAAAATTTTGCTGAGAGCCATATATCATCTTGCTGTGACTGTATTGCTGAGAGCAACATTCCCTCATTACCAAACTGCATTTACGTGAGAGTTATACTTGTTCATGCTGTGAGAAGTAGCTGGTAAAGGCTGTGAAGGACGGTGGAGGAAGAGCTGAAGCTACCGATTGAACTCATTTCGCAGCAAGGGAATCAGGCATGAGAAATGTCTTTTTAGAATTTCTGTCAATTGAATTGAAAATGAGTTTATTAGCTTGCTTTGAATATGCTTTGCATTATGTTATGAAATAGGAACGGAAGATGTTAGAAGGTCTCTGTTTTCTAAGGAATGATGTTGGAATGAAATAGTTTAATTTCATTAGAAAAGGCTTATTGAATTAAGGAATACTTGTTTCATAGAGAAAGCATGTTATGTTAGAAATAGCTTAAGAGCTTGTTGAATTGGAAATAGCTTAAAAGCTTGTTGAAATGAAATAGTTTGATTTCATAGGAAAGTTTGAAAAGGAATAGCATAAAAGGGAAATGTTTGATTACTTTTAATAGAAGTATATTATGTTTTGTATTACTTGAATACTGCTTGAACTCCTTAAATAAAGGAAATGGGACTAGTTATTTAATACTAGGACGAGGGTGGATTCAGTACCAAAGTAGTCTAAAGCTATAGAGTTAAATAGGTTAACTAGAGAAAGCTATGTACTCCATGGATAAAGATTTCCATGTTAGGAGGTACCAAAGGGACCCCTTGTTGACTGTATTCCATTTCCTGTTTAAGTAGTTGAAGTAGGAAGTCTAGGGTGATTGACTACCCACGGCAAGGACTCAACCTACGCGTAGGATAAGGCAGCCTTAAGTCAAACTGAACTTGACTTAGTGCAAGTGATAGATGACCGTCAGTTTAAGTACTGCCGAAATGCTTTGGCCAAAGTAGTGTAGTATACCTAACGTCCACTTAGACTGTGAGACGAATTACACTGTTAGTTCACAGTAGTCCAGGTTACATGCTAGATTGAGATAGGGCACAAGGATTTAGTTATGTAGGATTACACACTATGCTCAGTTGGTCATACAAAATCGGTTACCCAACCAATCTCTTCGTAGAAGGGAGGGTCGTCTACTTAACAGTAAACGTGTGGGGGACCGCAATATAAGTCCGTGGTTGGTGGAAAAGCACCTGAGTGATGTTTCTCCTCCACGGTAGACTTCTGATGAACCAAGGTTTGAAAGGGAAGATCCTGGATAGTCTTATTCCTATTTGCTCAAAAGCTTCCGAGCTATGTTTGAAACTTGTAAGATTCTTACCTTGCTTTTTTTATTTGAAAGAAAAGTAATCATGAAAGCGTACTCTGTTATTTACTTGGAAAATAGAACAATGATGTATTGTGTCATTCATTTCTTTATGATGAAATGTTCAATTAGAATGAAAAGAAAAGTTATTTACTTTGTCATTTAAATGTATTTCCTTGTATCTTATTAGTGGAAGTAGAAAATTTTTGTTTACCCGGTTTTGGGGTTGTTACATTGAATCCCACGAAAGAGAGCAAAAAAGTGAGTAATTGGAGGAAGAGAGGAGAGAGTCTTTGGTGGAGAAGGATGGTATACAGTGGATGCAAGTCCACTTAAAGGAAGAAGAGTGTAGAGCAGAGTTGCAAGAAGAGGATGACAAATGTTCTAGTGAGGTGCTGGAAGGGGAGGAAAAACAAATAATTTGGTGCACTTGTTACAGCGATGCAATTCGCTGCAAATTGTTCGTAATCTCGAAGGGTGATTATATCACTCAACTCCACCTTTGTGAGCCTATGCTCACAAATTTCCTACTTGATGTGTCTGATGCAGGAACATTTGGGTGGATTGGCAATCCGCATCACCAAAAAATAATTGGAATCTTGCTTGCTCATTTTTGGTTTTGGTTTTCTCCATTTTGAGTTGCATTCTAACTCGTTTTTCACCGTCAATTGTGGAAGGTGTTGAATGACGTTTTGTCACAAATTGAAAAACATCTTATACCTTTATGCATTTGAAGATTTGATTTTTGTTGAAATGGATTTTAATCTACATTTCAGGAGGTCGACTTTGATCTTGGAGTAATTGATTATCCATTCAATTTTAATTAAAATTGATATACTGCTGATCTGTTGGGTGAGTTGATTCAATTTATTTTAAAGGAAACCAAAATGGCAAAATTGATAGAGGCACCAAGATGTTGCAAAGGAGGAAGAATGCAAGGGGCGACATGTAGTAGAGGAGATGGGACATTTAAAAGTCAAATATTAAAAATATAAAATGCAGGTTGGAGGGACTGTGCTGCTGATGGGGAAAATAAATGATTCAGTGCCAAAAGAATGTTAACAGTCACAACCAGAGACATGAATTAGAAGATTTTCAAAACAAAATAAGAGTAATAGTCAGTAATAAAAGGTGTCCAAAGTGGCAGTTGGAGTGAAAATCAGATTGAAATTACATTCTAAAAGAATTGAAGGGTCGTGGCATACCTAGAGGAGATAAAATGTACGAAAGAATTGAATAAAGTGGGGACACCAGCAGTGGTAAGGGGGAGTCGACCAATTTGGGAAAGAGGTTGTGCACCTATGCAGGAAGACAAGAAGAATATAGGCTGTGCAGGAAGGTGGCACACAGCCAATAGCAGGTGTAGGGGGTCGACCAGCAAACAGGGAAGAGGGGAAAGTCTAAAAGCAGGCAGCAAGAGGAAAATACAAGAGGGCTGTGTAGAACTGGGAAAAAAGTGTGAATAAGCAGTGCAGAAAACAAGGAAAGGAAAAAGGAGAGACGCCATTCTGGAAAGGGAAAGAACGCAAAAACAAATATAGAGGAGGCAATAATGTAGGCTGTGCCAAAGTAAATGGTGTGTTTGAAGAAGAGGCCTGTAAGAAGTCTAAAATGTGCAGAAATAATAAAACAGAGCTGCAATTAGAGAGCAGATCGAGCCATCATGGAAGGAGAAGTCAGCAAATTGAAATAATTTGTAGAGTTTAATGTATGCAGAATTTACATTTGCAAAATGCGTAATGTAAACTAAAAATCCAGTAAATTGAATTCAATTTTGTTTTTCTGAAGTTATTTTAGTTGTGAAAGATGATAGAGGAGTATAACTGTGACAATTCTGGAAGTGAAATTGAATTTGCTTTCTTTCTTCTAATGTAAATTTAAATCGATGCAAATTAGAGGAGTATAACTGTGACTAAGTTACCGGTTCGTTTTTGGGTTCAGGTTCGGGTACGAGATTCCAGTACACGGATTCAGTCAAAAACATTTTGGTGGTTGGGTTCGTTTTGGGTACGTTAATACAAAAACATATAAAAATCAGAAATATATACATATTTGCAGTAGTAATTAAGTTCAAAATACACCACCATATTAATAGTCAAAAAACATGGCAAAAATACACCACCACTTTCATAGTCAAAATATTAGTGATACTCAACTGTCATGATATAAAATTATAGATTAAAGTTTACAATCAGCCATTAGTTCCTCTCGTAAGCAATTTTCTTTGGATAGCAAAATCTGATTGCACACGTTGTCAAGGATACGAATGAGGGAGAGGTGGTGTATGAATAAGCGATTGGAGTACCATCTGTAGAAGTTGTACCATGTCAGCCATGATCATCCATCTATTGGTCGGAGGTCCATTTGTCCAACTTCAGTTGTAATTTGGAAATGACCATATCCAAGTGCAGAGGAAGTCCTAATGCATCATGGGAAAAAAAAATTCTTTAAATTATAATATCTCGATAATTTCCTGTTTTCTCCTGCATGGTTGGGAAATAATGCCAGATTCTAAGCATTCATTAAATGTACAAAAGCTTGCTGATATGCATCTAGGATTTTTTTAATATTAGTGATTTCTCACCTGATCATTTAAGTGAATAAGTATGTCATTTGCAAAGTGAAAGTTGGTGAATCTAGGTCCTCTATCATTCAAAAAAAGGCCATATAATCTTCCCTTTCTTTTGCACCAGATAGTAGTTTTTTCAACAAGTCACTGATTATGATAAACAGATAGGGACTGAGATAATCTCCTTGTCTAAATCTACTGGAAAATAGAACCCTGAACGAACCCACAGCACCAAAATTGAACCCACAGTGCCAAAAACGAATCCACAGACAAGGTTTTGTACCCTGCTCGTTTCCACAGAGGAAAATTCATTTCCTGGATGTATCTGCATCATTTCGGACCCATATCTCGTTTCCGTATTGAATTGTACCCATACCAGGGGTCAGAATAGGACGTATGGTAACTTAGAACTGTGACAATTCTGGAAGTGAAATTGAATTTGCTTTCTTTCTTCTGATGTAAATTTAAATCAATGCAAATTGACAAATGAAATTGTCAAATTGATTTATCATTGGTTATGTAGTTTGTGTTTTGAGAGAGGTGATATTGCAGAGGTTGAAATCCTGCCTGCACCAGAATGAAAAGCTGATTTGAAGGTGTAATTAGCTACGTTTTTAACACTTTTATGACTTGTTTCAGCTAGTATGATTGTTGCAATGTTGAGAAACTTATTTCTCTGCTGATACATAATTCTATTTGAGTTATTTAATTAGAGAAACATTAGGACAGCAGTCACCAAGGGTTAGAAATCTGCATGGTATCGGAGCTCATCGTGTTGGGATTGCATAGGAAATCAGTCCTTGGGTCACATAGGATTTTCAAAAGAGAAATCACAGATTTTTTTTTTAATCGTGTAGGTTTATTTTTGTTGAAAAATTACTAAGGTTTAGCCCAATGGCTAGGGCACATTTTACTCACAACTAAGGTTTTTAAAATCTGCGGCTAGGGCAATTTTTTTCAAATCTTTAGAGCAATTTATTTTTCTAGATTTGGGAGTTTCTTATTAAAAAAAAGAGTATTTTTAATGGCATTAGCTAGCCTCAAATTTGAGGATAGACTGGAAGGTGCATTAAATTTCCTGTACTGGAAAGTCAAATTGACTTGTTACTGGAAGAAAATGATCTCTAGGATATCATAGAAGTTGAGGTGACACACCTACAAATCTGTAGCAATTGGCAACTCATAAAAAGGAGGTAAAGGCCAAGCAGATGATAACAGATGCAATAAAGGATCATTTTATTCCTCACCTATCTAAAAAGAAAACAGCCAAGGAGATGTTTGATGCTTTGGTTAGTCTTTACCAAAATGAGAACATAAACAAGAAAATGATATTGCGAAACAAACTCAGATCCATAGAGATGACTAAATCAAATACAGTTACAAGTTACTTGATGAAGGTCACACAACTCTGTGACCAAAATGCAACAAGTGGGAAGGAGGTTGAAAATACAGAGCTAGTAAACTTGGTATTGAATGGATTCCTATCTTCATGGCAAGCATTTACACAAAGCATTTGTGCCCGAGAGAATCTTCCTTCTTTTGAAAGACTGGAATAACTTTTTTCAAACAAATGGAGTGAAAAGCCAACAAAAAGGGTGGTGACAATAATTTAGCTCTCTTTGGATGGATGGAGAAAAATAAAGGAAAAGGAACCAACAAGAGTAAGGGAAAGAATGAGGATTCATCCTCACAGCCAAGGAAGGAGGACTTGACTAAAATCAAGTGCTTTATTTTTTATAAATTCTGTCATTATGCATCAAAGTGTCTAGATAAGGAGGACAATAGGAAGCAGCAATAGAAGGAAATGGTAGAATCTGCAAAAATTCAAATGAACAGGTTTGCTACCAAATTTTGAGAAGGATTTCTCAATGGTATCTTTGAAAAACACACACACACACACACACTTATACTGAGGGGGGGTGAATCAATATAAGAACAACTTTCTCAATTTATAACTTTGGTAATTATAAAGCAATAATCAAAGTATCCACACAAGTAAGATCTAACAATAGAGAACACAAGATGCACACACGATTTTAAGTGGAAACCCTTGTGGGAGAAAACCACGGCAAAATATTGCTTTTATAGAAAACTTCTTACAACTTCACAAGCACCAACTTGCTGGAGACTCCAATCCCCGCCACTGAGCACCAACTCAGCAAGAGACTCCAATCTCTTCAATAAGAGGCTCTAACCTCACAATCTTGCAAAGTAGAAGGCACCAACCTTTAAAATACAAAGTGATTGTAATGTTGTTGGATCTGCCCTAGACCCCTTCAAGGACTTCAACAAAAATCTGCTTCAGACTCTTCCCTTAAATCTGCAAAATGCTCCCACTCAAGTCTTAGAAAATGGATCTTCAATAAATACACTCAAATTTGAAATTTATCTTCACAAAATCTGCATTAGGTCTGCTCTAAATATGTGTGATTTTCTGCTCTTAAAAACTCTGATTTCTGCTCATAAATCTGCTCCTCCTTCTCTAGATCTGCTCTTGAATTAGGAAAGATATGCAATGAATTCACTCACAAATCCGATCACGATAATGCATTGCTTTCACAAATATTTCTGCCTTAATGTCTGCTCACAAATCTGAAATATATCTGCCCATGAATCTGCACCATGATCTTCAATGATGCTCCCTCATGAGTTCGCTCCAATAAGATCAAATGAGTCTCATAAATCTACTCAAATATTTGATAAATAGTTTCTGCAATAGCGCTTTCTTTCTGCTCTTCATCAACCAGTAAATCTGCTCTAAATCAGAATAATATTGCAATTTAATTGAATATGAATGAACCTCTAATGAATCCTTATTTATACACCTTCAAATGGCTCTTCATCTAGGGGTTGCACCTCCTCAAAACAGGTTGGTCAGCATGAATAATTTATTTTTATTTAATAATTTTGCCTTGTCCAAATTGGGTGCACCACTCTATGGGGGTCGCCCCCTTTTTTAAATACAAAATTAATTTATTTTAATTTTTCAAAAAAAAAACCTCTAAGTGAGGCGGCTCCAAGGGGGGTCGTCCAAGACTCCAAGTTATTCAAATATAATTTTGCAACAACACTCCTCCAAAAGATGCATTACATGGGTCAGCCCATGTAGAAAATAAACCATCATTTTGCATCAATGACAACATCTATTTCCTATATTCCCTTTGACATCAATGACAATATTCCCAACAATCTTGTCTTTCTACTAATGAAAGCAGTTGAATTCAAGAATCAGCAAGTCTTTATCAAGCCAAATGAATCTAGCCTAGATACTGCATAAGTAAATGGGTTTAGATAAGGCAATCTATATAGGTTGTGGGGTGAACTAGTTCCAACTCTAGCTCATAACAGTGATAATCTATGTGAGTTATGGCACAGGAGGATGGGATGTCTACATCACAAAGCATTGCCTATACTAAGGGAGATAGTCACAAGTCTTCCAAATTTCAATATTGATCAGTAATGAGTATGTAGAGGATGCACACTTGGCAAGCATGCCAAGGTTGTTTTCCCGAGAAGTGAGCATAGAGAAAAAAAAATCTAAACTTCGAGCATTTAGATGTTTGTGGACCAATCTCAATAGCATCAATTTTAGGAAGCATGTATTATGTTTCCTTTATTAATAACTTCTCTCGCAATACTTGGATCTACTTCTTGAAGACCAAGGATGAGGTCTTTAGCAAGTTCCAGGAGATTGAAGCTCTAGTTGAAAATCAAAAAAAGGAAGAAGATCAAGGTCTTAAGATTGAACAATGGGTGTGGGGATACTCCAAGAAATTTGAGGGTTTCTGCAAGGAGGTAAGGATCAAGAGGGAATTAACTATTTCATACAACCCGTAGTGAAATGGGGTTGTAGAACGGAAAAATCAATCCATTATAGAGGTTGTTACGACTATGATTCATGACCAAAACTTGCCAATGTTTCTATGGGCCAAAGCAAGTAACACAACAATCCGAAACAAGTGTCCTCGCAAGTTCTTTGAGGACAAGACACCAAAGGAGGTATTCACTAGCATTAAGCCAAAAATGAGTCATTTTAGCATCTTTAGTTGTCCAATTTATATTCATATACCTATAGAGAAGAGAACCAAGTTGGAACCTTCCAACATGAAGGGTTTATTTGTGAGTTGTAATGAAACTTCAACAGCCTACAAGGTCTATATTCCATAGCAAAGGAAGGTAGTAGTCACTAGGGATGTTAATTTTGAAAAATATTTTGCATCCAAGAAGTCCCATGATCTCATTCCAGTAATAGAGGATGAGGAGCAAGAAGCTCGAAAGGTTGAATCTATCTCCAAAGATACTAGTTGTTTCTAGTTCAAGACAATAATCTTCAAGAGAGACTTTAGCCCTTTCTACTTCTATTGAGAGACTTTGATGGTTCACACAGACATTGAGGGATGCTCAGGAGCATATGGGTGTTCCTAAGAGAACATTCAAGGAGAGCAAACACCCAAAGAACACTCCAAACTACATGGCATTGATGAGGAGCATCATAGATTTAGAGCATTATGGTATCTAGGAAACAATAGTGGAAGAATACACATCCATCATTAAAAATGATGTATGGCAAATAGCACCAAGACGAAAAGGGAAATCGATTGTTAGTTCCAAGCACCTCTACAAAATCAAACATGCTACAAATTGTAGCATTGAAAACTTCAAAGCAAGGTTTGTGTCAAAAGGGTTCTCCCAAAAAGAGAGAGTAGACTATGAGGAGATATTCAGTCCAGCCACCAAAAACACTTCAATTGGAACAGTTAAGTCTTTAGTTTCATTTATGAGATGGAAGATGCATCAAATGGATGTCAAGACAAAATTTCTTAATGGTATAATTGAGAAAGAATAATGTCCCTTTCTCAGCAATAATCTCTTTGTGGATTGATAGCCTATTTCCAGAAATCCATAGGCTAATCAGAAGTGTAGATTAGGGTTTCCATTTTTATAGGAGGTTTCAGCTTGGTTTTTGGTGACTCACATGAAGGTTTTTTAGCAGTCTGTTCTTTGGAGCTTTTTGGGTTTTTGGAGAGCTTCAAGGTAAGGCAACATGCATGTTGAAAAAATGACATGCATTTCTCTCTAGTACCTTGCATGCAAGAAAGGTTGCATCCATTTCTCTCTTTTGTTGTGCTATTCCTAAGAACTTGCAAGTGTTCGTTTGTTGCCAAGAAGATCGTCGGAAGATTTTTTCAAAAGAGGTAAGTTTTTTGAAGTTTTTTGGTTTTTTTTCTACATTTTGTTTTTTAACAAATGAGCTCTTTTGTTTTGTTTTTAAGTTTTTGTTTTGTTTTCATTCTTCTAGGTGTCTATAACATATGTTCAATTTTTAGAAATGAATTAAGTTATTTAGTTTCAATACTTTGAAATTTTGAATAAATGGAATGTGTTGTGCCTTAGGTATTACAATGGCAACTAGTTCTAGCTCCTCGAACCAATCTTGTTTCAATACAGACCCAAACTCTCCCCTTTGGAAATATGTTGCAATGGTTCAACAACTTCCAAGTGGTGGAGGATATGTTTGGATTTGCAGTCATTGCATTGTTAAATATTCGAGCTCATACAGTCGAGTGAAAGGGTACTTGTGCAAGATCCCTGGACTAGGCATCAAAGCTTGTCCAAGTGCATATAAAAAGGGCATTCTAGAAGCCCAAATATTGGCATTTATTGATAAGCAAGAAAGAGCAAACCAAGCAATAGGTTGTAAATCAAGTCATCCTTTGATAAAGAAAGGGTCTTGAGGGATGAAACCCCCTACACCACCTTCTCATTTTCCACCTACAGAAAGCCATCCATTTATGTCCATATCTCAAGAGCAAACCGTGCCCTCTACAAATAAAAGATCAAAGGGACCGTTGGAAGCTTCATTTCAGAATGAGGCTAGAGAGATTGTTGATCAAGACATATGCAAATGTGTCTATGCCAATGAATTGGCATTCAACATTGTTCGCTCACCATATTGGCAAAAGATGGTGAAATCTATTAATGAGGCTCCAAAGAGGTATAAGGGCCCGAGATTTGAGAAGGTGCATAGCAGCTTATTAGATAAAGAGGTGAAATATGTAGAGGGACTCTTTGAAGCCCATAAGGGATTCGTGGATCGAAACAGGTGTGGCCATTGTTTCTAATGGATGGAAAGATGCAAAAAATCACCCATTGATCAATGCTATCATAGTGTCCCCTAAAGGGGCAATGTTTTTGAGAGCAGTGGATTGTGAAGGAAAGGTGAAGGATGGTGCAATTATTGCTAACATGCTTTGTCAAGCTATTGATGAAGTGGGCCTTTGAAATGTTGTGCAAGTTGTAACAAACAATGCAAAAAATTGTAGGGTTGTTGGGTTATTGGTTGGGGAGAGGTATTCAAACATTTTTTGGACACCTTGTGTTGTCCACCCTCAACCTAATGCTACAAAAAATTGGAACCAAAATTGAGTGGATCAAACAAGTGTTTGTTGAGGCTAAAGACATCCAGATGTTCGTCACCAACCACCATATGTCACAAGGCATATTTAGATCCTTCTCGAAATTGGAGCTATTGAAGGTAAGCTAAATAATAAATATGTTTCACTTTAGTAATATTTCTAATTTTAAATTTTAATTTTTGTAAACTAAACTTTTATTTTATTTTGATTTTCAAACAGGTTGCTGAGACCTATTTTGCCTCCAACACAATTGTGTTGAGACGACTTGTGAAAGTTCAAGAGGCACTCTCTAATATGGCCATTAGCCCTAATTGGTCCATATGGAGGCAATTTGGCACTGAAAGGACAACTAAGGTTAAGCAAATGATCCTAGATGACAGTTGGTGAGATCGCATTGAGTATCTCCTCAATTTCACTAAGCCCATATTGAGCACGATCTGTTATACTAGCATGGATAGACATTGTTTGGGCGAAGTATATGATGGCATCGACTCAATGATTGAGAAGATGAAAACCATCATCAATGCAAAAGAGGAAGATCCTAAAGAAAAGTTCTTCAAAGAGCTACATCAAATCATTGTAGAGAGATGGAACAAAATGACCACTCCGTTGCATCTTCTTGCTTTTGCATTGAGTCCCAAATACTATAGTGCTGAGCTACTTTTTGTGACATCAAGAGTTGCCCCATATAGAGATTTTGAAGTAGTTCAAGGGTACAAGGCAACACTTTGTAGACTCTTCATTGATCATGACCGACGTGATCTAGTGAGGGCTGAGTTCATGGGTTTTGCATGCTCCAGTGATTGTGGTCTTGATGCTCTTTGAGACAAGTACAAGGTGGTACTTCCATGGCCAAGAATACATGTACCTACAACCTCTTGCAATAAAAGTTTTATCCCAAGTAAGTTTTATAGTCAAAATCTTTTATCTTTTAAATTTAAGTTTTATATTTTATAATTTTTATTTTTATTTTTATTTTTATTTTTATTTTAATTAGTCAAATTTTGTAACTCTTCACTATTTAATTTGGTCTTAATAGGTTGCTAGTTCATCTTTTCTGAGAGGAATTGGAGCACATACTCCTTCATCCACTCAATAAAACGCAATAGACTACATTCAAAAGAGGTAGAGGACTTGGTGTATGTGCATTCAAACGTGTGTCTCATTACACACAAACAAAGTTCCTACAAAGGAGATACAAGGAAGTGGGGTATCGAGCCAGAGCGTCTCGACTTGGATGCTTCCACAAGCCACTTAGTTGCACTTGATATTGACGATGACTATGAGCCTAAGGCAAGTAGTGAGCATGAGAGTGCTAGTGTTAGTGCTAGTGGTAGTGCTTGTGTGAGTGCCACTGACGCTATTTGTGGTTCTTCTAATTTACCACATGATGTATCATCTAATATGGATGTTGATGATGATATTTTTGATGACCCATATGATATTTGATCATGATCAATGATGGCTGATTGTAAACACTTGACATTATTATGTTTGAACTTTAATTTATATCATGACATTCGAGTATCACTAATATTTTATTATTTGACTATGAAAGTGGTGGTGTATTTTTGCTATGTTATTTGACTATCAATATGGTGGTGTATTTTGAACTTAATTGCTGCTGCAAATATGTATATATTTCTGAATTTTATATGTTTTGTATTAATGAGCACAACCCCCCAAAAAAATTTCCCTGAACCCTCAAACCCGAACCCGAACCCAAACCCAAACCGGTTCCAAAGTTCCAAGGGGCACATTCAAACAATTTACGTTCTTATATATCCCTTTATTACTTCCTATCTTTATCCTTCACCTATGTACCTTCATTGTTATACTCTTGACCATAGGTTATGTCACTATCTAATTACCCATGTACCTCTATGTTTACACACTTAGGGGTTATCCTATCATTTCTAGTGTTTACATGCTTATATCTTATACATATTTACACTCACATGATTCCATGATTATTCACCTCTCATGTCTTTTTTTCATTTGGGGTCATCTTAATGTTTTGACTACATGTGCTTGCATGTTAATATTTCTACATGATATTGATCAATTGTTATGATGCATCTATGACACTTGTGATTTTGGAGTTTACTCACAATGATAAATTTTGGATTTACTTGTTCTCCTCGCCAATTCTTTGCATCCTTCATATGCAACCAATCGGAGATGTGCATATTATACTACTAATAAGCTTTCACAGTTATGGTTATATCGACTCTTCATAGGTTCTACACCACTTGTCCAATATTTAGTTGCCATTTCATACACAATCTAATTATCCATATAAACTTGTCAGAACTCGGGATGAATTCTTTGAATGCGCTTACCACTATACACGCGAATATTGTTGGTGCATTCTTTATTCTAAATGGCATCACATTATAAGAAAAGACGCCCCATTTTGTAATGGAGGATGTTTTCTATTCATGTTCTACTATTTGTACTTAACGGTATAAGAATCCATCAATAAAAATGCAAACTTCCTAGCCAACTACTCATTCCAAGATCTCTTCTATAAATGGTGTCAAGGCCTAGGGGGATCCCTATAGATGGTAGGAATCCTTTGGGTTTTGAATTCCAAACTCTGAGTAGGTAGGTTCATTCATTAGGTTGAGTCAGTGTTCCAAGGTTACAGTGGCATGATGGATGCTCTACACCAAGCTTATTTGGTTGCCATGACTTGTTGGAATTCTTACATGAATCTTTTATTATTTGAAGCATGGCTGCAATGGTCCAGTGAGGGTTCTTACACCTCCTCCTTTGATGATTGAAGAGATGGGCTCCATGCCATCATTGCTTCGTGATTTTTACAATTTCATGCTTCTTCATGGCTTTATACTTCCCTTTAATTTTACTTTTTGCACTTACTTTGAGATTGTTGACATTGTTAAGCATTTGTGTTAGTCTCTATATTTACCATTCTCAACAAATGCTACTCATTGAATTTTGTTTGCTTTTGCAAATTTTGGGATGGAGCACTCATTGTAAGGATAATGTACTAAAGAAATATTCTTAATCCCATCCTTCAATGAGTATCTAAAAATATTTTTACTTCCATGTTGACTGCTTGTTCTACTTTGACATGCATCTTCATGGTAATTCATATGCAAGTCAAAATGGGGGCAAAATGCAAAGATGAAAATAGCATATCCGGCACATTTCCCATTCATTTTGGGCTCACTTTCACCCAGTTTGTCCTTTGTGCAATAACTAGCATACAAATGGCATATTTTGGTAAATTTCTTGAGTCTTTAACAATCCTAAGTTCCCACATACCAAGAATCCAAATTCAACCTATAGATTACCCATTCACCATCCTCATTTGAAATCATAGCGCAAAATTGAACTTGGTTCAATTTTGCAGCCCACCCTTTTGAATTCAAATTTTAAAATGGGGCTCATGTCATTCCCTTCAAACTAGTCATTTGCCCACTAACTTGAGTATGAAATATTTCAAATTGTATTCAAGGTTGTTGTATAAAAGGACAAGCCTTAATTCATTGTGATGACCTAGAAGGAACCTAGGACCTATGACTCTCTAAGGAATCATCTAGTGAAATATCAAAATATTGCATTCACTGCCACATCAGCATCTGCATACCTAGTTACAGAAAGGCATATTGCATGGTTGCTTGTTGTCTATGATCATTTTTCACAACCTATTGAATAAACCCGCCTAGAGGTTTGATTAAGGAGAAGATGAACCCCACTTAAAAAGCTCCTTAAAGGTGTTTTATCAATACTGTTAGTTACTAATCACATATTCAAATATCAAAAGACAGGGTGAATTAAATCTCAGACAACAGAACCTCAAAGATCAATTGCACACATAGGAGGGTAATTTCATAGGATAGAAATTGATCCCACAGTGCAGTTCCAGCCCAAAGTGATTTCACAGCAATAAATCATCCCAAGGCTTTTTACAATTTGCATTCAATTTTTTTTAATTCAGGAGCAGATTTCTAGCACATCTCAGTGATATGAAACCAAGACAAATAATTTTGCACTACTTGCCACAATCACGACGTCATCGGATCTAGAGCTAAGTGCATTTATTTTGTTTATTTAAATTCCATCCCATTTATTACCACATTTATTTCTAGGGGAGATATATTTATTACTACAATTTACTTTAATTTATCGCAGGATATTTGTGTAAAGGTGCATTTTGAAGTCTTTATAATACTTGACTTAACTCAATAAATGAGATCCAAAACCTTTTAACTTCAATCTTCATTCTTTTTCCTTGAGTTATAACCCTTCACTTTTATTTCTTTCAGCTATAAGCTTAATGAGCTTTTATGATTTTAATTTTTCCTTTATGATCGCAGCACCACTTATATTAAAGACCCCTTTGCTACAGAGTTTAATGAAATAGAGCTTATGTAATTCCTGAGGACATAATATCTGTCAATAATTTTTCAAATACAATTTATGGGCTTCGTTCACTTGGTAATATATATTTTTATACTCTAGTGGGACTTCAATGTGCAAATATATCCTTTTCTTTTCTTATTTTTAACCTAAGGTATCTATTTACATAACCATATTAATAAAGTTTTGGGAAGGCTTTCAAATAATTAATATTTTCAAATTTCTTTATTTCGTTAGGCCAGCTAAATAATTAATACCCTAAACTAATATTTACAGCCTCCATGGAAACTAATGGTGCCATTGAAGGGCAGCATTTAGATGGAAAAAAATACATTCGGACTGATTTGCATGGGGTGAACAGTAAAGATCTGGACAAACAAAATATAAAATCAATATTTAATGACTTGTAATGACATTTTAAATGTTTTAAGAACATTTTGGAGAGAAATTTGAATGTATTTTATTAGATTGTTGAGACAGGGCAACTTTTTAAAATCTTAAATCTGTGATGCCACACTTTATGCCAGAATTTTTTCTTATGTCTTATTTTATAGGATTTATTGATATCGAATAGTAAGAAGAAGAGTACAAAGGACCTCAAATTCCACAAGGTGCACAGTCATATATAAATAAATGCACAGGTACAAATGAAGGTCTACAAAGTATTAGAACACTTAGATTGCATTAAATAATGATATTATACATATGACAATGCATCTAAGTTTGTACAACAATGGTCTATGTAGTGCTGCTGTCATGGGTTGTACCAAACAAAAAACAGAAGAAAGTACAACATATGCATAGGAAATAATTGCATGCTTTCATGTTTTTCAAAATATGCCCTGGAGTAATAAACCACACCAAGCCTCATTTAGTCATTTTATTTAATATAAATTTAATGCTCTTATCAATTCCTTAAGAAAAGAGTTACCAATATTAAATTTGCTTGCATGGACATCCTAATAATCGAAGTGTATTAATTCACTCATACTATACTAGCCTTAATAAGGATATTCTACCTGATTACAAAACTAAATGAAACACAACTTTGCATTAAATGCAATATACTACCTACCACTTATGATATGTAGGCGCATGTCTGGATCATCATCACCATAAAACCATATCCTTGCATTGCTAGGATGATAAAATTTGCGGTGGAATTCCTGCGGAGATGTCCACTGTTAGCCTAAATACCTGTTCAGATACATGATATACCTATTGAAACTCGAGCAAAGACAACTTCAAAATGCACCTGTCAACCCAAACATGTTGATAATAATCATGAACTATTCACCAGCAAACAACCATGCACAAGAATAGCACATAAACTAAGATAGATGAATAAATAACAAAGATAATTTTAAAAAGGATGCACAATACACTCATTGAAACAAGATTCATTCTCACAGAAAAATGTCAAATATCAAATGTTCCCATGTCTCCCAAGTAAAGCATGTCATGACTTCTATATCAAATCCTTTCCAAACAGAACATGACTCCCCATATGCACCAAGTTGATTGGTCCCCATCTTATACAATCAATCTGCCATCCTAATCTCTTCAATGTGTATAGTATAACGAGAATGATCATTACATCAATGATAATTTCAAGGATGACACTTCACATAGAAACACTTAAACTAAAGGACATGGATGACAAGGTGTAAATAAAAGCAAAAATCAGTGACTCCAATGATGTGTTTGGCACTAAAGTTGAAGGCACAGCATGGCTTATATCTGAATGATACATTTCAACCTATGCTCCCTAGAGACGCATCCCCTGCCCAAAATGACCACTTCCCCTATAGGCACATTTTGGGGATGCACGGACAGGTAAGAAACATCCCCACTCCATCCCCTTTTTTTCAAAATTTCAGAAATGTCCCCAATATGTCAAAAAAAATAGTAGGGTACACCTGGGTATGTTAGGGACAGCTAGCCATTCCCAAAACAGCCAAGGAACATCTAGATGTCCCCAATATGTTCCATGGATGGCTCGCCATCCCTAATGTAACCAAGCACATTTTAGTTATTTTTTTAAAACCTAACACCATAGATGCAACACTCGCCAAAAACTCAGCGAGTTACGAAAAACTCGCGAGTTTTCCAGGCATTTGTACGCCAAGAAAACTCACCGTACATTCTGGAAAAACTCGCCGTACTTTTGGCGAGTTTTTCCAGAATGTACGGCGAGTTTTCTGGAAAAACCCACGTGACTATCCACACGCCCAAGCAGCCGCTAAAAAGCAATTTTAACTTGCTTTTTTTCATTCATTTCTCTTCTCACTCGGCAAAATACCTCTCCAAGGCATTGTGCACTCATTTGCGGTGATTTTGCATTGAAAAGACAAGATTTGAAGGGAATTTACATTGAATTTAGAAGACAAATTGGATTTCCAATTAGGTTTTCTTATTTTTCTTATTCTTTCATTTTTTTTTTTAAATTCTTCATTCTTGTTGGTTCTATGTTTACAAATCATCTGAATGTAGTCTGAAAATGATTTAAATGCATATATATTCATCAAAACAAGATTTTTTTATGAATTTTTCTGATTTTTTTACATATTTTATTGATTTTTGAAATTTTTTTGAACCTTAGTTATTTTTTTTGTTTTGAATCCTCTTTTTTGTTGAATAACATGTTTGCAATCTTAGATTAGCTTAATTTTTTACTAGTTTGAAGTAATTTTCAGATTTTTTACATTTTTCCACATTTTGTTGAAACCCTAGTTTTTTTTTTTTTTAAATCCAATTTTTTTGTTATGAAAATGTTTAGAATCTAGTGATAGATTTTTAGTAATTTAAACTTAAAGTAATCTCTTTTGATTTAATCTAATTTAGCTTGTTTTCAAATTTTCTATAAAAAACTAACAAGTTGTGCTTTGACTTTCACTCTGTGTAAGTTAATAATTAATTGATAATGGCTACTGAACCTGCTTCCGCCTCAAGCTCTATCCCATCTGTGCTTGCGGGGTTTGTAGGCACTCGTCCTCCAGGAGCTAGAGATCTTGCCTGGAAATATGCTTATCTAGGACCCATACCTGGCACGGTATATTGCATTCAATGTAAAAAAGTATATCATGGAGGCATCAATCGCCTCAAGTACCACCTTGCAAGCATCCCTCAACGTGATGCTAAGGAATGTCTTGAAACCACAAAAGAAATAAAAAGACATATGAATGTCGTACTTTCAGCTGTAGAAGAAAAAAAAGTGCAAAGAGAGAAGGCAAGACTAGCAATGCAAGCAACCATTGCCTCTTCTCAAGGTGCTCCAATTGAGTCGGATGATGATTATGATTTTATTGAGGAGATAGTGGGCTCTCTTCGTGGCCCACGTATGCAAAGATCAAGGCAACCCATTAACACCTCCATCTCGGCTTCATCTACCACTAGTAGAGCACCAGGGGCAGGGGTAGCTGCAGGACCTACACGGTTGGATAATTATTTCGTGCCTAGAAACACACCTGGTGCACAACCTTCCTTAGAGGCGACTGGATGGAATAGGGAGGTGCATGAGCAAGCAGACATTGTTTGTGCAGATTCTTGATATTTTAATAATATCCCTTTCAATGTGGTGATTTCTCCTTACTGGCACAATTTGGTCACCGGATTGACAATTGCAGGAAAAGGCTACAAGGCGCCTTCTCGCACGGACTTGAGTGGGAGGTTAGTTTATGTTTTTTAAGTTTAATTTATGATGAATTTAAGCTATTTTTTTGTTTACAAATTAAATTTGTGTACTTAATTTCACTTTGTATTTGTAGGTTGCTTACTAATGCAACTGAAAGGGCAACGGTAGCAGTAGAGGAGCAAAAAGAAAAATGGATAAAATATGGCTGCTCTATTCTTTGTGATGGGTGGACGGATGGAAAAAACCGTACCATCATTAATTTTTTGGTTGCATGCAAAGAAGAGGTGGTGTTCTTAAAATCAATTGATGCCTCCCACATTGTAAAAACTGCAGAAAATTTGGCTAAGATGTTGGAGGAAGTTTGCATGGAGGTGGGGATTGCAAATATTGTGCAAATCATAACTAATAATGCAGCAACACATGTGGCAGGAGGAAGAATCCTCCAAGATAGACACCCCTCAATTTGTTGGACACCATGTGCAGCCCATGTCCTTGACCTTCTTTTGGAGGACATATGAAAACTAGATTGGGTCACACCAATTGTAGAGGACACAAGGAGGATCACTAAATACATCTACAATCACCCTTGGGCTCTTCGCTTGATGAGGGAGCACACCAGGGGAAAGAATTGGTGAGGTCAGGTGTCACAAGGTTTGCAACGATTTTCTTAACGTTGCAAAGCATTCTAAGTTCTTTGACGACTTTAAAACAAATGTTTGTGAGTCAACCATGGATGGACTCAACCTATTCGAAGAAGCCGGAAAGAGAAAAGGTGTCAAAAATTGTGTTTGATGCCGAATTTGCACAAAGGGCAACAGAGATTGTGAAGGTAACTTCAATTTCAAAACATTGAATTTGAATTCAAATTGAATAAATTTTTTAATGTCTTTCACTATAAATTTGAAATTCTAATCTTTTTGCATTTTTATATTGTAATTTGTAGGTGTTGGAGCCCTTGGTTAGAGTGCTCCGCTTGGTGGATGGGGATAAAATCCCAATGGGATATCTTTATGAGGCCATAGATAGGGCCAAGGAGGCTATAAAAAATTATTCTAAAGGGGACAGCCTCAAATTTGATCCCATTTGGGAGATTATTGACAGGAGGTGGAACCATCAACTCCACCAACCCCTCCATGCAGCAAGGTACTTCTTGAACCCTCATTTCTTCCATTCAAGCACCTACTCAGATCCTACTGGAGAGGTTATGGAGGGCCTCATGAAGTGCATTCAGAGGATGTCACCCACCCTTGAGGAGGGAGAACTCGTTGTTAATGAAATCCAAAGTTATAGAGAAAAAAGGGGTGCACTCTTCACTTTAGAGCTAGCAAAGAGAGCAATACACAGTTAGCCACCAGGTATAAAATTTGAAATTTACAAGTTACAAATATTGATAATTTGATCAAATATATTTTCAACTTTCGAGTTTTGACTTTCCTTTCTAAGTTTCTAAGTTCTTTACTAACTCTTAATTTGTTTTTTGTAGATGTTTGGTGGTCAAATTGGGGTGGAAATACCCCACATCTCCAACAATTTGCCCTCCGTGTCTTATCGCAGCCTTTTAGTTTGTCCAATTGTGAGCGCAATTGGAGCTTGTTTGAGGCCATCCACACAAAGAAAAGGAACAAACTAGCTCAAAAACGCATGAATGACCTTGTATACGTGCAATATAATCTTCGGCTGCGCAAAAAACAGGTTAAGGAAATATCAGATGATCCAATTGATTTGGATGAGATAGATCCATACAATGATTGGATAGGGTGAGATGAGCAACCTCCATTGTTTTCCGAGAATGAGATCTATGACTTTGAGCAACAGGCAATGGAGGGGGCGAGGAGTGGGGCGGGGGGCCGTGGATTTGCATTCTCATTGGATGACATTGACGATGATCTTGAGGAGTCGTCATTGGCAGTGCTAGAGCCACCAGTAGTAGGATCTACATCCAGGATGGAGGTTGAGCAGCCACAGCAGATGCCTACGAGTCGGGCCACGACTACACCCTCTCCTGTAGTACTGAGAAGTACTCGACACGGGAAGAGGAAGATGTGAATTTGTAAAAGCTGAAATATATTAATGTTGTATTTACTTTCAGTTTTACAAAAACAATTTGCTATTTTCATTTTGTTTCAGACTATCAGTATCAACGTATTGAGCATTCCACATGGGGATGTGATTTTGTATCTACTTTTCTTTCAAATCAATCAAATATAACTAGACTCAGCTTGTTTCGTCTATGTACTCATTTTATTGACTCTTTGGATGCATCTTATCATTGAATTTTGCAAAAAAAATGTGTTTTTAATGAAGCTTAATCAATTTTTTAAGTTGCCGAGTTTTGTCGAGTTTTTTCGGAAGTTTTGCTGAGTTTTTTCCGTACCGTATTTTTCAGGCTTGGCGAGTTTTTGAAATTGGCGAGCTTTTCAACAATGCCTAACACCTTTTAATGTATGTTTGGTTTATGACATGCCCATCTAAGATTTACAAAAAAATATGAAAATGATGTGTGCCACGAAGGTCTATATGGTTTTGAACACGTTGAGGGTGCTACCCCTAGACCCCACTAGGGGCGTTGCCCTCAAACCCTCACAAAGCTATAAACTTAACCAAGTAATAGAGAAATTGGTACAGCCCTATTGTTTATTTACCAAATACTATTTACCTCTATAAGTAAATATGTTTTTAATGCATTATTATATTTTGATGAATTTCAATAGATGAATAGAATGAATGAATATGCAATATGATGAATTAATTATCGAGTGCTTTAATGATGCTTATGATATATGACGAATGCGATTTATATGTTAACAGCTAACTTTGTACATGTTGTGTAATGTCCCCATTTTAGCCATTCGCTCTTCAGTAGCTCATCAGCCTATTCCAGAAGTTCGTAGGCTCGTTGAGGTGAAATCAAGGTTTCCTTGTTTCAGAGGTTTTGTGGCATTTCTTGGAATTTAATTCTATTTTTGGCAGTGGGCAGTTGTCAACTTTTCAGTAAGTCATCTTCTGTGGAGCAGTTGCTTGGGTTTGATTCTTGGCTTTTAAAAAGCATTTTGGTGAAATAATATATTTCAAGGCATTAATGTTTTAATTTCAAATTGACCCCTTGGCCTAGCTCATTAACTTTAAGTTGTGTTTAAAAGGTGGCCATGAAGGGGGATGCCTTCATGAAGAAAATATTAAACATTTAATAAAGCCTTCAATTGCCTTGAAGTTGGATGCCACCTTGGAGGAGTTCTAATATTTTTGAATTTGAAAATATTTCAAATGACTGTTGGGCGTCTCATCCTTGGAATTTGAAGAGTCATCTCTTTTTCTTTAAAAGTGAAGCTTTGCTCCAGCTTTTGGTATCCATGAACTTATGCTAATATTATGTTGTCAAAATGATAACCTGGTTTTTACTTTGAGGGATGCTTACCTCCTAGTTTCCATCCAATTTCGTGTTTGAAATATAACACCTAATTGGTCTTATTGTTGCCTCTCATTTAGACTAGCAGATGGAGCTCAATTGTTGAAGAATTTTGGAGTTTTTAACAATTTTGGAGTTGTTGGTTCACCTACAACTGAAATCGAATTTTGTTAGCAGCTTTGTGAATAAATTTTATTTCATTTTGGGCATTTGTGCCACGTGTTTGTTGACCTTGGGCGACCCTTTCCATGGAACCTGAGATTTAAATTCAAAGAACCTGATTTTTAAGAGCAAAATCGCCCTTGCAGTCAGGCCGTGCCCTCTTAAAGCACATTGGAATTCGTGCCAAATAAATGAAGGGGTTTTGATGCTGTTTTTTGTTTTGTTCTTGGGTGCCATACTCTTTGAGAGCCTTTGCAAAAGATTTCAGTCAATTCAGAGGTAATTTGGTGAAGTTATGAACATTTAATTGAGTTAACAAGTTGTTGGCTATTCATTTCCAAAATTGCAGATTTATATCAGACTTGTTTCAGTTTGAATTTCCAGTCTTTTCTTCATCAATTATTGATTGATATCTAATGTGGAATCATCCAGTTTCTTGGTGCTTTGAAATCATTGTAATATTCATGTAATTTGCAGCTCTTTTTCATATTGTAAAACTGTAAACAGTAGTACTATTCCAGTTTATTATTGCTGCAATTATTTTTTAATTTCACATTAAGCACCCTTGGATGGTATACTGTCAGTGTGGAGAAACAAATTGTTTAAGCTTTCTTGTACCCACTGTCAAGTGGTGAATTCCCACTCTTGTGTGGATGCCTGCCACAACGGATGAATTGTTTTATGGAGAAACAAATTGTTTAAGCTTTCTTGTACCCACTGTCAAGTGGTAAATTCCCACTTTTGAGTGAATGCCTGCCACAGTGGATGAATTGTTTTATTTGTAATTTCATTCCCCCCACTATTTTAGTGGAAGTGTGGAAAATCTCCCATGGCTGGTTATCCGCCTAAGTTCTTTCAGTGTTGTAATTAGTACTCCATCATATGTTAGCACCTCGCCTTCTAAAGGATCTTGTTTGCATATTCTCGGTGTTGAGTTTAGTTATTCTCTTTCAATTGTAATCAATTCAGTTATGGAGTTAATTAGATCCTAGGGATCCTTTGACCATATGCCTATCCCTCCTCCCTCATCGGATCTTAGGGCGCATTTTTGGTTAGAGTTACCATTCTGCATCGTTTGGTTTGAAGCTAACCTTAACGGGTGCATGGTTGCATTGTATTTGAAATGAAAAAATAAAGAAAAAATTGAGAGGGTATCTTTCAGTGGTATCAAAGCCTTTTTTACTACCATCCTGTGAAAAATGGAGCTCAATTGTCAGAAAAGTGACAGAAAAAACAGATTTCGTATGAGGTCGAAATTGAATTCAATTTTGAATTTCATAAGTACCGAACATGTTATGTTATCTGAGGTCCCGGAACTGTGAGAAGTCAGATGTGATTATGGCTTCTGAAGAGGAAAGAAGATTGGCAAGGTTACTTTCCATTGCAGGTGCAAGGCTCAATGAAGAATGTCAGACAAGAGGTGAAGAAGTGAGTATATTGTCCGAGTTGGAATATCGTTTGAATTATTGAATAAGGCATTGTCTCCTGCAGTAACTGCTTTGATTCATCCCTATCCAATAGGGATGAATCAAAGCAGTTACTGCAGGAGACAATGCCTTATTCAATAATTCATTAGGAGATTGTTGGATTTCCAAGTCAATTAGCAAGTTACTTGTCCTGAGATCTAAAAATGTCTTCAATATAGCAGCTCTTTTGGGAAATTGACTACTACCGGTTTCATCAAGATATTGGAAACTTTCAACAATCTTATGAAGGATCTTCTTCATAATTTCATCTTCATAAGGCATCAATAGTGCTACAATCCTTATAACCTCACTAAAACATGAAGTAACCAACAAACTTAATTCTTCCTCTCGATGCTCAAACGATCTCCTAATGAATTATTGAATAAGGCATTGTCTCCTGCAGTAACTGCTTTGATTCATCCCTATTGGATAGGGCATCGAGAGGAAGAATTAAGTTTGTTGGTTACTTCATGTTTTAGTGAGGTTATAAGGATTGTAGCACTATTGATGCCTTATGAAGATGAAATTATGAAGAAGATCCTTCATAAGATTGTTGAAAGTTTCCAATATCTTGATGAAACCGGTAGTAGTCAATTTCCCAAAAGAGCTGCTATATTGAAGACATTTTTAGATCTCAGGACAAGTAACTTGCTAATTGACTTGGAAATGCATAATCAGATTGATCACTTGGTCTACTACCTTTTCATATCCACTTGGAGTGAACAAGAAGAGAGTGTTTTGGCAGCAGTAAAGAACATTTGTTTTTTCACTATTAAAGAGGTTGATGAAATTCCACCAAATGTCCAATCACTTTTTTTAGAAGTATTTGAACGTAAATAAAAGATTTCTCCTATTGCTGATTTGTTGTTAAATGAATTGTTTAATCAATGTGAGGAGAAATTGAGGCCCCTTTTGATGAAGACAATTCAAAATAATGTGGAGAATTCTTTCGTCAAAGAAAAGAATGAAATTTGGCATTCCATGGATTTGGTAGCAGAATCTTAGAAAGAATCTACAAATATACATTTTGCTATGCATTCAACAGAAGAATGCCAAGAGGCAACCAAAGTTTCAGAACAGCATGAAGACTATCAAATGGATTCACTTGAGTTTTCAGAAAAAGAATATGTTGAAAAGGAGAGAGATAAACCCACAGAGCTGCTGTATGACAAAGAAGATTACATTAATCAAGGGGAATGTATGGTAGACCTTCAGAATGATTTATTTGAAGGAAATGCAGCTAATGAAGAGTTTGAGGTTGCTGAAAATCTCAAAACAGCAACTAAGTTGGAGCATGAACATCATCTGTTGATGATAATTCAGAATATGAGTGGGACTCTCCCACGCTAAAATTACTTCAGAATGATTTTGGAGCGGATTTTGTTGAGACAGGTATTCCTAATGATAGAGCTAATTATTGTTATAACTCTAGTGTGTTTGACTTTGATCTCTCTAATAGTAAGAAACCAACTATTCATGGAAAGCTTGTTGAGCATATTTGTTCAGAACAAAATCAAATATTCATGAGACCATGGGATCCAGGTGTTTTGACACCGAAATGCTTGGGGGAGAGAGCAAGGGAATCTTTTGATGATTCATTGCTTGAAGATATTGCTGACAAGCCTTCTACTCAAGAATTCTGCAGTGAAAAGGTTAGAAAGGAAGCTGATTTTGAAAATCATGTCAATGAAAACAAATTAGAAAAGTTGATGTTTGATGAGCAAAGCTTCTTTGTTGATTATGATCAAAGGCCTAAAGAGCTGCAAATTTTGAAAGATAAATTAATGGTTTCAGAAGAAAAAATTGTTAAAACACTATCAAGTTTTGATAGCACACACAATTTTATTGAAGAGCTCTACTAGAAGATTCAGTTTGAAGAGAGATAGAATGGAGTTAAAGATGGAGACACTCTTTCCAAGATGCAAACCATCAAAGAAGCATTGGAATCAATAAAGACAAATTATTTGCATTTGCTCTTAGATAGAGATAATGCTATTAAGTTTGCAGAGGAGACTTGTGATGCCTACCAAGAGAAGGAGGAAGAGGTACACAGGCTTTGTCTTGATCTTTCCTTAGCTCATCACTCTTTATGCATGGGAGAAAATCAAACACCTATTGCAGCCACACTTGAGGGACAAGAAGCTAATACAACGATTATGGAGATCAAGCAATTAGTTGGAGGTATAAATGAACTCCAAAATGATGAAACCTTGCTAACTACTAAGGAGATTCATGAAGATGATGGTATTTGGAAGTTATATCAAGAGTGTGAACTTTTGAGTACGGAAGAAGATTTGCCACAAGAAGGAGAAACTTGCAGCCATGTGGTAGATGAAGTGACTGGTAATGTTTGTGGTATTCATCACGTTATATTCTATGGATCAGCAACTAATGATGGACACCCTCAAGTAGATGAAGAAGAAGAGCTTGAATTCTATGAAGACACCAATGAAAGGGATGAAGAAAGTATTGTTGAGGACAACAGTCCATCATCTTCACATGATTTGGATAATCATAAGGAGATATATATTTTCTATGAGGGTGTGTCGTGTTTTGTGAGAAGTAATCATCAAGGGCATTTTGATAATTGTTGATGTTTCAGCGTCGGGCCTCTTACTTCCAGTGGCAGCAATAAATCAAAGGGAATAAATTAAATAATAACCTTTGGCTATTTAATTTATTGGAGATCAAATCTAGTAAAGGGGTGCTTCACTTTATTAAGGAAAATAATATTTATTATTTCTTTGGGCCGACCCTCCTTGAAGCTTGCACCAATTAAGTTATAATTATATTCTTCCTTGGGCCGACTTCTTGTATTTATTAAGAAAATGTTTTCTTGTATTGGAGGCCGACCCCCATTGATGTATTCTACCTTGTGTATATATACAAGGTCATTTCCCATTCATTATACATCTATTACACACTTGAAGAAATTCGCACTTGAGCAGCAGATCATCATTCTATAGCAGCACATCATCATTCTGTAGTAGCAGATTGATCTCAAGGAGATACATAGTTTGTATCCTTGCATCTAGGAGAGGTGCTATTATTCATTATATCAAATTCGGCCATGTCCTGGGCCTGAGTTGTAAATAGATTTCTGCTCTTATTTTTGCCATATATAAGAGATATAATTGTTGGGTTTTTCTCCCTCAGGTTGCAAGGTTTTCCCAGGGTATCTGTGGTGTTCATTGTCTTATGTGTTGCATTTTCCGAGTGCTTTCAGTTTGTATTATCTGATCATATAAACTCAACATGGTATCAAACCGGGTATAAGAAAATCTAGATCAGATCTATAAAAGCAGCACTATCCTCCTTTATTGTTCTCATCTTGAAGGCATCCATCCTATTGTCAAGATGGTGAACTAGGACAGATCTTCAGGGCAAAATATTGCAGATCTGAGGTTACAATTTATCAGACCTAAGGGCAGATCTTGAAGGCGAACTAGGGGCAGACCTTTGAAGGTGAAGTTGCAATATTGCAGATGCTTCATTATCATCATCTAAGTCTTAGTTTGAAGAGACACAATTTCAGGCTATAGATTTTGAGTCTACTTCGACTTCCCTTGTTCATGTATTCGATGTAAATGAGGTTCTTGTGAAGGAGATACTCATTTGGTACAAATACATGCAACTTGGTGAATTCAAATTTCTGTGTAAACAAAAATCAAGACTCTTCATTCAGAAAGTTTGTCGAAGATATTCGTGAGATATTCCCGAGTTGATTACCAGGAATCTCGGCTCTTCATGAAGAGATAAGTATTCTTTATTTTTGTTTGAATTCACCATTCTAGGCTGAAATTCAGTTTGCTAAGTTGTGCAAATCTGACCTTGGTTATTTCAATCATGTGTATTTAAAGTTGTAGGTTCTTTTGAATAGTGATCATTGGGGACAAGATCCTTTGGAGATATCACTATTCCTTGCAAATTATGGAGATCTTTTGAGTGTGACTCTAAGATGAAAAGAGAACTGCGACTTCATTGTGATAGGATGATCACATTGAGAACATTCTCCTTTCGCATGGGCTGTGATGGTGCCTAAGAGACCTGATTCTATGTTGTATATGTTGGCTACATAATGTGTCTAAGAAATCTAAGTTGAGCAGAGAATATCTCCTTTCGAGAGAAGTAAAATATGGAAGAAAGATATATTAGTATCAATAAAGATAAGTTCTATTACTTATTTATCTTGATTTTTTTGATATTGCTGCATCTTTCACTTATAGTTTGTGGTTTATAAACTATCACTAATCCTTTAAAATGAAGGATGAGATCGAGTTGCAAAATGGTTGCAACCAAATCACTTAAGAGATAAGTATTTTATAATGTTCATGAATTCTTGTGTAGTTATTAATTCATGCTATAACATTGTTTATATATGCTTCTAGCATTTCTCTTCGAGATAAGTAATCTCTCTAATGCTTCCAAGATAGATCAAGAAGCAATAGGGTGATGAGAGATCGCATAAAAGAGCCTAAGGCATCTTGTGTGGAAGTCATGCCGAATGAAGAGTTGATCAAGCTTGGAGTCATAGCTTGCAATCATCGGACTATATTGATGGCTGGAGATATCTCTCGAAGAGGAAGTACGTTTCAGGTTGTCGTTGTGATCAGCTTCTTCGAAGAGGAAGAATTAACCTTCAAAGGGAGTCTGGCAATTCATCAGAAGCAACCTTGGACGAGGAGGTCAGGAGGTTAATGTAAGTACTTGGAGATTCAGAGGGAGTCTACTGAACCAGAAGTGGTGTTCCACATCCTCGTATGAGAGGTTTGATCGATACTTGTTGAGCTTGGGCTTCTCCAAGAATGATGCTGATTCAAACCTACACTTCACGGTAATTGATTGCGAAGCATTGATCTTGGTTCCCTTTATTGATGTTCTATTTCTTACTGGTGAAGATTATATCATTATCAAATGTAAGAAGGAGCTAGCTTCTGGATTTGAAATGAAGGATCTTAAGTACATGCATTACTTCCTTGGTTTAGAAGTGTGGCAGAAGCATAATGAGTTTATTCTAAGTCAAGGGAAGTATACAATAGACATCTTGAAGAGATTTGGTATGATGGACTGCAAATCTATGTCTACACCTATGGATGCCAATTTTTAAAAGAAGTTAAACGAGGTTGTAGATAGTTCAGAATTGGTGGATCCCACAATGTACAAGCAGTTGATTGGTTCATTAATGTATCCAGTTAACACTAGACCGGATATCTGCTATGCACTGAGTGCACATAGTCAGTTCATGTGTGAACCAAGGCAGATACATCTAGTTGCAGCTAAACATATCCTGACATAATTGCGTGGCACAGTTGGATATGGGTTGAAATATTCTACAGGTGTGGATTTGGAGCTACATGGTTTTATTGATTCTAATTGGGCAGGGTGTGTCACTGATCGGAAGAGTACCTCTGGTTGTTGCTTAAGTTTGGGATCTGCTATGATATCCTGGTGCAGCAGGAAGCAATTTTCAATAGCATGGAGTACAGCAGAGGCAGAGTACATTGCAGCTTGTGTGGCAGCTCATGAAGCATTGTGGCTTTGTAAGCTCCTTGTAGGATTGTTTGGACAATCAATGGAGCCTTCTATCATTCATTGTGATAACCAAAGCTATGTGAAGCTTTATGTCAATCCTGTGTTTCATGACAGAACAAAGCATGTTGAGATCAAATACCATTATATCAGAGATATGGTATTGAGGAAAGCTATACAATTGAAGTATATCAGCACTATTGAGCAAACAGCAGACATTCTCACCAAGCCTCTCACTAGGATAAAGTTTGTGTACTTTCGAGATCCTTAACTGAGAAGGAGTCTCAGTATTAGTGATCCTCTTTAATGAGTTCTTCTCCGTGAGAAAAGTTCGAGGTGAAATCCCTTGTTAATGAGTTCTTCTCTGTGAGAGAAGTTCCAGATGAAATCCCTTGTTAATGAGCTCTTCTCTGTAAGAGAATTTTGAGGTGAAATCCCTTGATTCCACCCTTTGGGAGAGCCATGGTGGATGTCATGTGTGTGACTCCATGACAGCATCGCATGAGAGAGTCTGTGATGATTTCCTTGTACTTGTGTTTCACCCTATGGGAGAGCCATGGTGAACGTCACAGTGAGGTGACAACATCAAGTTAAGTGATGAGCACTTGTACATACCATCTATGGAGGTAGCCATGATGGTTGATATCACGATGAGGTGATATCTGATATCACAATAAGCTGATATGCTATCACGATGAGGTGATATGCTCTTTTACACATGAATGTATTCATGATGTTTGTCATCACGATGAGGTGATATGACTTGTACTGCTGGAAATATTCCTCCCTACCTAAGAGGGAGTGTTGATGTTTCAACGTCGGGCCTCTTACTTCCAACGGCAGCAATAAATAAAAGGGAATAAATTAAATAATAGCCTTTGGCTATTTAATTTATTGGAGATCAAATCTAGTAAAGAGGTGCTTCACTTTATTAAGGAAAATTGTTGAATAAAATAGCTTCGGCCAGATATAAATGATGATTGAATGTATTCATCATCATCATTTATATCAAAATCGCTAAACATCAACTATAGTTTCGATCTGCATCTAGAGGATATTAATTGCAGATTGAGTTCCAGATTGGATAACATTTAGTTATACAAAGATAAATATAAATGAACCTTCATATTTGCTAAGTAAACTAAACCAATTAATGATCAGTTAACTTAGTTAGACGAAGGGGCGCATTACTCATGGGACATGTCTCCCTAAATTATATTTATGGCAAATGCGATCCACAAGAACAAAAATCGAAATCAATAAATATTTTGTTCTTGTAGATCGAATACCATCAAGGAAAGTTCAGACTGTTTTTGCTCAAGTCATATCTGATCATAACGTTAACATGGTATCAAAGCCAGGTTTATGAAAAGATCTGATCAGTTTTGCTTAAACCTTTATGTGGAAAAATGTGAGAGATAAGGAAGTGTATAGAAGGTAATCGCTTCTTCTCACAGTCATGTACGCTGAGCAGAATATGTGAGATGGCTGAATCTTCTAAAGAAGCGAATCACTGGAGGGAAATACTCGTCATGTCATGAACCAAGACACCTGGGCGCATCACATTCGAGAATCATCTACTCTTGGCGATCCTTCTGCTGAAGTTTATCACTACAGCTTCAAGTCGGGATCATAAAAATTGAGTATTCTTTTCCTTGGCCGCCCTAGCCTAATCTTGGAGGTTATTCGAAGAAGTTAAAAGGGGGCGATATTCATTTGTGAAGATATGCCATGATAACTGTGCGCCCTCATGCTTGGTTCCTTGGAGATATCATCCAAGCCTACGATATTAACTTCAGAAGATCAACCTCGAAAGCCTCGTTCAAGTTAGAGATCGTCACATTTGCCAAAAGATTACTTCTCATCAAGTGATCACAGGTAGCGAAGGACTCCCGACTGATGACAAAGAAATCAGAGGTGGCGCCAAAGTTATCTCTTCGATCTGCAATCAGGAGACTTCTCTTGTGTTCGAAGATTTCAATAATCATTCACAAGCAAACACAATGCTCAGGAACAAATATTCTGGGACGAAAATATTCTCAATATCCTTTGCTGTGTTGAACGACAGGATCTGGAAATTCGGTTTTTGTGGCTGGTTAAATCGAGTTTGGAAATATCGGCCAAAGCCGAAGGCTCGGCCTGATCAAATTTCACCTTCATTAGTTGTCTTTATTTTTCGCGAGATCTCTACATTCACATCTCTGGCATCGTGAAATTTCAGGTGTTATGCTACGATGATCACGAGTGATCAAACATTGCTCAGTATGAGATTGTTTGTCAACCCCGATATTCGGATTGGAGTCTAAGGAGCATGAGATCATTTGTCAACCAGGTGGAAAGAATCGTGGAAGTCTTCAAATTGGGAATCGTGACATAACTGTGGCATCAAGTTTGAAGGTCTGATAATGTTCGGGAAACTTATATTATATGGTGAAAATATTCGGTGGTGTTTTAAATTCTTATTCAATGGTGAAAATCAAATAAGACAAGAGTTTTAGAAGGCGACTCTTGCAAAGGGAATAGAGTGTCGCATATTTCCTGAAGGAGTCATGGCCTATCAATTGGTGGGAATTCAAAGTAAGGAGCCCAAGGAATCTAATTAGTTGTCGAGTAATAGTTTGAGGCACGATTCAATATATTTGTGGGAATAATATATTAAACTTAGGAGTATTCAAGGAGCTATGAATATGTTAAGGAAGTCAGAGAGTTGTCAGGAGTAGCTTGGCTTATGATTAAATTAAAGAAAAGGTCTGATCAGTTATGTCCCAAAAATACCTCCATCAATCGAACATGCCTTGAAGCAGAATTGCATCTTTCTTGTCTGGTGGAGTGAGTAGTTTATATTGCAAAAGACTATGAATATATCTGAAGGTTCGATGTGTCAAGAAGGCCCGATAATAATCTTCTACAACTTTTAATCAAAGTTTCTTATGGCTGTATGAGTAGAAGATCTTACGGCGCCTAAGTCTCGAGAGATTAGAGCGTCATTGAATGACTTCTGTTTTGACTCGAGGTTGCATAGCCTCTGGCTCTCGCCTCTCACGAATTATCATATCATTCTGACGACACCTTCAGAGAAACGCGAATATGGTTACCTGAAGTTGCATCAGAATATTGGCAGGTCTAAAGGTCAGAAGGATCGAAATTAGGGCATACGCGAATTTGTGTCTGGTATCTATCAAATGCTAACAAGTATATATATGAGCCCGCCATATTGAAATCTTCCTAGCACATGTAAAGTGGTCGGTCTGAAATTGCGTTTGAGGCCGACATGCTTCAGATTGGAGCCTGGCGTGGGACTCAATTACTCGAATCACTGATATGCCCTTCAATGAGAAAAGGCAATGACTCTAAGTGCTCTCTGTTTGAGCATGATGATGGGAAGCTAATTATTCCAGAAAGCTTTGGGATTCTAGAAGGAAAGAAGCAGGTTCATTTCCTCTAATAAAGCTTTCAAGGTTTAATGAGCCCCTATTGTGATTGAAGGATGTGCTTTCCCTCTCAAAGTACTTCATGTGGCAAAGGAATCTCATGCTTTCTGACTGTGAAAGCATTGCGCGGAAAAGACAAGTGTAGACAGGCACAAAGGAGATTTTGTTATCTCCTGGTTTCAAGAGATAAGTATTTGTTTTTGTTGTTGTTTATATTCTTATATTAAACTCAGTCTATTGAGTTGTGCAAATCTAATAAAGTTTACAAGTGATGATCTTATCTCTAGGTGTTGCTAGTAATCGTGCTACATCCGTTTCATAATCCGGTGGATTATTGCTGAAAACAGAGTGCATCGTAAATTTGAACGGTCAAAGACCATGTTTAAAGAATATTTAAAGAGATAAGTATTATTTGAAATCACCTTTCTAGGCTGAATTTCTATTATATCATTATTTGGATAATGTGTGATTAGTAAAGAGAGATCATGGTTTCTCTTGAATCGTGTTCACTAACATAAGATCCTTGAAAATTCAAATTATTCATTGCAAGTTAGTGCTATAACATGAGATAGTAAACTTTGTATGATATTTTTTTGGATAGTTATAAACTATTAGTAATCTCTCTCTAAAATGCTTCTAGGATAGATCTAGGAGAAAGAAGGTGATGAGAGATTGCTTAGTGATGAAAAGCTTGAGGCATCTTGAGAGGAAGACATGCCGACCAAAGAATTGATCAAACATGAAGTCACAACTTGCAGCCATGGGACTGAGTTGGTGGCTAAAGGGAGTTCACTTCCATAAGTCTTCTTTGAAATTTTTGAAGCAAGGATCAAGAGGGAGCTTTGTAACTCTTTGAGAAGTAGTGAAAATTACTGTATTGCAAGGCTAGGTGCCGAATCCTTAGAGGATCCTTTCAGCTGCTGAGATCAAAATTGCTCAAGACAGTCATCTGAATTTGACATTGGTACCTCCGCAAACCTATTTAGAATGAAATGATTTGGGATGAGGTCAAAGAGGACAGCCCTGAATCTCTACAAAGGTGTGCGTTGGAAACCATTTCTCTAAAGCAAGTATTACAGGCAATCTTGGACGATGAAGTCAGGAGGTTGATCCAAGTGCTTGAAGATTCAGAGGGAGCCTACTGAACCAAAATAAGATGATTGAAAGAGTACCTCTGGATGTTGTTTCAGGTTGAGGTCTGCGATGATATCCTGATGTAGCAAGAAGCAATCTTCTATAGCACTGAGTACAACAGAAGACGAATATATTGCAGCCTCAATGGGAGCAAGAGAAGCAGTATGGCTCCGGAAATTTCTTGAGGGATTACTTGATCAAAGCATATAGAGATCCCTTACCACTATGTGAGAGACATGGTAGAAAGGAACGTGATCCAGTTGAAGTATATTAGTACAAGCTATCAAACAACAAACATTCTCACCAAACCTCTCTCCAAAGTTAAAGTTGAACTCTTCAAGAAGAAACTTGGTATGGTTGAAATGTAAGTTATTGTTGAGATTGAGACTCAAATTGTTTATTTTGTACTAATATATTTAAAAGATGTTTAATGTGTAAACTCTTTTGTCATGCGTGTGACTCCATGACTTTATGGGCCCCACCTATGTACATTATTGAAAGGTGACGATCTTTCTAATAATGAACACTTGTATTTGACATTGTAAGGTGACGACTTTACAATGATTAGTTTCACTATCATGATGGATATCATGTGACTTGATATCTATGGATATGTCATGATAGTATCTCTTGGACATTTTGATAGATATCATGAGACTTGATATAAATTTGAAGATCATTATGATCCTTATTCATGGTGGATATGTATATTCGTGCATATGCCATGATTTATTATGGTAGACATCATGTGACTTGATGTCAGTGCACATACTATAATGAAGATGTGTTATGAAGAATGTCATGTGACTCGACACTCTCGGAAGCATACCATATCTTCTGATAGCACGAGTCAGGTGATATCACTTCATACTTGATTGAAGTTATCTTCCCTAGCTAAGAGGGAGTGTTGAATAAAATAGCTTCGGTCAGATATAAATGATGATTGAATTTATTCATCATCATCATTTATATCGAAATCGCTAAACATCAACTATAGTTTCGATCTGCATCTAGAGGATATTAATTGCAGATTGCGTTCCAAATTGAATAACATTTAGTTATACAAAGATAAATATAAATGAACCTTCATATTTGCTAAGTAAACTAAACCGATTAATGATCGGTTAACTTAGTTAGACGAAGGGGCACATTACTCATGGGACGCGTCTCCCTAAATTATATTTATGGCAGATCCGATCCACAAGAACAAAAATCAAAATCAATAAATATTTTGTTCTTGTAGATCGAATACCATCAAGGAAAGTTCAGACTATTTTTGCTCTGGTCATATCTGATCATAACGTTAACAAAAATAATATTTATTATTTCTTTGGGCCGACCCTCCTTGAAGCTTGCACCAATTAAATTATAATTATATTCCTCCTTGGGCCGACTTCTTGTATTTATTAAGAAAAAAAATTCTTGTATTGGAGGCCGACCTCCCTTGATGTATTCTACCTTGTGTATATATACAAGGTCATTTCCCATTCATTATACATCTATTACACACTTGAAGAAGTTCGCACTTGAGCAGCAGGTCAAGAAGTTCACACTTGAGCAGCAGATCATCATTCTATAGCAGCAGATCATCATTCTATAGCAGCAGATTGATCTCAAGGAGAAACATAGTTTGTATCTTTGCATCTAGGAGAGGTGCTATTATTCATTGTATCTAATTCGGCCATGTGTTGGGCCTGAGTTGTAAGCAGATTTCTGCTCTTATTGCTGCCATATATAAGAGATATTATTGTTGGGTTTTTCTCCCTCAGGCTGGAGGGTTTTCCCAGGGTATTTGTGGTGTTCGTTGTCTTATGTGTTGCATTTTTTGAGTGCTTTCAGTTTGTATTATCTGATCATATAAACTCAACAATAATGATAGCATAAGTGGATTCAAGGATGAATTCTTCACTTGGGAAGTGTGGACTCAAGGAGATTTCTTCATTGTTGGCTTCAAGGTGTCAATAAAACAAGTCTTGGTCGTTGCTAGTAACTTCATTGCAGCAGCAAAGAGTGAAGATTCCAGACTTATTACTCATGAAGTTTGGGAGAAGATGGACCAAAACTGATTATTTATGCTTTTGACAATCCATCTCGTGGGTTGAGTGGTGTTTTGACTCATCCTAGTCCTTTGGGGGGATGAGAATTGAGGACATGTGTTTTGTGCTCCATTGATGTAGATGTTTTCATGGATGGGCTACATGGGTTTATCAAAGAAGACACTAACTTTTTGAATTTGCAGTTTGCTTTGATTAGCACTTGGAGAAGTGTTGTGTACTCTTTCCAGTACATTGGAGAACATTTTCAGTTGGGTATCCATGCTAGGGATCCTCAACATGGTTTGATGGAGATTGTTACAAGTAGAAAGAGGGATCTTTGGAGAGATAAGGATTCAATTTTCAGAATCTTTGATGCTGACCCCTTCTTTACCAATCATTTGATGATTCCTTTGGTTCATCTATTGATGGATTGGAGAGATGCTTCGAACAAAAGATGGTTCAATAATGGGTTGGAGTTCCTTGAGGGAATATTTTCAGCCTTGGGCATGAATAGTTGTCATATTATGAACACTGATTTCCAAATTTGCAGTAGTTGTTCAACTCCTTGTATGCTGACTTTCCTGAAATCAGACTTTAATTGGTTTATTTCAGACTTCATGGGCAGCTGGTACACTCATTTTTTCTCTTCACAATCTCTTTTCAATGAGGGTTTATGGCCTCTAAAGTGGGAAATGATGTTTCATTGTGATTCGGATCAATTTTGGATGATGTTCAAATTCTTTTCCAGTGATCATCATTGTTCAATCTCTTGCACTAGTGTTTGGGGCAGCGAACCTTTGCTTGATTTGGTTCAACCTTTTGAGACTTTGGGGGAGAGATTGGTGGAAGTTTTCAGAGATATTCTTGAATATGTCAAAATCACTCAGAGGAGGCATTATACATCCTTGAGGAGCTTTGAGGATGCAATTGCTATGACTTTGCAAAGAGCTGTTTTTCCTTTGCAAATAGCTATGATGGAGTCACATTTGTTGTTGTGATTTGGTTTGATGCTTTGAGGAGTTATGTTCATGAGAATATTTTTGAGTTGTTTAGATTATTCTTCTTTCTTCTCAGAATGGTGATTGACATTGACATTGCAGATGTCAATTCCTCAGAGTTTATTGGGCATGAGACACTGCTAGATTTTGATTCAAATCCTTCCATGTTCAATTTGAATTTCAGGCATGTTATCTCTTTGAGGTTGCAGGAATGGTTTGTGATGTTCTGGTGCAATGACTACATTTGTATGATCAGAGTAGAGCAGCGTCAGCATGGTGGGACTTTTCAGAGATGGACATGGGACCCTGGGATCCTATTTGATTTGGTAGGATCAGTTTTGAGTGTTGTGGCATTGCTTGAGGACAAGCAATTTTGGGAAGGGCGGACTATAATGTCCCCATTTTAGCCATTCGCTCTTCAGTAGCTCAACCTATTCTAGAAGTCTGTAGGTTCGTTGAGGTGAAATCAGGGTTTCCTTGTTTCAGAGGTTTTGTGGCATTTCTTGGAATTTACTATTTTTAGTAAATTCTATTTTTGGTAGTGAGCAATTGTCAGCTTTTCAGTAAGTCATCTTCTGTGGAGCAGTTGCTTGGGTTTGATTCTTGGCTTCTAAAAAGCATTTTGGTGAAATAATATATTTCAAGGCATTAATGTTTTAATTTCAAATTGACCCCTTGGCCTAGCTCATTAACTTTAAGTTGTGTTTAAAAGGTGGCCATGAAGGGGGGACGCCTTCATGAAGGAAATATTAAACACTTAATAAAGCTTTCAATTGCCTTGAAGTTGGACGCCACCTTGGAGGAGTTTTAATATTTTTGAATTTGAAAATATTTCAAATGACTGTTGGGCGTCTCATCCTTGGAATTTGAAGAGCCGACTCTTTTTCTTTAAAAGTGAAGCTTCACTCCAGCTTTTGGTATCCATGAACTTATGCTAATATTATGCTGTCAAAATGACAACCTGGTTTTTACTTCGAGGGATGCTTACCTCCTAGTTTCAATCCAATTTCGTGTTTGAAATATAACACCTAATTGGTCTTATTGCTGCTTCTCATTCAGACTAGCAAGTGGAGCTCAATTGTTGAAAAATTTTGGAGTTTTTAGCAATTTTGGAGTTGCTGGTTCACCTACAGCTGAAATCGAATTTTGTCAACAGCTTTGTGAATAAATTTTATTTCATTCTAGGCATTTGTGCCATGTGTTTGTTGACCTTGGGCATCCCTTTCCATGGAAGTTGAGATTTAAATTCAAAGAACCTGATTTTTAAGAGCAAAATCGCCCTTGCAGCCAGGCCATACCCTCTTAAAGCACATTGGAATTTGTGCCAAATAAATGAAGGGGTTTTGATGTTGTTTTCTATTTTGTTCTTGGGTACCATACTCCTTGAGAGCCTTTGCAAAAGATTTCAGTCAATTCAGAGGTAATTTGGTGAAGTTATGAACATTTAATTGAGTTTACAAGTTGCTGGTTATTCATTTCCAAAATTGCAGATTTATATCAGACTTGTTTCAGTTTGAATTTCCAGTCTTTTCTTCATCAATTATTGATTGATAGCTAACGTGGAATCATCCAGTTTCTTGGTGCTTTGAAATCATTGTAATATTCATGTAATTTGCAGCTCTTTCTCATATTGTAAAGTTGTAAACAGTTGTACTGTTCTAGTTTATTATTGCTGCAATTATTTTTTATTTTCACATTAAGCACCCCTGGATGGTATACCGCCAGTGTGGAGAAACGAATTGTTTAAGCTTTCTTGTACCCACTGTCAAGTGGTGAATTCCCACTCTTGAGTGGATGCCTGTCGTAGCGGATGAATTGTTTTATGGAGAAACGAATTGTTTAAGCTTTCTTGTACCCACTGTCAAGTGGTGAATTCCCACTTTTGAGTGGATGCCTGCCGTAGCGGATGAATTGTTTTATTTGTAATCTCATTCCCCCCACTGTTGTAATTAGTACTCCACCATATGTTAGCACCTCGCCTTCTAAAGGATCTTGTGTGCACATTCTTGGTGTTGAGTTTAATTCTTCTCTCTCAATTGTAATCAATTCAGTTATGGAGTTAATTAGATCCTTGGGATCCTCTGACCATATGCCTGCCCCTCCTCCCTCATCGGGTCTTAGGGCACATTCTTGGTTAGAGTTACCATTTTGCATCGTTTGGTTTGAAGCTAACCTTAACGGGTGCATGGTTGCATTGTATTTGAAATGAAAAAATTGAGAGGGTATCTTTCATGTTGATCTAAGTTGGATGTAGAAAAGGTTTAAACCCTCCATGGGGAGAGGGAGAGTATCACCCAGGAGATGAAGTCAGTATGGGAACCATTGGTATAGCACACACTCACTACATAGGACAGATAAACCTTGTCGAGTCAGTCTGAGCTTTGTGTCGATAAGTGTTAAACCAAGTTGATAGCTTTTTGGTTGATAGGAAAGATAGGAGGTTGTCTTTAATTATTCTTGATTGTTTAGCCAATTTGAGTTACAGTGTTAAAACCCTTGCGATGAGCATGAGATATATATTGTGTATTTGAATATATATATATATATATAGTGGCACATACATATGTACGTATGTAGGTATGAACATACGTAGATAGTAATGTTTACGTATACCCATACGTAGATATGTAATACATAGGTGAACATTTGCATAGATATATGTATATATTATTATGTTTAAATAATGGTAATATATATACATATATAATTAAATGACTAATATATATATAGTTATAGATATAGATATAGATATAGATGTATATTTAATTGATTGATATTATTTTTTTTGGTACGTAAATATTGTCCTTTCATTGATCAGCAAAAAAGTATTACATTTCTTCGCCAAAGCGGTAGTTTCTAGGAGCACCACCCACCCATACAATACACGAGACTGACCAACCTAGTTGTTACCGCCACCACCTAAACTGAAGCCCTACCACCCTCCCAAAGCACTGACTAGGGCAAAGCCCAACGCAAACAACCAAAAAATATATAGCAAAAAATTACATATTTGGACACCAATCACACTATCAACAAATCACCATGAGAGCAATCAACCACCTCATTCCACCAGCACCCCTTCGTCCACCTGAACCTCTTGAAAGCACTCTTTCCAATCTATGCTCGGCGCCGCCTCTAAATACAGGAACACCTTCAAAAACTCCACCCCACGTGCAGCCCATTCTCTTTACAATTTGAGATCCCGACCCTTAACATCCAAGAGGAAGGGATAGCGTTTGACCGTGATGTGGGGCAGAAACACCCTGGCCAAGTTGCACGGGCGAGGCATTCCTACACCCAATTCAACAATAATGATGACCTCTTCAACCCCAACGAGGAGGTCCACCATGATCAATTTTCAGGCATCAACAACACCAAAGCCTTCAACAATTCCAAATCCAACAATGCTACCACGAACCTCGACGCAATATCCACATTGGTGTGATATCGTTCAGTTGAGACCATGAACTCCTTGCCTGGCGCCAACTCCGCCACTCCTAACACAAGAGGATCCCATTCTTTGAAGACTAAACGAAGTCTACTCTCCGTTATCTTGCCGAGAAATGTCCACAACTTCCAAGTCGCCATCAATCAGATGGGCATTTCCATCATCGCCACCTTAGTTTTCACACACTAAAATTGCCAGACTGAGACGAACACCTCCCCCCGCCACCTTATAGAACCCATCAAGCGAGTGGCATTAATGGCAATGTCACTTCAAGCAATCGGAATGTCCTACCCAACGTCCTCGGATGACGCCCACACTGCACAACCAACGCCTTAGACATCAGCTCATTAAAACCACACCTCCACTACCAAACTCTCGTACCACGCCAGCTAGGTGATATTTTGTCCGACCCCTCACACCTAGACAGCACCAAGTCCAAGACCACCCTCCTAGCAGCCGCGGGGTTAAATGATTGATATTTTAAATATATGATAGAAGCCATATTAAATGGCAAGTTAGCCACACAACAAGGTGGTATATATGCCATGAAATTGGTAATGGTTGTTTGAAAGAATTGAAACATTAAAAGCCACCATCATTGGTGCATACCTTGCAAAAGATTAGATGGCAGAAATGCCACAGTAGAAGCAAAGTTTAAACATAGTTTGAAAACACTATTTTGCAGCATGTAGTTGGGTGCTTTGACCAAGTAAAAAGCATGTGATATAACTGTTTTGAGCCCACGACTTGGGGCAACTGAGTAAGAGGCAAAGGTTGTATTTGATTTGGACTTATACGTGCCAAATAAAAGACTTTTTCTGCTGTTTTAGAAACTTCCAGCAAGCAAAAGTTGCACCTAGCAAACCATGGAAAGATAATAGAGTTGATTTTTTATTCATGTTTGCAACTGAAAAATGTACAGCTAGCTACCACGGCTGGCAGGAAATAAGAGAAGTGGCATTAGTATTAGTTTATTTTTAGCAGTCGATCTCTTCCCATTTGCAGTATAAATTCAGAGCATCTGCTCACTATTGAGTGTTCAATCTTTTGATATTCTGAGTTTTATGCACTCATGTGAGAGTAGAAAGTGTAGTTTGAGAGCAAAGAGTATTGAAATTCTGTATTCCAATTTGTTCTAAGTGAGAGAAAAGGCTGAATTGAGTAACTGTAGTTACCATTTAGAAGCAAGGAAGAGAAGGCAACTTCATGGCAAATAATCAGCTTGTTAAAGCATTTGCAAAGTCAAGAGCACCTTCAGACTCGGTCCCTTGTTTGGTCCTCCAACACAGGCCATTGAATTATATGGTCGCTGGCAACTAAATTCTCTGTACAATGCCTTGCATTCTAGGTATGTTGGCTATCATGATGATTAGGATCTACTTTGTAAGTTTTCTTTCTACTTCATGCTGAAGAAACCAATGAAGATTTAAAGTTGGCAATGTCAGAGGCTCAACATTTCTAGTATGATTATCTTCCTCCATATTTCATTATGGAATGTTCAATCGTTGGGGAAAGTTCAACTTATGATCAAGTTGATCTAGCTACTCGAGGAAATCATCAGCTCAAAGGTTTGTCTTCCTCTACCATGCCATCGCAAGTTTGGTAAACTTTACCAGATATTATTTGATCTATTCTTGTTCTTTGCTTGTCAACTCGGAATTTGACTTTTCTTTTTAGGGGGGATGATGTAGTTAGTGTAAAATGACATTGTAATGTTTTGTTATTTGTTTTTGCTCGACTATGTTTATTTATTTGTCAGTTTGTGGATAGCTATTAAGAGTCAGTTGTTAGTAGTTGTCGATGGTTGTGTTCTACTTCTCGTAGTCAAGGAAAGTAGTCTAATCGATGGCTAACCATCTCTAGTCTACTTATGTTTAAGAACTTCCAATGAATAAGATATACTTCTATTACTCTATCTGGTATAAATTGTTATTTATATTCATTTATGTATGTGCTAGTTTTATAAGATAAAGGAGTAAACAAGAGAAAAGCTCTAAGCATGAAACTTCAAGGCAAGCTCACATTACTAGTTTCTCCTCTAACACTAGCAATTCTTCAGCTTTTACTGTTATGAGAGGTTCTATGCAGAATCAACTGCTTCCTAGGATTGTCCATCCCTACTCCCTTGCCCTGGACTTTCCCAACAAGCATTCCCAAACTCTGCATTGGTAATCCTGCAGTGATTGATGATAATATTGTCAGCTCCTCTAATGCATCCTAGAACACTAGCACCTAAGGTTCTTGGTTCCCCACCTGGGTGATCTTCATCTACTTCCTTTACTTTGTGGGGATCTCCCTCACATTTCTATTTATACTTGTACTCATTTGGGGATTACCCTTTTAAATTAACCATTGTCTATCTATTTATTGGTTTTACGTACTTTTCTTGCTTTATTGTATTCTCTTCTAATCTATGCCCTAGTCCTTTGTTATTATACTTGATGTACATTTCAGCCTCTTTGACCTATTCTTGGTCATTCATGGACATTAATATATTTTTTTTCTTGTAGTGTCAACAAAATAAATACTACTAGAAGCTTTATACAACTCCAGGCTAAAGCAAGAAAAAATCTGTTACGAATTATATTATATCATTGGAAAACACAAACTAGTCTCAAAACTGAAGAACAATTACAACAAATACATCAATCAATTTTCCTTCTTTCAATTATTATTTGATTGTTTCACTTTTCTCTCAAGAGTGCAAACCTGAAATTCCTGGAATGTAAGCTTTGGAATGACTTGTGGATCCCCTCCACTGTCAACACCATAGGTGTTATCAGGGTATAATGCCTACAACAAAACCAATTAAATAGATTTAACATTACTGAAAAACAAAGAACCAATTATACATTATTGCAATTAAAACAGCTAAGACATGGGGATTTTATTAGGAACACTAAAGAAAACAAAATATGATTTATCCATTTTGGACATGTAATTGGAAACTTATGCTTGCTATCAATTTCTATAAACCATATTAACCTTGATTATTCTCAAATTTTGAAATTGCGAATTGACTCACAAAAATAAATGAGAGAACAGTAGTTGACGCAAATCTTCCTGCTTCTTGAAAATTATACAAAATGACAGGCTATTTCTTAACATATTTAAAAGGTTTAATCATGAACCATGATGTTTGGGCCTTGGGAGCCAGCCATTAGTCCTGGACGACATTTGATTGATAGGTAGCTGATTCTGTCTCAAAATAGGTGCAATTGGTTCTCAAAAAATGTAATTTTTCAAGACAGATTATCAGATCATAAAATCTTACTTTGTTAGAATGAAATCGCAAGCAATGGAATTACATGGAAAAATGCAGCTATATATGAGCTAGCATTCCTTGACAACAAACAAAAATCTATATAACAAAATACCAACAGACAACTGATTTAGGCATAACAAATTGCCTCTTACCAACAGACAACTGAACAGCTAACAGGTACATCTACATGCATATTTTCTAATATATTTACATTTGCTTCTCCACCGTCTCCACTTGATTTAAAAATTATGGGGATTTGAAGATTGTGTTCTGATCAGTGTTACAAGACTCGCCCAAACTCGGCGAGTACTCGCGAGTCCCGAGGCGGGTGACCCTAAACGAGTCCTAGAGACTCGGCTGCCGAGTACTCGCCGAGACTCGCCGGACTCGCCGGACTCGCCGAGTCTCGTGCCCCAAACTCGGCCATTTTGATTAAATTTTTTTTTTTTAAATTGCATTCTTTTTTTCTCAAATTTTTTAAATAAATGGTGTGCGCCATGAAGGTTTGTGTGGTTTTGAAGGTCTTCATTTGGGCTTGGTGGCGGGGGCTCCGCCCCTCGACCCCGCCCTGTATCGCGACAGGGAGCGCGCCCAGGGCGCTGCCCGGGACCCTGCGAGGGGCGCTGCCCCTCGACCCCGCTGGGGGCGCTGCCCCTTGACCCCGTTGGGGCGTTTCCCCCAAACCCTCATCAAACTATAGGTCTAAGCATGTTATAGGCCAATGATGAATCATGATCATAAAAACCTACAAAATACATATCCCCTGTTGCAAATCTTTGCATCTTTCACAGTCAAAGCCATAATCAAGGATTATCTTGTTTCAAAATTCATACATTAGACAACAAAACATGCAGTCTTGAAGGCTTCAATAAAATTTTAATAATAAAATCCTCACTTGAATATACACACCAATCATTGAGACACAAGCAAATATCATGGCTACATCATCATCTAGGACCTAACTTAGACACTAGCGCATGACTTGTCGTGATATTGGGATGAGTAATGCAAGCTCTTCTGAGCCATAGACTTATTTTTTTAGTTTTGATATTTGTTTTGATGCCATGGATTTCATATTCCATGAGTTTTGTATACATTTGACAATATTTATATATCTGAATGTGTTATTTCCTTCAGCTAAAATTTGCGTTTATACTTATGTGATCGATATATGTTTGTGTATAGGATCATAGTAGTTTCTATTTCATGATGTTATTGTGTATTTGAGGTTTATTCACTAAAGGGTGCATGAAACAAGCTTTAAATCCTTAAAAATCTCTAAATTTCAAGGGTTTTTCTATTTGCCGAGTCTTTGCCGAGTCTTGGGCGAGTCTAGGCTCCGAGTCCGAGTCCGAGTCAAAAATCGGCTTGCCGAGTCCGAGGCGAGTCCGAGTCTTGTAACTATGGTTCTGATCAATGTCAACAAATTTTGCAATTGTGTGTCAAGAAGCATTCCTCATCAGCCCTTTTTCAGCCTAAAATGTTAAGCCATAAACCAAGAACAATAAATCAAATTAGTTGCACTCACTCCTACTTGGGCACCAATAAAAGAATGAAAGTGAGCCATATCCTTGCATGGGCAGGGCTCAAAAGGTTGCTTCTAGACTAATGGATAGACCAATAAACTCCCTAGTATGTATGAGTTGTTATCTCCACATGTTTTCCTTTATAGAAAACATTGAACCTAGAAAGAGCATAATTGAAGAAGTTGAAGACCACAATCTCAATTTACTAAGGTTAACCACAAGCTAGAAAATCTCATTAAAATGAGCACAAGCATTAAATTGTCCTTTTGTACAATAGGAGAGTGAGAAAGGACATCATCTAGAAAAGTAATATAGCTATCAGAGAAAATATTTTAGTTCATTGTTATTATTGAGAAACAGGTGAATAAAATGCAATGATAGTATAATTAAGTGTTCAAATCTGATTAAGATCATGTGATTAACCATTTTAAATCTGAAATAGAATTTGGGGAAGCATGTAGAAATTCAAAATAGCAAATTAAAATCAGCAAGCACCTATAATTAAAAACATAACACCAAATGAACATGGAAAAACCCTTTCAAGAAAAAACTACACCATCAAAGAAAGGAAAAGTCTATATTGATTCAATACAAGTGTTGCATCAATGCATCCAACTTCGTCCCTTTAATCTGACAGCATTCTAACAATGTAACAGTGCTTAACATGCAAAGACCCATAAAACAACTTTAAAGCATCCAATTTATAAAGATCTGGAGAGATGAAACCACAAGTGGATTTACCAGAACCAACTATCATGAAACCATTCTATGCCAAAAATCCAATGCCCCCATGTGACAAATATTTAATGAATTATAAATAGCACCACTTGTACAAGCATTTTTTACCACTCATAATCAATGGCACACTTCCCCAAAATGGTGCTCCAATATAGGCTACATTATGCATGAGGGACCCACCCAATAGTGAATAGAAGCTCCACTCTCCCTCCTAGTGCCTAAGAATGCAAAAGTGTATTAAATGACCTCAAAGCACTCCACAACCATCGCCATCATAAGTAACATCCCCCCTTAATATAAAACAACTAATATTCCAAGTTACAAAGAAAATTAATAAAATTAATAATAACCTCTCAACCACCTAAATGGACATCCAAGTACCTATCTAATAGATGTTGGAGATCAGGCATTAGTACATAGGATTTGCAAATTTAATATCGCCTTAATCCTAGCATTCTCCCATATCATACACTGCAATGACATAAACAAGAAACATTAAAAGAATCGAGTCCAAGATACAAGGCCCATAGCCTCCTTGCACCATGCAAACTTATTCGTACTTATGGTTTTGTAAGTGAATCTGCACCAAGCATGCTTGTAGAGATATAATACTGCTGTTCTCTTTTGTAACATGTGCAAGGATGTTGGCATCTGCTTGGTGGTCTTGTAGGTCTGTTTGCAACCATGCTATTAGGAATCTAGGGACAATTCTTTGGGATTCAAAACACCTTGGGTATGGCTGTTAGATCCTTGTGTCTAATTGAACACTTATCTTTCAATGTCTTGTCTTAAGACATTAGAGAACACCCCCCCTTAGCATACCAAAGCCAAAAGAAGAAGGAGATATTACCCTATCTCATGAATTGGTCCATAGCTGTCCCTGCCTGATCATAACTTACAAGCCTGTCTCTCTGAGTTGGCATCCCCTGGGACTTGGGTCCAGTTTCTCTTTAGGGTTTAGAGAACATAAAACTTTGAGAGCCAACATACTCAATGGATAAAACTTATTAAAAAGTTTTGAAACCAGCAAAAGAAATTAGTCAAAAATCAACTGACACATAGCAGCCCACTGAAAGAAAGGTGGTACCTTCTTTCTCTTCGAATACAATGACAAGTACAAGGATTGGTGGGAATGGAAGAGGTGATAAGGATGAAGAAAGGGAAAATCTCAAAGTTCCATGTATTTCAAACACAGCTCCAAGAGTTCAAAAGTTCAAATTGGTTGCTAAGAAGAGCCTGAGGTCTTCTCCTCACCTTCATCCATATCCAAAACCTTGGTTTATGTCATATATTCTGAATTTTTACTTTGCCAGCTTCTCCTTCTTCTCCTCCTAAAACTTCTCATCACCTCTCCCCTTCACCCACACCTAGGGGGTTTTGTATTGACATCCACATCCACAACACCTTCCAGTCCACCTACCATTGCTTCTCCACTTTATCCTCAAAATCTTCCATCCCTGAATATTCCCATTCCTACTATTCATTCTCCCAAAACATCCCCTATCATTATCATCCCTTCTAAGAGAAACCCTCCTAGGAGATGAGTAGGGAAATAAAGGACTTGAATGGGTTAGATCTAAGGTGACTAGAAAGAGGAAGTTTGTGCCCTCTTATAGATCAATATTTTGACACTTGCAACCATTCTTTCTAAGTCAAATTCTAAGCCAAAGAGAAATCTTGGGTGAAGAAAAATCCAAAGGGTCACATGAACATTGGGAAAGTTTGGAACTACCATTCTTCCTAAGGAAAATGAAACACAAGATATTGAGAATACTATTCCTCCTAAGGAAAAAGAAACACAGGATATAGAGACTGATTTGGGAGCAAGGTCAGATAAAAGAGATGTCATTTTATTCAAGGTAGCCACTTAAAACCTCAAGGATGGTGAGGACAAGGCAGCCCTCAAAGCTAAAAACAAACAGCTTTGAGAATACACCACTCATCTCCTACAATTATTCCTCTAAAGGAAAAAGCAACACAGGATATAGAGACTGATTTGGGATCAAGGTCACATCAAAGAGATGTCAATTTCATCGAGGTAGCCACTAAAAACCTCAAGGAAAGAGTCCTCAAGGATGGTGTGGACAAGGCAGCCCTCAAAGCTGAAAACAAACAGCTTTGAGAATACTGTGAGAAAAGTGGGCAAAGTTTTTAGAAGCTAAATAAAATTTTTACCACACAATAATACGCTTCTATTTTCTTACTTTTTCATTCAATAATGTATTGCATATTTATAGGATTCTCATATCCTATTTTATAGGAAACCTCCTATAACAACTCTCTTTACATAGACAAGTTGTTCTAACTTCTAACAACTCAAATTCCTATAAACACTCATATATTACCTACACATTATATTCTAACAAAGCATAATAAATGTACTAACAAACCCCACTAACAATAATATTAAGTTGTTTCTCAACAACTTAATATTTATTACACATACTTATAATTCCAATTTAAACATCTGTGTGAACACTAATCCCTAACACCCCCCCTTAGTGTGAGCATGGGGAGAAATTACATCACATGAACTGAAAATGAATTGTATGCCTATGCATACTTTTAGGTCCACATACCGCTATCCGAATCTTGCTGCATATGATCACCTACATTCAAGAACTTATCCCACTTTCACTTCCAGTGAACTTATCACCGGCCAACCACACTTCTAGCAATCAAAGGATCTTTGTAGCAAATCGCTCTCCTATACAACTGTTTACAACATCAATAATGTCTATATTCTCCTCCTTTAAAACTTAACAAGGGAATGTTAATGATACTCTCAGTTGTAGCCATTGTTGTTGACTGTTTCCACTTGATATTTAATAATATATAAAACTACAACTACCACTAGAAATTACTCTTGACTTTAGTCTATTTGGCACCAATAGTTTTGCGTTGTCACTAAAACATTTTTGCAACCCCATCGCTAGTGACTAACGAGAGGTAGTTGAATGTCCTCCAACATCTTGTGCCTCCATCCTCTAGTTAGTTGGCTACTTATTTAGAAAATTTGGTTTTGAGGCTCAGTTTTATAATGCCCACCCTCAAGATGGACATCGCATACAAGCGATAATGCATCCAGTCACAATTAAAGCAATTATAATTTTTTGACAGTTTTTTTATTTTGACAAACATACTTTTGATGACACGACAATTAACAACTCACTAAAAAATAGAACCTTTTTTAAAAAAAATTGATACAACTTGACTTTGTCAACACTAACAAGATGATAAGATAACAATAATACCCAACTATGTAATTTAGACAATAAAACAAATGACTCAATTTTGACTAAAACCAAAATAAACTATAAACTAAGAACCAAAACTTTTGAAGAATTATACTTTTGACCTGATATCCTCCTATTGCACTTTCATATCCTCCCAATTCGCCATACAAACCGTTTGATCCATTCATACTAGAACCACGCTCCAAGCAAGCAACCTTTAATATAAAATAGATGGATATGGCATCCAAAATCTCTAATGCCCTCAAAGTAGTGGAACAAATGCTGGACATAGCAATTATGATATTGATCTTCTAAATGCTTGTTCATTTGGAGGTTGAGAAAAGAAATGTGTTCAAAAACTTATGGAAAGAACAGTAACACTTCCCTGCTTACCTTCACCATGGCAAGAATGTTACCAATGCATACTTGATAACTCCAGATAGCATGCCACCTTGCTTGTGGAAGTTTGAATGGAGATACATGCAGGTTTGAAAGTTCAACACTCATTCCCAATTGATCAAATACACACAGTTCAAATACAGTGAAGTCATATTAAACACCTAGCAGATACTAAAATGTCTCATTTCTTCTTTTAACAGCTTTGATGTTTCAAATCATTTTTCCAAATGATTTTTAGGTTTTCTTCTCTTGTTATTCAACTTTCCAACACAATTTGAATCATCAAATTTCGTCAAGAAATGAGAAAAATATGCCAATTTTCGTGAGGCTGTTATAAACTTCTTCTCAGATCCTCCTTGGATGCCTCTGCTCTTCTTGTTGTTTCACCTTCAATGCTATGTCCAAGCTCTAGACTATGCCTTGGGAATGATCAAGCCTTATCTTGCTCTAATACCATGTGAAAAAAATGGGTAGAGTTTTTAGAAGCTGAATAAAGTTTTATGCACAGTTAAATATGCTTTTATTCTCTTATTTTTTCATTCAATAATGTATTTAAAAATTTATAGGATTCTCATATCCTCTTTTATAGGAAACCTCCTATAACAACTCCCTTTACATAAATGAGTTGTTCCAACTTCTAACAACTCAAATCCCTATAAACACTCGCATATTAACCTACACTTTATATTCTAACAAAGCATAATATTTATTACACATACGTATAATGCTAATTTAAACACCCATGTGAACACTAATTCCTAACAAATACATCACTCATCTCCTACAATCCTAATCAATGAACTAAAGGTTTACAATCCAATGATCAGCAAAGTTGATTGGACCAGCTAGTCGCACATGGAAAGAATATAGAAAAGTGGATTGATAGAAATTGTCAATAGGGGTTAAAAGTAATTGATGGGTATATGCTTTGTTGGTCAAAGCAAAGGAGGTTAGGAATAAGGTATCAGACTTAGAACATGCCATGATGGATGAAGTCTCCACCTATGAGCATTTCATGGAAAAGATCATACAAATCAAAACCCTTTGGTCAATGAAATTTAGATGAATGGATGCAGTTAAGAGTGCTAAGGAAGATCCTTCTTTCAGGTGGTCAAAACAATGCAAGTTTTTGATTCAGCTTCTTGAAGATGTCATAAGTCATAATCATGTTGAGATATCAAAAGGCTCAACTTGGTGATATTAAGCAGCATATTGCCACCTTTGTGAATTTCAGTCCTTGTGCTTTTGCTGATGAGAGTTGTACAGATATTGAGCACGAGCTAAATTTCAAAGGTTGGTGAAAGATGTGCTTGGAGGAGCACAACAGATAAGAATATAGACAAGTTAGCTTTCATCACCAAGCATGTTTAGGTGGAAGAGAAGGGGCCAGCTGAAGTTGATACAGTAGTGACTGAGAACATCTATACTTTGGCAGTTCAGGATCTTCATATGAATTCCATGCAATTACCAAACAAGTCTCAAGTGCAGGGATTCCTTCAAAAGTTTCAAAGAGCTTAGGATGTTGTTGTTGTTACATGAGTTCCATCAGTCAAAGTTCCAGAATCGTTATTTCTAGCTATCTCTATTTTTGGATTATGTTTATCTTTGAAGCAGTTACTTTTGGATGACCTTGTAGAAAATCTATATGTGGAGATTTTGTATCTTTGTCACAAATCTATTTGAGGATTTCTTGTTTTAGATTTTGACATTTGGATATTATTTTGTATTTTCAGCTGGCTTTGTGTTCAAGCAAACTATTGTTAGCATACAAAATTCAATATGCTTTTTATTTATCTTGAATAAATTGCATGCAAAAATCTTATTAAAAAATTATAAATAAGTGTTCTATTCAATTAGATTTTAGAGAAAAGTAAGTTAGTGCCTACTTGCTACTGAAATTGCTGTTCAAGCCCACCTGTGTGTGTTTTTGATATTATGATCTTGTTGATTGGGTAGTGTTCAATAGTTATTGCAGGCTTGTAACCAGGTAGCCTTATTCAGCTAATGATATCTTGTGTGTGTGTTTTATCCAATTCAATACTTGTGAATTACCTACACCTTTTAATTTGAGTTTAGCCAGAAAGTATGAACATTTGCTAATTGTTGTAGGTGATAGTATTCTAGAGAAAAAGCTAAAAATCTCTCGTATTGTGTAAAAGGCTGATAAGCCTTGTGCTATTACCTGAAAACAAAAAAAAAATGTTTTACTTAAATTTTGTTTGCATTACAGAAAACCAGTTGTTAAGAATTGCAGGGTTTAATTTATGGTTACATGGGAGCTTCCCCTTCTAGTTCGAAGAAAGGTTCTACCCTACACACTGTTATGCTTTATGTTGTCCTGAAAGGAACAAATTAAAACACCAACACACTATTGAGATGTTGTCAGACCCCCAAATCTTTTAAATTAGCATGCATGCACCATGTGTCTCATTTCTCTTTTAACTTGGAAGAGGTAGGCCCTATCATATCATTATTTCTGGTTGCATAGAACCTTTAGAGCAATGCTTGGTTAATCCACACCATTTGATCAAATGTTGATAAACAGCAGGGGAAATTTTATGGTCGAAATTCAACCCTTCTCAAAACTGCACATGAGCGATACATAGCAAGGAGTCTACTCAATATTATTAGAAAAATTCAAGACGGCTACTTTAGGGACCTGCCAGCCATTGGATGAAATTGGATCAATGGAGGGCATTCATTTTGAGCTTCAACTAAATTCAAATAAGGTGGAGTCTTATCAATTTTGAATCTTCAAGGCAAACCTTGGAATTTTGCATGGAAATTGCAGCTTGTAATGAACAATTGTTCGGGCATTATGCTAACAAATATATGAGATGGATTTGGGTGAGACCCTGTGGTGAAATGGTGGGGTTGCTTGCCTATAGTGCCAACAACCAAGGTTCAAACCTCATGGGGTTGCTCTCTACCGTGTCAACAATTGAAATTGGGGGAGACCCTGTGGTGAAATGGTGGGGCTTCTTACCTATAGTGCCAACAACCAAGGTTCAACCTCACAGGGTCTCTCTACAGTGTTAACAATTGAGATTGTTTACCCTCAATTTTTAAAAGGGGAGACCCTTTGGTGAAATGGTGGGGCTTCTTGTCTGTAGGGCCAACAACCAAGGTTCAAACCTCACGGGGTCACTCTCTATCGCATCAACAATGGAGATTGTTTACCCTAGTATTAAGGGGAGAACCCTTGGTGAAGTGGTGGGGCTTCTTGCTTGTAGGGCCAACAACCAAGGCTCAAAACTTAATATCTTTTATACCCCCATTTATGGGGTCCATTGAGTTGATACAGTGTAATGTCCCTTACCCGGTTTGCCCTAGAATTCATTTGTTGATTAGGTTTAGGGTTCCTTCTTTCCACATGATTGTTCTTTTTAATTAAGTAATCTTGATTTGAAATCTGCATTCACCATATTAACAACATTCCCACACACACATATATTTGTTAGCATTAATATCTAGATATCCAAAATATAAGCATAATCATAAATGCAATTTAACAAGCAAGAGGAGTGCCATGGGTGGATCCGCCCTGAAGCCTTCAAATAAATCTCAAGAGGTTGTCCATCCCAATCCTTCTTGCCTAGTGGCTTAGTACCTACATACTCCATTCATGGCAACACCTCGAAGACGCTCATCCTATCAGGGGGAGAGGAATCATGGAATCCTTAAGTAGCCTAAGGTCTACCACCTCCTATTCACCCAATCCCTAGTCAAGGGCCTAAGGGGCTGCAAGGCCCAATCCTTTGTCTAGGGCCTAAGGGGCACAAGCCTAGGTGGGACCCCCAACCTTCTATAACCCAATCCCTAGTCAAGGGCCTAAGGGGCTGCAAGGCCCAATCCCTTGTCTAGGGCCTAAGGGGCTGAAAGTGAGGTTTTTAGACAATCTACTTAAACCATGGTTCACCCTTCCTGATAGGGTTACAAGCACAAAGAAGACAATCTTTACACGATCATCTATATTTGCATTCATCCAAGATTTATTTCATGCCTATAATCAAATATATCTTCATTTATCAATGGTTCTTTAAGTTCATCATTTCCTAGAATAATTCTCATTATGATAAGATTAAAGAAAGCATTATATCAATAATCAAATTAGCAATATCAATTTTTTATATTCAAAATATGCTAAAAATTATTGCTAAGTGAGTACATCACCTTATTTGTTGTGTCTTCCCATGTCTCTTTATTCCTTGATCGCCTTCCTTCAAGCTTACATTTGATTGATCATAGTATAAAAACATGTAGAAATAAATATTAATCTATTGATTTTTATATTAAGATCGTGATTCCTTATAAGGTTCAATAATTGATTTATATAATTATTCTTCATTTATATTCTACCTTTTATCTCCCAATAATGTTATGACTGCAAATACTATTTATGTCCAGCAGATATCTCATTATTTATTTCCTTATTTCCCTTTTTAGATCACCCTCTCTTCCTCCCCTTTTCTTTTTTATTCCTTTTAGGCTCCCTTATATATATATACGTTCCCATGTCTTCATTAAAGGGTGCATCCTTTGAGATGGACACCAAGTATCAAGGGACATGACTTTTTTTGTTTAAACTAATTACTGTTTTGAGAATGGATCGCTGCCTTCCTAACAATTGCTTATTTTAATACATTAGATCTGCCTGATTTATATTAACCGCTGCCTAAGATAAATGATCCTTGCTTATGTATTATTCCACATTCTACGATTCCATAGAATGGGTGCTCCTTTATGACATGATAATAATATAGTTGTCTATTTTACATTTTAATACTTAGTCTTATTTGTTATTTTTTTATATTTGTTATTTGTTTATTTCTTTCATACTTTATATATCTGTGTATTTTATATTAATTTTTATCATCTATTATTATTACAATATTTAGATTGTTTTATATTTTAATATTTATAATATTATATTTGATAATTTAGTTATAATATTATCTTGTGAGAATTAGTAATTAAATTAGTAATATTTATTATTTTAATATGTATTTTGTTTTTATCTTATGATATAATATTATTATAATAATATTTAAATTGAAATTTTATTTAGTGTTTGTATTTCAATAGGTTACGATATTGGGGACATGGCATTCAGTCTTGAACCCAAGACAAGATGTGAAATGGCAACCTCCAAATGAAGGTTGGGCGAAATTGAATTTTGACGGCGCCGCTAGAGGCAACCCGGGCCCAATAGGGGTTGGTTGCATTATAAGAGATCATGAAGGGAACACTATGGCAAGTCTATCTAAGTATCTAGGGGAAGGCACAAACAATATAGCAGAGTTTCAAGCAACATGGATGGGAATCAAACTCCGCATCCAACTGAATGTAAAAAAACTACACATCGAGGGAGACTCGATGATTATGATTAACACCATCCGCAAGAAGGCCATCCTAATTGGAAACTTGAAAAGATTCTACATCATTTACTAAGGGACTTAGTCTTTTTCGAGGAGTTTAAGGTGTCTCACGTATATCGTAAAGGGAATGAAGAAGCAAATCTTTTGTCTAAATCCGCTATCGATTTTGCTGTGAATAATGAGGAGGCCGGACGATAGCTAGCTGCATTCACACGCATGAAGGGCGCCTCTCGACCTTGAGGAACGACGCATCATTAAGAGAGACACCAAGATGTGACAAGTGTGAAGTAAGGTGACAGTGGTAACATAGTTAAAACCTGATTGAGTGCCCTTTCTCCACAACATTTGCAATGGATACGACCATTTGTTTGGGTGTAAAAGAATGGCAGATGGCCTTCAAGGGCTCTGTGATGGATTGTAGACTATGGTGAGTGTTTAAAGCAGCAGACATTGAGGTGCTAGAGGCCATTAATTGGATTCTTGGCTGTCGTTTCATCCACTCCTCGTTCCAGTATCCACTCCTCATTTTGGTTCCATGTTAATTCGGACTTGGTGTCAACGTTCTTGGCATGGCTCTTGCATGCCCGAGAAGAGAAGGATGTAGTCCGTTGGTTGATGAGGAAGCTGGTGAAAGCAGAATGAAGGGAAGGGCTGGAGTATTACTTGGAGGTGGCAGCAGTTGGCATCGGTCTAAGACCCATGGGTGGGGTTTGGCCCGAGCTCATGCTAGAATACAATGGATTGTGGATCCCGCTCCTGGTGCAATGTGTAGTTGAGGACATGGTGGCTCGCTTGGAGGAGGTGAAAAGCAACATTTACCTTCTCAAGGAGCTCACTGGAGCCTCTGCAGGTGGAAGCCCAATGCCAGTGCTTGCCCTTCCTGCTAGCTCTAGTGATTTGGTGCTGCAGTCGAACGATGAGGAGGGATAGTTGCCAATGCTGGTGGCACATGTGGATGGTTGCTGGTCGACAATGTGCGTTGGAATTTTCTGTTTCTTTTTGCCACTTTTTGGTTGTTGTAAATGATCTTTCTGCTACTGTTCTACAGTTGTCAATGGGTTCGGCCCCATCAAGCCAGATTTACTATAATATTATATCAAATACACACACAAACACACACACATATATATATATATGAGATGGATTCTGCAGTGATCTTTATGGCTAATGTTATTATACCTTAAGCAATGTCGTTGCAAGACCATAGAGTAGATTGAAGAATATTTTATCTATCGAGTGAAATTAAACAATTATGTACAAATTTGAAGTTAAAAGTGAGGAACAAGAACTGAATATCAAGGATACATAACTAAAATTACATATGGATTCCATGAAATGCTTCAACCTCATGCCAAAAAATATCCAAATTGCCCATAAGAAAATAAATTAATCATGTCGAGTACATTCTGAAAGGGTTAAGCCTTCAAAGTTCAAACATTTTACCAATAACTTGAATACTATGAGGTTTTCTGACCACATTGTCTTTTAATGTAATTGTAGGGGCCAAGGCTAACAACTCAAGCCACATGACAAGGAGTATTCCCCACACCTATTAAGGATAAAATCTGAGTAAGCCAAGCTTTCAAAAGATAATACCTCGAAATCGCCCATGCGAACAAAGATTAAATATGAAGGGAACCCAACATAGAGATATAAGCTAGTTTAAATGAATTTCTTGGGGTGTACAGTAGATTACATACTGCAAAAAAAAAAAAATCTAAACAAATAAAAAGAAAATTTTACCTAATTTTATAAATACCTCAAAGCTGCATCTACTGAAATTCACAGACATAAAATCGAAGTAACTTATTCTACTGTGAAGACTGAATTCCTTATAGAATGAACCCAAGATATGCAGAGTCTAGACAAAGTAGAAGCAAAAAAATCAAAACATGAGAGGTTTAGTACCTCTCTAAAGGTAAGACATTGAATACAAAGTATCTAGGATTTTCCTGCAATGTGATTTTGCATCTAAAATCTCTACACTAAAGCAATGGCATTAAGAAATAAAATAAACCAAAGAGAACATTTACACACCTGTTGAGATATTCGACCCAAAACATTGTCAGGTTGTGAGTAGACACCTTTCATTTCATTGAATACAACACCTAACAAAATGAAGGATATTTTAAGCACATAAGAACATTTTTACAATCACCATCTGATAGAAGCATAACAGCCAAACTACCTTTAAGAGAAATATCTTCAGCAGGATCATTCAACTCATAGTGCCAACCCTCTTGCTGAAATGTCTGGAGGTTGTTTACACATTTTGGAAAGAAGACCGCATCCAGGTATACATCAACCAAATTGTAGAAATCCTGTTTAACAAAAGAAATAAAATTAAGTAATATCCGAGTTTGAAAACCTCCATGCCTTTCAATGCTTGGTCACATAGTCAAATCTTTCAATGGATCATATAAATAAGCATGATCAACAGCTTGGGCTCACCTTCAGATTTGTTGAAGCAACTGGATAGCATGTCCTGTCTGGATATGTGAATGCATTCAAGAAAGTTTGTAAGCTACCCTTCAATAACTCAACAAAAGGCTCTTTGAGAGGGTATTTTCTTGATCCACACAGCACACTATGCTCCAGAATGTGTGGTATTCCAGTTGAATCTTTCCTGCAATTGTAAAACATAATATTTGGACATATGCTCTAAAAAATTAGGAAAGTACAAGAAATTGATGAATAATCTGCCTCAAAATTTTGGAGAAAAAACAAACTTTCTATCAAAGTTTTGTATTTAATTTCACTATTGCTTTAAATGGAATGACCAAAATTCTAAAAAATAGAAAATAGGAAGAAAAATTGAAGAGAAGGTTCAAAATGCTGCATCCAGCTGAATATTCGTCTTGGCATTGAATTCAGATTTACAAATTTCTGAATTGAAATTATATCTTCTGGAGTGTGTGGCTCACCAAGAAGCTAAATACTATCTTCCATGCTTTGTATTTCATAAAACTAAATAAGACCCTTCAGAATTCAAGGGCCATGGTATTGAGGCTGAAGTACTCAAATTGAGATATGACATGATGTCCTGATGTGAGAGAAAAGTTTGATAGCAATGAGACTGGAAGAAGTTGAAGAAAACTCTAAATTGTCCTGACTCATGGACCCAGTGTAAGCATCTGCAAATCCTCTGCTATCTTCATGAATCCAACTCAAAAACAATCATCCTTGATCTTGAGCACTTTACCCAAAATAGATACTAACGGATCAAAAGATAGAAAACAAGTCTGGTTAGTAGCAACTCCATCTGCATCACAGTTCACTGCAAGTAAGCATTGAAGATGTTTGGTGGCAAGACCTCAGGCAACCTCATCCATACATGATATGATGATACAACCACCAAGTGCAGGGGCATATGTTCCGCAACATCTCCTGTACGGTAAATGTGTGGATGGGTATCTGGTACAGCAAAAAAAAAATTGGGGAGAGCATAGGATAGGGCAGGGGAAGGAAAATAACATACAAATGTTACAACTCATCATTCGCAAAAGTGAGCATCATTTAACATTACAGAGAAATGTATTGGCAATTTGAATTCAAAATTCAAATATGAATATGGAATATCTGATTGTTGTATCATATATAATCATAAACCTAACTGTAACAAGTCTCCATATTAATGAGAAATGAAAGTATAACAATCATATCTGAGCCATAAGGGCTTGCAGGTAGAAGATAATGTCGCCAAGTCCCCAAAACATTCAAGACATCTGGAATGAAGCCCTACGGGAAAGGTATGCATTCCCTGGGAACTGCTAGGCAAGCTCTGAATAATTTGCTTTTACTTCCTCAACAATCAATACAAGTCTTGGACGGAATACAGCTTATACTTATTCCCACTGTAAATTCAACAAGATGCTTGGTTGTGTTGATATATGCTGGAGAGAAGGCATTGTGGTGCAAAAAGTGGATCTCAACCCCTCGTTTTGGTAAATATATCGAAAAATTACGATTTTCCAACAAAAACTCAGTCATACAGGAAATTTCCTAAATTTGAAGACTTTTGGATTCCTTGCTAAAAAATAATGAAGGTCACTTTTTCATCCATCAAAAACTTCTTCAGTCTGACCACCAGAATTCTCAGTTGAAGTGTTTATCTAATTTTGCACTAATTAAGGATTTCTAAATTTAGATTTTAGCACCAATCATTCCCAGTGCACCACTTGGCACAATGTCATTGGTCAAAGTAGTAATCTTATGTGCCAGTGTGCTCTGCCTATGGAGCAACAATTTAAAACAGCACATGCAGGAAGATTGCCATCTAAGTCATGGCCAAGAGATAAAGGCAATTAAAGAGCATAGAAAACATTTTGAGTAGGCATCTCTCTAGCAGAAAAACATCACAACAAAACTTTGCAAAACTGTAATGCATTTTCATGGAACATAGCTTCACAGGCAGCTTGTAGTGATCACTCACCTTTGAGGGTAAAGATCTTGCATCATTTTCCCACCTTTGAGGGGAAAACTTGTGAGGACCACACTTTGCATTAGCTTGTTAGGACCACTGCTAGAATAACTACTGACACAATAAGATTTGTCCTCTTGATGTGGCTAATGAGATTGTTGCTAGTGTTTGCATTTAAACTTATCTTTTGTATGACAACACAAAACAGAACAACATGTACAGTAGAGCCATTCTTCAAATTTGGCGGGCAAGCTCCTTGAGATCTAAACTAAACCTAAACCTATAAAGTGACCTTACACACCAAACTATAGACAAGATATACAAATATGTATGCTTTACAATTAATTCTTGGGGACTTTTGCATTAAATAAATGAGCATTTGCCTTTGTTATAGCCTTAGCTACAAGCATTTGATTAGTAACAATTATGTCTTGCAAACAAGTTTTCAGATTTCAACAAATCAAAGCAACCTATCTGAACACACAAACAGCACCTTCCAGCTAGCTAAAACAAAGACCAGCCATTTCAATTCAAACAAGATTTTGAAATAACAACACATAGAAGACATTTGATTCCAAAAATTAAACAGTTCAGTTGTATACAAAGGCACAAGCTTGGTAGGTAACCTCAATACAAAGCTTGATGGTAAAATCTACTTCCAATTCAGTTATTGGAATTACATAGTAAACCAATTGAATAATATTTTCTGCAGCATAAGCATAGTAACAATTATCATTCTAGATGTCTTGTCCTCAAAGCACTTATTTATAGGCTACAATGAACACAGATTGTAGGGATTTAAAATAATAATTAATTATCCCCAAAAATCAATATTTTAAAGTGAAAACATTTAAAGCTGCAAAAAACTAGGAAAGAAAGGAACTTTAAAACAAAACTATTATAAACCACTAACAAAAAAATCATCTAACTAAATTGAACTAGAAATAGGCCCTCAGCTCTTCACCCAAAAATGGAACACCAGAAATAACAATTGCCCCATGTAGCTATTGATATATATAGTGATTTGCCCACATGAACGGCCTTTATGATTCTGAACCCATTCCTCACACTAAAACTAGTGAATCTCTTGAAGAACTCACAACCCCATCTGCCATGAATCAATGACAACTCCATCAAGCTAACCACTAACTAGTTTCCTGCCTTGATCTTGTCAACAATTTTCAAATCTAGGATGTTCATGTGCACGAGCAATTTATCTCACAAATAATGAATATCATTCACTAGCACCATTTTTGGCTTGATCACATGCTCATGAAGTTACCTCTTGAAAATTCAATCCTTTCATAGATGATAAAAATGGTGAATAAAAACCTCCAAGGAGATGTAGGATTCAGTCTCTATCACTGCAAAATGATCATAATACTCAGGACAGCAGCAAAAGATGTTTAAATGCAGCACTTCCAATGTTTGATTCAGCGGAAAAACCTCCATGCAGCAACAACATCTTGATTCTCAACAAAGGTGAGACTCAAAAGACCTACTGAAACCCCAGTTGCAACCTGCAAAAAGATTTGAAAATCCTGCAAAAAATGACAATGAACATTGCTCTCATGCTGGGAAAGATGGCAAACTTCAAGTTTAAGTGTTCCTTATTTGATTTGTGCTTTAAAGCAACACTAACTATCTTAAGGTGCTCACGATTTATTGTCTTCATAGCCAAAACAAACAATCTTGTAGCAGGACCTACCTTCCCAAAGCCAGTTGCTTTCCTTATTTTTTTTAATTTATGTGTTATTGCAGCATTGTTTATATCTATAAATTGTCTCCATCACATTCACAATGTCTCAAAATAGAAAAGACCCTTGTTGGAAACATGCCATTATCACCCCTAGGCAAAAACAAGAAGTAGCATGTTTTCATTGCAAAACAACTATGCTTGGGGGTGGCATTAATAGATAGAAATACCACCTTGCATGTATACCGGGCTGAGATGCTAATCCTTGCAAAAAAGCCCCTCCTGAGGTAATGTCTGAAGTGCGAATGCAATTGGAAACCTTCGAGAAACAAAAAGAGTTAAAAGAGAGAGGAGATGGCAACCATGTGTGGAGTTGGAGATTCGGGTTCTTCCATGCCTCCAATTCCTCCACGGGCTACACCTTCAGTTGTGGGTAGTGGTAGTGGTAGCATTAGCATTGGGCCTAGAGTTTGTAGATCTAGGCCGGATTCATATATTTTGCCACACACTACTCCGGGTTCTCAACCGTCTCTTGAAAGCATGGGTTGGAACAAGGATAAACATGATGCAGCCAAAGTTGCAATTGGAGACTTCTAGTTTTATTGCGACATTCCATTTCATGCAGATAGGTAATTCTTCTTTTGTTTTGTTTTAAAATATATACCTTGATAGTTGATTCTTTGTCTCTTGAATTTTTATTTTTAGAGCTATGTTGAATTCAAATTGAAATTATACATTTTTCAATACTTATTTTATTTAATTTATTTATGTTAGGTCTCCATATTGGCAAAATATGATTGATGCAATTACTGTTTGTGGGGCGAAGTTCAAAGCCCCTACTAATGAAGAGATAAAAGGCCCCTTTTAACCCAAAAAGCGGCTGATGTGAAAGCCACAATAGAGGAGTAGTGAGACATTTGGAGGAAGAAGGGTTGCACCATCATGACTGATGGTTGGACCGATAGAAGAAATAGGACATTGCTCAACTTTCTTGTTTCTTCCTCAGGTAAATATTTTACTTCCTAAAATGCATTGATTTAGTGATTAGCAATCAAGATTTTAAATTTATATTTTATTGAATCATTGATTTTGTTTCTTTTTCAGGTGGTACCGTGTTCATCAAATCTATTGATGCATCTGGCAACACCAAAAATGTTGAATTCCTTTGTGAGGCTTTGTAGGGTGTCTTGGCTGAGGTAGGGGAGGAGAATGTGGTGCAAATAGTCACGGATAATGTAGCAAATTATGTTGTTGCAGGTAGACTATTGATGGATAGGCACCCATCATTGTTTTGGACACCTTGTGCCGCTCATTGTCTTGACCTCATATTGGAGGATCTTGGCAAGCTTGCCTAGATCAAAACATGTGTGGAGACCGCAAAGAACATTTGTAAGCATATATAATCACCCATGGGTCCTCAACCTTATGAGGCAATATACGGGACATAAAGAGTTGGCTCGCCCTGGGATAACGCGCTTTGCTACCAACTTCAACAATGTACAATCCTTACAGTGGCCAAAGGGAGCTTTGAGGCGGATGTTTGTTAGTGAGGAGTGGACTTCCTCAACATATGCTAAGACAAATTCATGGGATGAAGTGGCAAGTTGGATTTTTGATGAGCAGGGCTTTTGGGTACCTAGTGCAAAGATCGTCAAGGTAAATGTAATTAGTAATTAGTTTAGTAATTCTACATTATATTTTCATTCTTATTTTTATTTTATTTGCTTATTTTGTTGACTCTTACTTATGTCAATGTTTGATAATAATTGCGATTCACAGAGCCTTTAGTGGTTCTATTACGAGTTGTTGATGGGGAGAGAAGCCCGCAATGGGCTACATATATGAGGGCATGGATAGGGCCAAAGAGGCAATTAGATCCATTTATGGGGGAGTTGATAAGTATTGCCCCATTTGGGAGATCATTGATAGACGATGGCACCTCCAACTTCAAAAGCCCCTACATGTAGCAGCATACTTTCTCAATCCGGCATTCCAATTCTGCAAAGAACTCAAGGCAAAAGAGGAGGTTTTGAGTGGGCTATACACAGTTATCGAGCGGATGTTTGATTCTCATGTTGGAGCCCAAATTGTCGCCGAGATAGAGATTTTCAAACTTGCACAAGGAGATCTCATTGCAAGAGATATATGCAAGACTACTCAATCAACATTGCAGCCAGGTAAAAATTTATTAAGGGCATAATAGTAGTTTAAAAATTACCACATTTTAATCTTTTATATTACTATTAAATATTCAAACTTAAAGTTGGACAATGAGATTTCTTCTTTTTCTTTTTCTCATCTCAAATACATGATGAGAGAGATTTGGTGCTAAAGTACCAAATCTTCATAGGTTTGCGGTTCGAGTGTTGAGCCAACCATGCAGTGCTTCAGGTTGTGAGTGCAATTGGAGTATATTTGAGGACATACACTCCAAGAAGTGCAACAGGTTGTCAGTGCAGAGGTTGAATGATCTTGTTTATGTTCATTACAACTTGTGCCTTCACCATAAACAAATATTGGGTAGTGACTTGTCACCCATCACGTTGGAGGAGGTTGATCCACAATCAGATTGGATCACTAAGGCCAAGGATCCTGTTTTTAGTGATGAGGACCTTCATTGAGTCAACCAAACGGATCGAGGGGCAGAGGTAGTAGCCATGGCAGAGGAGAAGGATAGAGCACGAGGAGACACCTTGGATGCTAGTTTGGGTGCCACTGAGTTTGAGACGCAAGCAGAGATGATGGCTACATCATCATCCAAGACTTATCTTAGACATCTACGCAGGAGGACTAACACTTAGTGATGCAATCTCCTCTAAGCCATAGACTTATACCTTTTGTTTTGATATATGTTTGGAACTTTTGATGCCATGGATTTCATATTCCATGAGTATTGTATACATTTGACAACATTTATATATCTAATTGTTTTGACTCTTATTACTATTATTAGTATTACTAATTTACTTCAACTAAACTTTGCATTTATACTTATGTGATTGATGTATGTTTGTGTATGGGATCATAGTAGTTTCTATTTGATGATGTTATTTTGTCTTTAAGGTTTATTTATAAAGGGTGCATGAAACAAGTTTTAAATCCTTAAAAATCTCTAAATTTCTTGGGGTTTTCTATTTGTTGAATCTTTGTCGAGTCTTGGGCGAGTCTGGGCTCTGAGTCCAAGTCCGAGACAAAGTTGGTTTATCGAGTCCAAGGCGAGTCCAAGTCTAGTAACACTAGTCTAAATTGATCTTGGATTTCAATCAAGGTGAGCTCCTGATTGGATTGAGCTTTCACTCTTTGTGGAAAAACAGGCATGAGAGGTCTAGCCATGGCTGCCCTCTAGTGTTGATTGGCTGCTCCATGCTGACCTGTATCATTTCTCTGCCCATTATTGTCTCTGTTACCTTCATTGTTGACTCCCAATCGGTTCAACCTCTCAACCAACTATGTGAGTTGCTGATTGGTTTCTTGAGCACGTTGGGCTACCATTTCTTGTCCCCTAACCACAACATCCAAGAGAAGTATCATCCAATCTAGTTAAACATTTTCTCTTTTAACCCTTTCACCCATATTTTCAGAACTTGTTGATCCTACTGAGTGTGTTTAAGAGTGTCATTCCTCCCTCTTAGAAGACCAATGCTCCCACAAATCCTCTTCCCGTTTTCTTAACCTTTCGAGGTATCTTCTCTCTCTATCACTAATGCTCATAGAAATACATTACTCACTAGCTGGTAGACCTGTTTTGTGCTTTGATACCACTGTAATGACCACCCATGATTTTTTTTATTTGTTTTGTTCAGTGTAATGTGAATTGCAGGTTTGTTTTGCATTCAAGTGTTTGCAACATAACATGACATTCTTTCATAACATAGCAATAAAGAAAATCAACCATGAAAATGCATTATCCTCATATTGCATCATTACAGCATATATTTGTTAGTTTGTATTATCTGATCATATAAAACTAACATGGTATCAAAGCGGGTATAAGAAGATCTAGATCAGATTTATACAAGCAGCACTATCCTCCATTATAGTTCTCATCTTGAAGGCATCCATCCTATTGTCAAGATGGTGAACTAGGACAGATCTTTGAAGGTGAAGTTGGCATAGTGCAGATACTTCATTATCATCATCTAAGTCTTAGTTTGATGAGACACAATTTCAGGCTATAGATTTTGAGTCTACTTCGACTTCCCTTGTTTGTGTATTCGATGTAAGTCAGGTTCTTGCAAAGGAGATACTCATCAAGATTTAGAGCTCCTGCATCGGGCATATCATTTGATACAAATACATGCAATTTGAAGAATTCAAAATTTTGTGTAATGAGAAATCGAGACTCTTCATTCAGAAAGTTTGTCGAAGATATTCGTGAGATACTCCCAAGTTGATTACCAGGAATCTCGGCTACTCATGAAGAGATAAGTATTCTTTGTTTTATTTGAATTCACCATTCTATGCTGAAATTCAGTTTGCTAAGCTGTGCAAATCTGACCGTGGTTATTTGAATCATGTGTATTTAGTTAAAATCGTAGGTTCTCTTGAATAATGATCATTGGGACAATATCCTTTGGAGATATCACTACTCCTTGCAAATTATGGAGACCTTTTGAGTGTGACTCTAAGATGAAAAGAGAACTGCAACTTCATTGTGATAGGATGATCACATCGATAACATTCTCCTTTTCACATGGGCTGTGATGGTGTCTAAGAGACCTGATTCTATGTTGTACATGTTGGCTGCATAATGTATCTAAGAAATCTGAGTTGAGCAGATTGTCTCTTGTTGTGCTGAGAATAGCTGTTTTTGAGAGAAGTAAAAGATGGAAGAAAGATATATCAGTATCAATAAAGATAAGTTTTATTACTTCTTTATTTTGATCTTTTGATATTTGCTGCATCTTTCACTTATAGTTTGTGTTTTATAAACTATCACTAATCCTTTAAAATGAAGGATGAGATCGAGTTGCAAAATGGCTGCAACCAAATCACTTGAGAAGTAAGTATTTTATAATGTTCATGAATTCTTGTGTAGTTATTAATTCATGCTATAACATTGTTTATATATGCTTCTAGCATTTCTCTTCGAGATAAGTAATCTCTCTCTATAATGCTTCCAGGATGGATCAAGAAGCAATAGGGTGATGAGAGATCGCATAGAAGAGTTTAAGGCATCTTGTGTGGAAGTCATGCTGAATGAAGAGATGATCAAGCTTGGAGTCATAGCTTGCAGTCATGGGACTATATTGATGGCTGGAGATATGTCTCAAAGAGGAAGTACATTTCAGGTTGTCATTGTGATCAACTTCTTCGAAGAGGAAGAATTAACCTTCAAAGGGAGTCTGGCAATTCATCAGAAGCAACCTTGGACGAGGAGGTCAGGATTTTGATGTAAGTACTTGGAGATTCAGAGGGAGTCTACTGAACCAGAAGTGGTGTTCCAGATCCATGTATGAGAGGTTTGATCGATACTTGCTAAGCTTGGGCTTCTCCAAGAATGATGCTGATTCAAAACTGCACTTCAAGGTAATTGATGGTGAAGCATTGATCTTGGTTCTCTATGTTGATGTTCTATTTCTTACTGGTGAAGATTACATCATTATCAAATGTAAGAAGGAGCTTGCTTCTAGATTTGAAATGAAGGATCTTAAGTACATGCATTACTTCCTTGGTTTAGAAGTGTGGCAGAAGTCTAATGAGTTTATTCTAAGTCAAGGGAAGTATACAATAGACATTTTGAAGAGATTTGATATGATGGATAGCAAATCCATGTCTACACCTATGGAAACCAATTTTAAAGAAGTTAAAGGAGGCTGCAACTAGTTCAAATCTAGTGGATCCTACTATGTACAGGCAGTTGATTGGTTCATTAATGTATCTAGTTAACACTAGACCAGATATCTGCTATGCAATGAGTGTACTTAGTCAATTCATGTGTGAACCAAGACAGATACATCTTATTGCAGCTAAACATATCCTGAGATACTTGCGTGGCACAGTTGGATATGGGTTGAAATATTCTACAGGTGTGGATTTGGAGCTGCATGGTTTTATTGATTTTGATTGGGTAGAGTGTGTCACGGATCGGAAGAGTACCTCTGGTTGTTGCTTTAGTTTGGGATCTATTATGATATCCAAGTGCAGCAGGAAGCAGTCTTCAGTAGCATTGAGTACAGCAGAGGCAAAATACATTGCAGCTTGTGTGGCAGCTCGTGAAGCAGTGTGGCTTCGTAAGCTCCTTGCAGGATTGTTTGGACAATCAATGGAGCCTACTATCATTCATTGTGATAACCAGAGTTGTGTGAAGCTTTCTGTCAATCTTGTGTTTCATGACAGAACAAAGCATGTTGAGATCAAATACCATTATATCAGAGATATAGTATTGAGGAAAGCTATACAGTTGAAGTATATCAATACTGATGAGCAGACGGCAGACATTCTCACCAAGCCTCTCTCCAAGATAAAGTTTGTGTACTTTCGAGATAAGTTTGGTATGGTGGAGAATACAGCCTTAACTGAGAAGGAGTCTCAGTGTCAGTGATCCTCTTTAATGAGTTCTCCTCTGTGAGAGAAGTTCGAGGTGAAATCCCTTGTTAATGAGTTCTTCTCTACAAGAGAAGTTCGAGGTGAAATCCCTTAATTCTACCCTCTGGGAGAGCCATGGTGGATGTCATGTGTGTGACTCCATGACAACATCACGTGAGGGAATCCGTGATGATTTATTTGTACTTGTGTTTCACCCTCTGGGGGAGCCATGGTGAAAGTCACGATGAGGTGACAACATCACATTGAGTGATGAGCACTTGTACATACCATCTATGGAGGTAGCCATGATGGTTGATATCACGATGAGGTAATATGCTTTCACGATGAGGTGATAAGCTCTTTTCTTACATGGATGTAGCTATGTTGATTGACATCACGATGATGTGATGTGTCTTGTACAAGTGGAAGTATTCCTCCCTAGCTGAGAGGGAGAGTTGATGATAAAGCAGCGTCAAAAGTAATACTTCCAGATTCGAATTCAAATGCTATATTTAAATTTAGTCTTCTGAATTCAAATCTGGAAGTATTACTTCTAACGCTGCTTTATCATCAACAATATTGACAATGACATCCAATGAAATCAAACTTATTAAAATAATTTGCAGACCTAATAATAGTAGTTTCAAACCTGATAACAATCCCAAATGAGGCTCTTAAAGACATAAAATGAGAAGCAATACATTCAAACGATGCACCCAAACCAAGCTGTGATGTAGGCCAGCTAACCAAAACTCGTATTCTTCAACGAACAGCTGCACGAACGCTATAGAAGGCAGATTGCAGTTCTATAGAACAACAAACCTGATTATGCACAACTCTCAAAGTGGTACGGCTCCCTAGGAGGGGCAATTTGCTCCCTAAAATCAGAACTCCACCGAAACTTGCAAATAAATACTTGAAAAGTGGCACCCAGCTGTGAGGATTCCTTTGCAACAATACCCAGAACGAGTCCTTGATCATGCACAAAGTTATGAACAATTTTGCACTTCCAGCCACTATAAAAAGTGAGTTTCCAAAATTTTGGAAATGTATATCAGACCTCTATTAAAGCGTATTTAGCACCTCTAATCATCACCCAAATGAAGCAAATCAACAAGCACATCAAAATCTTCAAACCCACATCAAAACACTAAGAAAATCTTCATACTAGAAACCCTAGAACGATCAATCTTTTTAAAACAATGGTGATTCCTGAGGTAGAATCACTCCAACCAGCTAGGATGGGGCAACTAAAGGAGAGGACTTTTGTCCTCAACCAGCAATGTGTAATTTTTGGAAACAATCCAGTAGAGTCTCCTTAAGTTGTCAAACCCTCCATATGCAAATGAGAGCTCAAACTCATATTTATAAAGTGAGGGAAGAATTAGGGCAACTTGCATTTGAATTTGAATATATTTTCCCTCTTATTTCACTTTATGAAATGACATGAAATTACCCCAAGAAGGCGTCCAACTTTTTGCCTCCAAAATTCCACTTTTGATTTATTTTTAAAATTAACATTAAGCCCAAACTAGGTGTCCCACCTTATGAGGCATAACATTAGCCTTAAAAAATGATAAATAAACCTCTTTTCGAAGCATCCACTTGAAATACATTGCCCCCTTTTCTAAAACAACATTGCTCACCTAGGCGGGGGGGGAGGGAGGAGAGGGGGTCTTTTATAATGTTATAACATAAGTCGTAAAATCACCGTTTGAAGACTTTAGTGAATAATATGCCAAAACATTAGAACTCGCCCAACAGCTGCCAAGCACCGCCCAAACTGGAAACCCTACACGACACTATTGCCAAGACTAGTTACTAAATATAGCACTTACTGAAAATAGTGAGTCAAATCACCGAACTGGCCCAAATAAGGAACATCAAAAAAGGGGACATTACATGTTTCCAATTTAAAACATCATATTCTCATATAACTTGTACATATTATGTGCTTATGAGGCAACATAATACTTTTTTTTTTTGTTACATCCTAACATGCCAATCAATAAGACAAGCTGACCAAAAATGAGCTTCACTGCAAATGATTTTTCAAGATTATTAGATGAAGTATAGAGTATTTAGAATGCGTTATGTTGTTTAGATGAAAGCTAAACTAAGTAGGCTATCCAACTATGTTCAGTTCTTCTTTTTTTGAGTTATGATGTTTGGTACATGAATAGTGAGTTTGTTATTTGATTCATATTTAGGGGAAAATATCACACACACTATCTGAAAATATCGTCCCAATCTGAAATTGCTTGTGGACAAGCGATATTGGGGAGGGCAAATTGTCATGCCCTCCGCCATATATCACAAACCCCCCGATCGCAACCTGTCCAAAAATTAATGATAATCGCCGATATGGAAGTGATGACCAAGGAGACTCTTCAAAAGGTTCAATGAGAATTAATTAAGGGAGATGTCAATGCAGCGATTCCATAAAGAAGCATATAATTAATGATTAAGAGAGATTTGAGGGCAGCGCTTGGGTGAAAGGATGTGTCCCTTGTTAGGATAACCAATGAAAGGATGCGACTCTCCCCACCATGAAAGATATAAAAGGGAGAACAAATGATTGGGGAGGGGCATCAAGTGAAGGAGATTGGAAAAAGGAAAATAAGAAATTGAAACATAAGATATCTACTGGAAATAAATATTGTTTCCAACAAGAATATTATTGGAAAGTAAGTTTGAGAATATAAATTAGGAATAGCTATATATATATCATAATTGCATAATGATATTTTATTACCAATTAATATAGTAGATTCCTTTAGCAATCTATTTTGAATTTATTGAAGTGTTTTGCAAATAGGGAGGCAGATACTTCCAAGTTCACAAGAGGTGAAGCACCGGCCTTTCCTTCATCAAGCACACCACCCCATGATGCAACGCTCGTGGGCCAGGAGGCGTATGAGTGCTCCTGGGCTTGTTGAGGAAGGTTGTCTTCATGCATCTTATCAAGCAAGCCACCTTGAGATGGATGGAATGGAGCTCCTCCCATGCTCGTGGGCTAGGAGGCAAATGAGTGTTATTGGGCTTGATCAAGGAGGATGGAGCACCTCCAAGGTGGACTAAGGGATGGAGTAGGCCTAAGATCCTGTCATGTTTGTGGGCTAAGAGGCAGATGAGTGCTCTTGGGCTTGAGGGTCCTCTCAAGTATTCCACCTCGTGATGTATGGACAAGGATCCACCCATGCTCTCGCAATACAAGGACAACCATCCTTGAGATTGCGGTTTGCAAACATTTCAAGTGAATTCCTAATATGATTGGCTATAGGAATATGCCTTGGAATAATCATTAATGATGTTAAGGTATTTTGAATTCAAATGTTAATGATGCTTTGAACTATAGATATAACTATTATGGTGTTTTAGCTATGATGTATCGCTCTAAATATTATAATATTTTATGTATTAATTTGAATATTACTGTAAGGTTGATACTTATTACTAATATCATTTTCCAATGATTAAAATTGTTTTACAAGCCTAAAAAACCAAGAATTTACCAAAAGGGGGTATTCAATTGTATCCATCGCATCATTATTGTTGTCATCGTTTGTATTTGCCATCAAAGAAGTCTTACCACAAGGGATGTTTCGAACCTTTGTCATGTTGACCATGCTTATTTGGTGCAGATAGTAGGTGGCCGCAACAACCTTTTCTACAATCCACAATATTCTGAAAACCTCCACATGTATCACTTTGCTTTTATATTCAAAGTGTTGATGGTGTTTACAACAAGATTTGGCCTCTTAAAGGAATTGCGACCTTCATAATTATTGCGATTTCAAGGAGCGGATAAACTTCAAACCAACCTACACTTCCTTATATCCAAAGCCCTTAGAGAGTGATCATGTTACAAACATTATTAAGTGCAATCCATTTGATATAGCAATATCCTTAATAAGACAACACTGGTAGATGTGGCTCTTTGGTACTATGATCAGATTTAATGCTACGACTAGAAAATGAGGTGTGGCAATTTCTTGACAATTTTGCCCAAGGATATATCTTTAAACCTGTGCAGAAGATTTGGGTAATTTTTCCTTATCATAAATCATGATACGCTTTGCCTTGCCCTCAAACTCGCAGAAGATGTATGAGGGGCATTTAGAGGTTAATCTTATTTTAATTTCAAGGTCTGGCCTCCTTGTTGAAATGGTAATTGATTATCGTTGTTTGTTATTAGCAAAGGAGAGGAATACTCCTTAAATAATTGTTTACAAGACAATGTTTCTAAAAATAAACAGTCATGAACTAAAACAATAAATTGAAAGTTGCTAAAACTAACTAAAGCAAACTAAGTTAACAGAAAGTGAACTAGCAACTAACTAATAACTAAGATGACCATTAAATATTACAATAATACTTTAATACCCCCTTAATGGTCATTCTACTAACTACACTAAGTCTACCCATAATTTGATGGTCTTTTGGCCATGAATGCATAAAAAGAAGACTCCTTCTACTCAGTATGCTCTGCAACATGAGCCTTATGCTGAGACCCTTCTTGGTTGGACTTCTAATCAGCCAACCACTTCCTCCAGTGCTTTTGCATATGACCAATCTTACCATAGTAGTGGCATGTGAAAGACTTCTTGGAGCTATCCTCCGATTTTCCTTGTCCTTTCTGCTAAGTGTACTTGCATTTTCCATTGTCTTTGGCAGTAAATGCATGTTCATCACTGGGAGACTCATTGCTGCTCCCAAACTACTTCTTCCACCTATCCTGTTGCAAGAGCTTGTTGCACAGCTCATCAAACATCAAGTCAACATTTGTGGAGGTAATGTTGAGAGTTTCAATGAAATGCTTGTAGGATCATGGCAACCTTTTTAGCGTGATCACCACCATATCCTCCTCTTCCATCTTGCAACCAACGGCCTCCAATTGATTGCAGATGTCTTTGATCTTCATAAGATGATCCTACAAAGACATCTTGTCATCCATCATAATGGAAAACAACATTTTCTTAAGCAAGAACGCACTGCCCTTGTCTAAGGTTTCATGAAGATTCTTCAAGTGTTTCTAGATCTCTGCAACAATCTTACCAGATGGTATTTTTGGTAGCATCTCATCAGTGACAGATAACTTAAAAAGCATAACCGCCTCTCGATTGCTTCCATCATACTTGTCCTAGTCCTTTCCCATGGTGGTGGGACGAGCTTTTGTACCCATAACAAGTTAATCCAGACACTGATACTCAAAGTGGTGAGCATCCTCTACTTCCATGTGTTGTAATTTTTACCATTGAACCTCTGGCTATTTTTCAACATGATGTTGGTCAAAGATGTCATCCCCCTTCTTTTCCAAAGGCACGAAAAATGAGGTAATCAACTAACACGAATCCTAAGGCAATCAGTTGGTTCCATGATTTTTTTAAATCGCCAAAAAATCTGAGGTTCAAAAACCCATGATTTTGTCCAAAATTCGAGAAAAAGATTCTGCAAATATGCGGCAAGATGGATGAATTTTTCAAAACAAGCAAACTTCGCCCAAAAACCCTAGGCGGCAAAAAACACACGATTTTTTCTTGTGCAGAAAAAAAAAATGCCAAAAAAACGGTGCCCTAGTCACCAAAACCAAGCTCACAATTTTGCAAACCAGCCTCATGATCTCCTGCAAGAAAAAATTGCGATGCAAAACCAACGAATCTATCTCAATCACACACCTAAAAAGATACATTTGTGCCCTACATAAAAACCCTTTGCGATTTTTTTCAAAAAAAAAATGTAGACACGACGAAGAAATCGAGATTTTCAGGCATGAAATCGCATGCAAACACAGGGAGAAACCCGCACGATATGAAGGCCACAATTTTTCTACAAGAAAAAACACAAAATCGCCAAAAAAATGGACACAATTTCCACTAGAAAAAGACATGATTTCTTGCAGGTTGCAACTCAAAATCTTGCGCAAAGGAAGAAACCCATGGGCCAAAAAGAATCACCCAAATACTGCCTCAAACTCACCCAGAAATAAGTTGCAAAAATCAGGAAAAAATACCCTCAATTTTCTTCAGCAAACCCACGATTTTGAAAAAAAATTCAAAATCTTCAAGAAAAAGCCACAAATTTTGTCTCAAAAAATTTGCCAAAAAAAAAACCTCAATTCTTAGCTGATAAAAATCCTTGCGATTTTTAACAGTCAAGTAAACCTTCGATTTTTATCAAAAAATCTAAAAAAATTTCCAAAAATTTCTTAGGAAAAGCCACGAATTTTATTAAAAAAAACCGCCAAAAATTAGTCTAAGCTCTTATACCATGAAATGGTAATTGATTATCGTTGTCCGTTATTAACAAAGGAGAGGAATACTCCCTCAATAATAGTTTACAAAACAATGTTTCTAGAAAGAAACAATCCTGAACTAAAACAATAAACTGAAAGTTGCTAAAACTAACTAAAGCAAACTAAGTTAACAGAAAGTGAACTAGCAACTAACTAATAACTAAGATGACCATTAAATATTACAATAATACTTTAATACTTGTTGTAAGGGGAAATGTTTGTATCAATTAAAAAATTAGAGGGATATAGAAATTTCATTATGCTCTTCCATGATGACTAAAACAGAGACATAATATCATTGACTATATACTTCAAAAAATGAATCTAATGATTTAATTTACCCTTGTGGACATCCATCCTTGAAGCCTATAATTGATAAGCAGAATATTTCAATTTCATTATGGAGGACCTTAAAATTCATATCCTTACCTTTAAATTCAAGCATCCCCTTTTTCTATCAATTACATAATCTGTGGGGTATTTGATAAAACAATTAACCATATAAGAAACTTCTATAATTACTTATAAAACATTTTTGGCTCTTGTAATGTCCATTTTTAATTAATTAGCTTATATGGATTCTATCCTCATTTTCCCAATAAGAATATAGAAATATTTTAATAAAGGGGCCAAGGTTAGGAAAAATAGAAGCAAGTTGTAACAAATAAAATAATAGCTTATGGGGGCATGAATTTTAGAAAGAGGTGTTATAACCTCTTGGAAACTTGACAGCTTCTTCATAATAATTTATATGACAGCTCATTAATGAGGAGTTCCAAGTTAGGATTCATAACAAAGTAGAGGCTATTTTCAGGAAAGAATCTCATTAATATTTAATTGCTATCTTTGAGAAGAAACAGTACATTGGAATATGTGCCCTGCTGATGCTATATATTGAATCTATCATAGTTTGAGCATTGTGTTCAGCTATCAATCAAGGACAAAAACCCCTGAATTTGGAGATCAAAGAACGAAAACCCTTTGGTTTCTTGAGGGCAATCTCATTCAGAGGTTGTATTTGTGCTGAAAGCTTTTGTTTTATTTTTCAGCAAGTATTTATATTTGGAGCAGCAACATAATGCAATAGCAAATTTGATTCATATTTATATGTTGTCTATTTGATGATATTCCAGCATATTTGAATATGTTTATTCAGCTCCAGCATATTCGTATTGTACATGCAATCTATTGTTGCATCTTTTGAGCTTTGTTGTTCATTTGAATGTATATAAAAATCATTATTCATCCACCTTATGATCTCACCTGTCCCTTACAGGATTTTAGTGATCAAAAATTGTTGAATAATAGTATTGTCACTATATGGTCTCACCTCACCTTCATGGATCATTGGTGATCAGAAAGTGGCAAATATTGTATATTAAAATTTGGTGAGGCCATTACAGCTCTTGAATTTTGAATGAATTATCTCATTAGGAACTTGGGTAGCAAATATCCTATTGTAACTTTTTATGGCTGAAATCTAAAATAATGAGAAGAAATGGCACAATAAAGCACACCACTTGAAATCGCGGCAGAAACCAGTAGTATAATGTTGAATGGAACAGCATATTTAGAGAACATAAAACTTACAAACCACCACTAATATTGATCCCATTTTTAGCACAATAGCAATACCATTTATAGATTTGATTTTTCTTCTTTATAACCAAATATAGAGATGATGTACTTTCCCTTCATATCCATCTTATTCGGTAATTAAACAGCATAAATAAAAATTAACACAGGTGAAAATGCAATCATTTATGTTACACTGCAAAGAACTAATGCCGAGATATAAATTATTTTTACACTGCACATTATTGGAGATAAAAGGAAAACAAGAGAAAAAGCTTACGGTGGAGTTCGAAACACAATCCCAAAAACTTTGTTCTCATCATCATTTGATACAGACATCACTTCTGCACCAGTTTTCTTATGCCTGTACAAAATGGCAGTTGACTTGTATTCATTTAGGAATTGTTCTTCTACCTTTTCAAATCCAAGGTCCCTTACAACGTCTGGGCTAGCTTCTGCCAATTTTGCAGTACAAGATTTATTGTCAAAAATCTTCAATCTGAAATGAAAACTAGTTACTTAAGGTTATACTAATAATGAAATTGAATACTTTTTCAGCAGAATCTAGATGCCTTGTATTTCTTGAAAAATAAACCAACCTAATTTTTTTATTTTAAACACCTGCAATACTTTTTTTACTATATGAGTTTCTATCTTGAAACACAAATGAAAGTATCAGCTGTATCTTCCTGTGAAACATATATTTTATTATCATATAATTCCAACAGAAAATGTCACATGGGACTCAAACAACATTTCTTATAGTAAAGCACTACCGACTGGTCCAAAGACACTAACACTAAACTAAGTCACTACAAATAAAAGGTGATAAATGGTAAACATGTCAAAGAAAAGCACAAGTGTATATGAATTTTACAACTTGCACCAAAGAATACATACAATATTTATCCCATCCTGTATCAAACCATGATTACAAATCTTGATACAAGGTATCTACAATGATCAAAAACAGCAAGAACCTGTCTTACCTAAAAGCAAGACCCATATACCCAAATTATCGTATTTCATTGACAATTTGAATCTCTAACTTGATAGATAACAATTGAGACTGTCAACTACAAAAGATATCCCTAAAGAAATATGCATGATGTCATGAGATTTGGACAAGTGTACCAATTGGAATTTTGGACAGAATTCATTGTGGTTTTACATTGCCAATTAACTCAAATAGACTTCAGTTTCAATCACAAGTTTCCAAAAAGGCCGAAAAGAGTAAACAGACCAACATTAGGTTGAGAGAGAACATAAACCCTACTAAACAAGAGAAAAATGTCTAAAGTGTACTATTCTGTTTGAAATACTGTTAGCATTTGTTTAACATTCGGACTCCAATTCTCTAGAATGATTTCTGGTTTGCAAAAAGTAATTTGTCAAAGACAGCAACTGGAAGGCTCATAAAACACCTGGAAGGAAAACAAGATTCAAGCTTTTATGTGGTCTGGAGTCTGGACGCTGCAACAAACAGAGTTGAATTAGCCAGCACAATTACAAAAGGCATTGAGTTATAACTGCAGTTTGCCCAACTTGAGGTATAATTCAGTTTCCATCAGGTTAATGAAGAATGGCAAATTTCTTTTGTAAGATTTGAATTGCCTAATCATACATTAACTTGGTTTGAAATGCCCATTCATTGGCTGTGAGAAAATTACCATCAATATCAAAATGGGATGAATTTGAGAAGTTGATTAAGCAACAATTCTATCATTTTTACTATTTAGAGGAAAGCTCTATTAATAGGTAATCTTTCAGGTAACAACGCAACCAAAGTGTTCAAGATTACACAAATGAATCTCACAAGAAGGATGTTCAAATGAGCAAAGCAGTGCAAAATTATGACACCCTCATGAAGAGACTGAACGGCTTCGTACATACTCAAGGAAAACATTTTTATTAGCCAAGCCTAAGGATATAAATGAAGCATGTTCCATAACCCATTATATAGAGATGGACAAGAACAGCAAGGTGGCTCCAAGCCAATAGGGAAAGGTCAATGGAAAGCTAAACATAATGTTACACCTAGTTTTGCAAAGAAGGAATTAGGAAACAATGTGGGCACTATAATGTTGATGGTCATACAGTCAAAACATGTTGGAAATTGCATCCTTACAAGAACCAAAATAAGACTCTAACTTCCCTTGAAAGAAAAGAAATAGATAGCAGTTACAATATAAAGAGAAAGTTGTCGGTGTTTCTGTTCAAAGAGAGGTATGCTTGAGTACCTTAATGGTGAAGGTGGGTGTGCTCCATATTTGAGGTTGTATGTTCAAATCCAGAGGGGGCCAGGGTTGTACAGCTGAATGAACAATATATAAGGTAAAAGATAAAAACAATCCCCTTGTGAAACACTTGCATAAGGGGGATCTCACATGCCAATTTGATGTCTTGCTTGGTGGTGCTAAGAAAAATGACTTTACATTTACCCTTTTAACAAATGAGAATCTTGATAATTGTTAACTTGCCAAACTCTTCCATATCAAGATTCAAATTAAGAAGACAAAACTTGATGTTCCTTTTGACTCTTACTCATAAACAATTTGATTTCCAAAGAGATGTTAAACAAGCTTGGGTTTGCTTACATATGATCATCCTAATCTTTATTATATGGGTTGGGTGAAGCATAGAATAGAGATAGAAGTCACCAAACAATGAAGATTTAAGTTTGGGACAAATGACCATTTCATTAATGAAATTTTGGTAGGTTCCTCTTGATGTTTTTGATGTAGTCGTCCACAGCCCATACATGTGCGTGAGATGCCATTTCATGAAAATAACCAACAAGTACCATTTGGTCAAAGATTGGGAGCATCATCAAAACATATGAAGGTAAATCAAAATTCTCCTTGGTAAGTGTCAATCAAGTCAAAAGATTAATTGATTTTAGTGGGAAGTTTGTGTTGATGTTTCAGCATCAGGCCTCTTACTTCCAGCGGCAGCAATAAATAAAAGGGAATAAATTAAATAATAGCCTTTGGCTATTTAATTTATTGGAGATCAAATCTAGTAAAGAGGTGCTTCACTTTATTAAGGAAAATAATATTTATTATTTCTTTGGGCCGACCCTCCTTGAAGCTTGCACCAGTTAAATTATAATTATATTCCTCCTTGGGCTGACTTCTTGTATTTATTAAGAAAATGTTTTCTTGTATTGGAGGCCGACCTCCCTTGATGTATTCTACCTTGTGTATATATACAAGGTCATTTCCCATTCATTATACATCTATTACACACTTGAAGAAGTTTGCACCTGAGCAACAGGTCAAGAAGTTCACACTTGAGCAGCAGATCATCATTCTATAGCAACATGAAATATTCTCTCTCATTTTTTTGATTTTTTAAACCAAACAATTACAATAGAATCAATCACCCGTTAAGGTTAGCATAACCAAAACGTACATTAAAGAACTCTAACCAAGAATGCGCCCTAAAACCACTTAAGGAGGAGGGGCGAGCATATGGTCAGAGGATCCCTAGGATCTACTGAATCAACAAGTACAAGATTCTATTGAAAGAGAAGTATTTAAACTCGACACCAAGAATGTGCACTCAAGATCCCTTTGCAGGCGAGGTGCTAACATATGGTGAAGTACTACTGCTGAATTAAAAGAACAAGGCGGATAACCAGCCAAAGAGCTTTCCATGCTACCACCAAACAGTGAGGGGAAGAAGATTATAAAACAGAATTATCCACACTGACGGTATACCATTCAGGGGTGCTTTAGTGTGAAGCTAATTAATTAATGCAGCAAAGCTAAAGCTGAAACAGTACTACTGTTTAACAGTTCATACAAAGTGTAAAGCTGCAAATTACAATGTTCAACTCCAATTTCTAAGCACCACTCTTATACAATGTTTTCCGAGTTAGAGAACAAGAGGAGAGAAGATAGAATATGAAAGTAGCGAATGAATTGCTTTATCTCTGAAAACTGTAATTCTGGAAATGGAAATCAGCAACTACAGAATTATATAAAAAGCTCATAACTCGATCAAGATACCTCCGAATGGCGTGAAATCATAGGCATGGATCAAATGGAAGATAGGCGCGTCTGTTGAGACACAGAAAACAGCTCCAAATACCTGCAATGATTAATGGCACACTTTCCAATGCAATGCTGAAAGGTACAGCCCTTGAGAGGGGCGATTTTTCATTATAAAAATGCACGCTCCAAAATAAAATCCGAAATTGCTTGGAAATGGTCGCCTAGACCTTAGGAATCTTATTATTAAATGCCCAGAATGATATAAAATTTGTACATTCAACCATGAGCAAAAACAACATTCAGCTGTATGCAAACAGCAACTATAAAACTGGAAAATACAACAATAATTCACCTTGAAACACAATCTGCTAGTCTGGATGAGAAGTAGCAATAATTCAACTAGGTGTTGTCTTACAAACACGAAATTGAATGAAGAACTAGGAGGTCAACATTCCTCGAAGTAGAAAATGATAAATCATTTTGACAGCATAACTTTAGCAAAATAATGGATACCCAATGCTGGAGCCAAGCCTTACTTTTAAAGGAAAATAGGAAACTGTTCAAGTCCCCCAAGAAGGTACGCCAAAAGCCAAGACTCTTCACATTTCCAAAAAAGAAACAACCCTTCAAAAATATGCCCCACTTGAGAAATGAGGAATTAATAAAAGAAAACCTTTTGACTTCTTCATGTGGCGCCACCCTCAAAGCCCCCTTTTCAAAACAACTTAAGTTCATTCTTTAAGCCAAGGGGTCAACTGCAAATTAGAACCTATTGCTCAATTAACGAAGAAATTCATTAAGATTAATATTTTAATGGCCAAGGCTTAATACTGACAACTGCTTCCAATGACGTGATGAACTTGAAGGCTAACAACTGCTTACTGTCAGAATTAGTATTTACTATAAATAGTAAATAATGAGGAAAGATCACAAAACCTCCAGGACTGGAACCCTTTGAAACACCTCAACGAGCCTACAAGATTCCGAGATAGGTTGATGAGCTAATGACAGGATCATTGCCAAAAGGGGAACATTACACAACATATCATCATTTTGTAGCAGCAGATTGATCTCAAGGAGAAACATAGTTTGTATCTTTGCATCTAGGAGAGGTGTTATTATTCATTGTATCAAATTCGGCCATGTGCTAGGCTTGAGTTGTAAACAGATTTCTGCTCTTATTGCTGCCATATATAAGAGATATAATTGCTGAGTTTTTCTCCCTCGGGTTGGAGGGTTTTCCCAGGGTATCTGTGGTGTTCATTGTCTTATGTGTTGCATTTTCTGAGTGCTTTCAATTTGTATTATCTGATCATATAAACTCAACATGGTATCAGAGCGGGTATAAGAAGATCTAGATCAGATCTATACAAGCAACACTATCCTCCTTTATTGTTCTCATCTTGAAGGCATCCATCCTATTGACAAGATGGTGAACTAGGACAGATCTTGAAGGCAAAATATTGCAGATCTGAGGTTACAAATCATCAGACCTAAGGGCAGATCTTGAAGGCGAACTAGGGCAGACCTTTGAAGGTGAAGTTAGCATAGTGCAGATGCTTCATTATCATCATCTAAGTCTTAGTTTGAAGAGACACAATTTCAGGCTATAGATTTTGAGTCTACTTCAACTTCCCTTGTTCGTGTATTTGATGTAAGTGAGGTTCTTGCAAAGGAGATACTCATCAAGATTTAGAGCTCCCGCATCGAACATGTCATTTGGTACAAATACATGCAATTTGGAGAATTCAAATTTCTGTGTAAAGAGAAATCGAGACTCTTCATTCAGAAAGTTTGTCGAAGATATTCGTGAGATATTCCCGAGTTGATTATCAGGAATCTCGGTTCTTCATGAAGAGATAAGTATTCTTTGTTTTTTGTTTGAATTCACCATTCTAGGTTGAAATTCAATTTGCTAAGTTGTGCAAATCTGACCTTGCTTATTTGAATCATGTGTATTTAAAATCATAGGTTCTCTTGAATAGTGATCATTGGGGACAAGATCCTTTGGAGATATCACTATTCCTTGCAAATTATGGAGATCTTTTGAGTGTGACTCTAAGATGAAAAGAGAACTGCGACTTCATTGTGATAGGATGATCACATCGAGAACATTCTCCTTTCGCATGGGCTGTGATGGTGCCTAAGAGACCTGATTCTATGTTGTATATGTTGGCTACATAATGTGTCTAAGAAATCTGAGTTGAGCAGAGAATAGCTCCTTTCGAGAGAAATAAAATATGGAAGAAAGATATATCAGTATCAATAAAGATAAGTTCTATTACTTATTTATCTTGATCTTTTTGATATTGCTGCATCTTTCACTTATAGTTTGTGGTTTATAAACTATCCTTTAAAATGAAGGATGAGATCGAGTTGCAAAATGGCTGCAACCAAATCACTTGAGAGATAAGTATTTTATAATGTTCATGAATTCTTGTGTAGTTATTAATTCATGCTATAACATTGTTTATATATGCTTCTAGCATTTCTCTTCGAGATAAGTAATCTCTCTAATGCTTCCAGGATAGATCAAGAAGCAATAGGGTGATGAGAGATCGCATAGAAGAGCTTAAGGCATCTTGTGTGGAAGTCATGCCGAATGAAGAGTTGATCAAGCTTGGAGTCATAGCTTGCAGTCATGGGACTATATTGATGGCCGAAGATATCTCTCGAAGAGGAAGTACCTTTCTGTTGATGTTAATGCAGCGTCGGTCTTCACTAGTACATGGGCCGACCTTATAATTAAGTTATACAATGTACTTATTCTGGCCGACTTTATTTGTTATTAAATGTTTATCAAAAGGCTGACCTATATGAAGAGGCGCCAAGAAGGTATATATACAAGGTCACCTTTTTGATGTTAACACATATTCGAATACACAAAAGAAAGTTCGCTATTTTGGCAGAGCAGAATTCGCAGTCATAGAAGAAGCTCATACTTGGATTCGCATACATAGAAGAAGTTCATACTTGAACAGCAGATCATCTTTTGTAGCAGCAAACCGATTTCAAGGAGAAACATATTCATTTGTATCTTTGCATCTAAGAGAGATGCTATCATTCATTGTATCAAATTCGGCATTGTGTTGGGCCTGAGTTCAAGCAGATTTCTGCTCTTATTCCTTCAATATATAAGAGATATATTTGCTGGGTTTTTCTCCCTCAAGAGGAGGGTTTTCCCAGGGTATCTTGTTGTGTTCATTGTCTTATGTGTTGCATTTCTTTTATTCAATTGATTAAATAATCTGATCTAAGAAACACTAACATGGTATCAGAGCGGGTGTGAAAAAGATCGTGATCAGATTTAGTTCGCAACACTTATTCTTTTTCAGTCTATCTTCCAAATTTCTCAAGATGGTGAACGGTCTGAAAATCGAGGATAGACTCGAAGGGATCTCGAACTACATATCATGGAGATTCAGGTTCATGCTAACCTTGGAAGAGAATGATTTGGCTGAGTTTGTGAAAACAAAAGTTCCCGAACCTGAGGGGGAAGAAGAGAAGCTGCAATGGAGGAAGAAAGACACTAGGGCAAAGAAAGCATTGGTTGATTCCGTCAAAGATCATATTGTACCAATTATCTTCAAGTTGGATACAGCAAGAGAGATGTTTACAACCTTGGAAGAGATGTACGAAATCAACAACACCAGTCGTGCCCTTGCTCTGAAGCAACAACTTCATCATGTGAAAATGGAGAAAGGAGAATCTGTTATTACATACTTCATGAGGATTTCAGAGATAAAAGATCAGCTCTCCACTATTGGACACATGATTGATGATAAAGAACTGACTATGCTTGCTCTCAATGGTCTTCCGCTTTCATGGGAGGCATTCATCCAAGGAATCAGTGCAAGATCCGAACTTCCTAAGTTTGATCGATTGAGGATTGATTGCATTCAAGAAGAGTCAAGACTAACAGCAAGGGGGATTGGTCAAAGCTCAAAGAATGAAGAATTACAAGTTCTTACCTCTCATTCATCAAACAAAGGAAAAGGCCTTAAGAAAGGATTCTTCAAAAGGAATCGAGAAGATGGAAATGATGATGCTCCTACCTTCAAAAGAAAACGAGACATGTCCAAGATTCAATGTTTTCGTTGTGATAAGTATGGTCACTTTGCGAGGGTGTGCCCTCAACGACCTAAGCTTCAAGTTGCCACTGCAGATGTTGAAGAAGTCACTCCACAAAAGGACTCCAGTAATTATCTATTTTATTCAGCCTTGTCTAGCAATGTTTCTACGGACTCTTACACTTGGTTGATTGACAGTGGTGCTTCTAGACACATCACCGGATTCAGAAGTCACCTTTCAAACTTAATGGAAAGCAACTCTAGTGATCAAGTTGTTATTGGAGATGATGCTAGATATTCTGTAAAAGGGTTTGGAAATTCCACTCTTCACTTGGATTCTGGAATTTCTTTGGAATTGAATGATGTACTGTTCGTACCAGGGATAAAGAGGAACCTTGTTTCAATTTCAGCATTAGAAGACAAAGGTTATCAAGTTGCCTTCTCTAAAGGGAAAGTTCTTATATGGGCAAAGAACTCCAGCTTCAAATCTGCTCAAGTGATTGGAGTTAGACATGATTGTCTCTACATGTTGTGCACTCGTCCTCTTCAAGCACTTGTGCATAACAATACAAGCATGTGTGAACTTTGGCATCGAAGATTGGCTCACATTCACTTTCGTGCTCTACCTATCATGGAGAAGATGGTCACCGGTCTTCCGAAATTCGATCAAGAACATGAAGGTACATGCAAGGGATGTGCCCTAGGCAAGAACACAAAAGGTATGTTCCATTCCAGTGAAAGTAGATCTAAATGTATTCTTGATCTCATTCATTCTGATTTATGTGGTCCAATGTCTATTGCATCATCTAGTGGTTTCTTGTATTATATTATTTTCATTGATGATTACTCTAGAAAGACTTGGATTTATTTCTTGAGATCGAAAGAATCAGAAGAAGTATTAGTAAGATTCAGAGAATTCAAAGCGCAGATTGAAAATCTGTCTGGGAAGAAGATCAAAGTATTAAGATCTGATAATGGTGGAGAATACACTTCTGGCACTTTTCGAGACTTTTGTATTGAAGCAGGGATTAAGAGGGAGTTCAGTGTTCCCTATAATCCACAACAAAATGGTATTGCTGAAAGGAAGAATAGGTCTATTGTGGAAGCAGTGAAAGCTATGATCCATGATCAAGACTTACAAATCTCTTTTTGGGCTGAAGCATCAAGAACAGCCGTCTATGTTCAAAACAGGAGTCCCCACAGGATCTTAGAGAATAAAACTCCTGAAGAAGCATTCTCAGGCGTGAAGCCTGAAGTTAGTCATTTGAGGATCTTTGGCTGTCCAGTCTATGTTCATATTCCAAAGGAAAAGAGAACAAAGCTAGAACCTTCTGGGAAGAAAGGAATTCTTGTAGGCTACAGTGAGACATCAAAAGCTTACAGGATCTACATTCCAGGACAGAAGTCTATTGAGATTAGTAGAGACGTCACATTTGAGGAAGATGTTGCTTATAGAAAGTCCAAAGGCACTCCGATGGAGGTCGATGAAGAAGAACCTCCTCAAGATATGGAAGTTGACCATATCCCAGAGAATCTGAAGGAGGATACAGAACCTAAAGAAGATATTGATCCAGCTGAGCCTTTGGATCCTACTGATGGGCCTCTAGACATTGTGATTGGAAAGAAAAGACCCCTTTGGGCTCGCAGGACAATGCAGGAAGCAGAAAGGTTTGTAGCTCCAAGAGGAACCTTCAGAGAAAGCAAGAGACCTCACAAGTTCTCTAGCTATGTTGCCTTGATGAGTCAGATTATTGAGTCAGAGCCTTCAAATGTTGAAGAAGCTTCTAGTCAACAAGTATGGAAAGATGCCATGATTGAGGAGTATCAATCTATACTTAAGAACAATGTTTGGGATATAGTTCCTAGACCTAAAGACAAATCTGTGGTGTCTTCTAAGTGGCTCTTCAAGATCAAACATGCAGCTGATGGGAGCATTGAGAAACACAAGGCTAGATTTGTGGCTAGAGGGTTCTCACAAAAAGAGGGAGTTGACTATGAAGAAACTTTTGCTCCTGTGGCTCGTTACACGTCTGTTAGAACCATCATTGCTATTGCCGCATCTAGAGGATGGAAGATTCACCAAATGGATGTAAAGACAGCTTTTCTAAATGGCATAATAGAAGAAGAGGTTTACATTGAGCAACCAGAAGGATTTGAGGTACATGAGAAAGAATCTCATGTCTGCAAGTTGAAGAAGGCCTTGTATGGTCTTAAACAAGCTCCTCGTGCTTGGTATGAAAGAATTGATCAGTACCTTTCAAGTTTGGGTTTCTCAAAGAATGATGCAGATTCTAACCTCTACTTCAAGGTAGTAAATGGTGAAGCATTGATTTTAGTTTTATATGTTGATGACTTGATCATTACTGGTGAAGAACATCTAATACTAAAATGCAAGAAGGAATTAGCTTCAGAGTTCGAGATGAAGAATCTAGGTCTTATGCATTACTTTCTTGGCTTAGAAGTTTGGCAAAAGCCAAATAAGATGATTCTAAGTCAAGGCAAGTATACTGTTGACATTCTCAAAAGGTTTGGTATGCTTGACTGCAAACCTATGTCTACACCCATGGAGTCTAATTTAGATAAGTTGAAAGAAGCTGCAGCTAGTTCAGAACCAGTGGATTCTACGATGTATAGACAGTTGATTGGTTCATTGATGTATCTAGTTAACACTAGACCTGATATCTGCTATGCAGTGAGTGCACTTAGCCAGTTTATGTGTGAACCAAAGCAAATACATCTTGTAGTAGCTAAACATATCCTGAGATATTTATGTGGCACAATTGGATATGGGTTGAGATATTCTTCAAATGTGGATTTGGAGCTGCATGGTTTTACTGATTCTGATTGGGCAGGATGTGTCTCAGATCGGAAGAGTACTTCTGGTTGTTGCTTCAGTTTGGGGACTGCTATGATCTCCTGGTGTAGCAGGAAACAGTCTTCAGTGGCCTTGAGTACAACTGAAGCAGAGTATATTGCAGCTTGTGTGGCAGCTCGTGAGGCAGTGTGGCTTCGTAAGCTCCTTGCAGGATTGTTTGGTCAATCAATGGAGCCTACTATCATACACTGTGATAATCAAAGCTGTGTGAAGCTTTCTGTCAATCCTGTGTTTCATGACAGAACAAAACATGTTGAGATCAAGTACCACTATATTAGAGATATGGTGCAAAGGAAAGCTATACAGTTGAGGTATATCAGCACTGAAGAGCAAACGGCAGACATTCTCACCAAGCCTCTCGCCAGGATGAAGTTTGTATACTTCCGAGAGAAACTTGGTATGGTGGAGAATGCAGCCTTGACTGAGAAAGAGTCTCAGTAATCAGTGATCCTTATTGAGAATGCAACTCTCTGCTGAGTGAGAGTTGAGGTGCAAGCCCTTGTTAATACAATTCTCTGCTGAGAGAGAGTTGAGGTGTAAGTCCTTGATAATGCAATTCTCTGATGAGAGAGAGTTGAGGTGAAAGCCCTTGTTTCCACCCTCTGGGAGAAGCTATGGTGGATGTCATGTGTGTGACTCCATGACAACATCACGTGAGAGAATCCGTGATGAGTTTTTACCATCTATGGGAGTAGCCATAATGGTTAATATCACGTTGAGGTGATATTTTATTTTGTTTTCATTCTAACATAATGTGTCTTGTGCAGATGGTAGTTCATCCCTAGCTGAGAGGGAGTGTTGATGTTAATGCAGCGTCGGTCTTCACTAGTACATGGGCCGACCTTATAATTAAGTTATACAATGTACTTATTCTGGCCGACTTTATTTGTTATTAAATGTTTATCAAAAGGCCGACCTATATGAAGAGGCGCCAAGAAGGTATATATACAAGGTCACCTTTTTGATGTTAACACATATTCGAATACACAAAAGAAAGTTCGCTATTTTGGCAGAGCAGAATTCGCAGTCATAGAAGAAGCTCATACTTGGATTCGCATACATAGAAGAAGTTCATACTTGAACAGCAGATCATCTTTTGTAGCAGCAGACCGATTTCAAGGAGAAACATATTCATTTGTATCTTTGCATCTAAGAGAGATGCTATCATTCATTGTATCAAATTCGGCATTGTGTTGGGCCTGAGTTCAAGCAGATTTCTGCTCTTATTCCTTCAATATATAAGAGATATATTTGCTGGGTTTTTCTCCCTCAAGAGGAGGGTTTTCCCAGGGTATCTTGTTGTGTTCATTGTCTTATGTGTTGCATTTCTTTTATTCAATTGATTAAATAATCTGATCTAAGAAACACTAACACTTTCAAGTTGTCGTTGTGATCAGCTTCTTCGAAGAGGAAGAATTAACCTTCAAAGGGAGTTTGGCAATTCATCAGAAGCAACCTTGGACGAGGAGGTCAGGAGGTTAATGTAAGTACTTGGAGATTCAGAGGGAGTCTACTAAACCAGAAGTGGTGTTCCAGATCCTCGTTTGAGAGGTTTGATCGATACTTGTTGAGCTTGGGCTTCTCCAAGAATGATGTTGATTCAAACCTACACTTCAAGGTGATTGATTGCGAAGCATTGATCTTGGTTCCCTATGTTGATGTTCTATTTCTTACTGGTGAAGATTACATCATTATCAAATGTCAGGAGCTAGCATCTGGATTGAAATGAAGGATCTTAAGTACATGCATTACTTCCTTGGTTTAGAAGTGTGGCAGAAGCATAATGAGTTTATTCTAAGTCGAGGGAAGTATACAATAGACATCTTGAAGAGATTTGGTATGATGGACTGCAAATCTATGCCTACACCTATGGATACCAATTTTTTAAAGAAGTTAAAAGAGGCTGCAGCTAGTTCAGAATTGGTGGATCCCACAATGTACAGGCAGATGATTGGTTCATTAATGTATCTAGTTAACACTAGACCGGATATCTCCTATGCAGTGCTATGCAGTGAGTGCACTTAGTCATTTCGTGTGTGAACCAAGGCAGATACATCTTGTTGCAGCTAAACATATCCTGAGATACTTGCGTGGCACAGTTGGATATGGATTGAAATATTCTACAGGTGTGGATTTGGAGCTGCGTGGTTTTATTGATTCTGATTGGGCAGGGTGTGTCACTGATCGGAAGAGTACCTTTGATTGTTGCTTCAGTTTGGGATCTGCTATGATATCCTGGTGTAGTAGGAAGTAGTCTTCAGTAGCATGGAGTATAGCAGAGGCAGAGTACATTGCAGCTTGTGTGGCAACTCGTGAAGCAGTGTGGCTTCATAAGCTCCTTGCAGGATTGTTTGGACAATCAATGGAGCCTACTATCATTCATTGTGATAACCAGAGTTGTGTGAAGCTTTCTGTCAATCCTATGTTTCATGACAGAACAAAGCATGTTGAGATCAAATGCCATTATATCAGAGATATGGTATTGAGGAAAGCTATACAATTGAAGTATATCAGCACTGATGAGCAGATGGCAGACATTCTCACCAAGCCTCTCACTAGGATAAAGTTTGTGTACTTTCGAGATCCTTAACTGAGAAGGAGTCTTAGTATCAGTGATCCTCTTTGATGAGTTCTTCTCCGTGAGAGAAGTTCGAGGTGAAATCCCTTGTTAATGAGTTCTTCTCTATGAGAGAAGTTCCAGGTGAAATCCCTTGTTAATGAGCTCTTCTCTGTAAGAGAAGTTTGAGGTGAAATCCCTTGATTCCACCCTTTGGGAGAACCATGGTGGATGTCATGTATGTGACTCCATGACAGCATCACGTGAGAGAGTCTGTGATGATTTCCTTGTACTTGTGTTTCACCCTATGGGAGAGCCATGGTGAACGTCACAGTGAGGTGACAACATCACGTTAAGTGATGAGCACTTGTACATACCATCTATGGAGGTAGCCATGATGGTTGATATCACGATGAGGTGATATCTGATATCACGATAAGCTGATATGCTATCACAATGAGGTGATATGCTCTTTTACACATGAATGTATTCATGATGTTTGTCATCACAATGAGGTGATATGACTTGTACAGCTGGAAGTATTCCTCCCTAGCTGAGAGGGAGTGTTGATGTTTCATCGTCGGGCCTCTTACTTCCAGCAACAGCAATAAATAAAAGGGAATAAATTAAATAATAGCCTTTGGCTATTTAATTTATTGGAGATCAAATCTAGTAAAGAGGTGCTTCACTTTATTAAGGAAAATAATATTTATTATATATTTGGGCCGACCCTCCTTTAACCTTGCACCAATTAAATTATAATTATATTCCTCCTTGGGCCGACTTCTTGTATTTATTAAGAAAATGTTTTCTTGTATTGGAGCCCGACCTCCCTTGATGTATTCTACCTTGTGTATATATACAAGGTCATTTCCCATTCATTATACATCTATTACACACTTGAAGAAGTTCGCACTTGAGCAGCAGATCAAAAAGTTCGCACTTGAGCAGCAGATCATCATTCTATAGCAGCAGATCATCATTTTGTAGCAGCAGATTGATCTCAAGGAGAAACATAGTTTGTATCTTTGCATCTAGGAGAGGTGCTATTATTCATTGTATCAATTCGGCCATGTGCTGGGCCTGAGTTGTAAGCAGATTTCTGCTCTTATTGCTGCCATATATAAGAGATATAATTGCTGGGTTTTTCTCCCTCAAGTTGGAGAGTTTTCCCAGGGTATCTATGGTGTTCATTGTCTTATGTGTTGCATTTTCTGAGTGCTTTCAGTTTGTATTATCTGATCATATAAACTCAACAGTTTGTTCTGATTTTTTTGAAAAATGAGCAAGATACTATATTAGTTGAATATTAAGTTTCTTTAACCAACATAAAAAGGAAGTTAAAAAGTTGTTGTTGCAAGTTAAGAAATTTTTCCAAGAAGCAAAGGATATGTCAGTGAAGAAAGCAATTGAGCCATAAGATCTAATTGCTACTAGATTATCCTCTCCCCAACATTGGTATCTATCAGTAATCGTAGATGGAAGCTAACAAGGTAAAGAAACAATTGTAATCTTTGTTAGATTGATGTGATCTATTTGACCATTTCTCCATGTGGTTATCCTATTGTTTTTCAGCCAAAGAAGGGTAGTTCCTAGATGATAAGTATACCATACAACCTTGAATAAGAAAACCATCAAGAACAAGTACCCTCTCCCATGGACTGTACATTTGTTGGACTGCCTTTAGCATGTTGTACCCCCTTCCATTAATTGATTAATTCTTTGAAAACCTTTAGCATGCTAGATACTTTACAAATCTGGCTTTGAAATATGGGTAAGATCAAGTAAGAATGAAAGAAGAGGAAGAACATGTCCATCTTTGAGACTATCAAGTCTACAACACATGACTTAGATCTGCCCATGTTTCTTTGGGCTGAAGCATACAATTGTGCAACATACATATTAAACACGTGTTCTCACAAGGTTTTGAAGGAAAAGACTCCAAAAGGAGCCTTCATGGAAGACAAACCTGATGTTTCTCTCTTTCGGATGTTTCAAAATTTTGTTTACAATCATGTGCAAAAAAAGAAAAAGTACCAAGTTTGAACCCTCCAACTTGAAGGTTGTCTTTGTGGAATACAATGAACCTTACAAGGCTTATGATATCTATGTTTGATTACACAAAAAGATAGTAGTAGAGCTGTTAAGTTTGATGAGGCTGCTTAGTCCTCTAATCCTCAGAAGCCTCCCATGGAGGTTGAAGACAATGAATAGCCTGCTTTCCAAGTTCTAAACAGCAAAATACAGCAGTTTCTATTTCCAACCAGCCAAGTTCTAGTAAAGTTGAAGATACCTCGGGCTTATCTAAAAAAGCCAAGAAGCCTAAATGGTTTACCTAAACTTTGTAAAAAGCACAGCTGCAAGTAGGAGCACTAAATAATTTCAAAGTGAGCAATCCAGCTAAGAAGTTTTCAAGTTATGTTGGTTTAATGTCTTCCATCATTGATGCCGAGCCTTCCAATTTTAAAGAGGCAAACTTACAGCAAAATGGTGAACCACGAGATGATTTCGCAGAAAGGTATAACTCCATTATTTAGAATGGCCTTAAAGAGATTGTACCAACACCTCATGGGAAGTATGTGATCAATTGAAAGTGGTTGTAGAAAGTTAAGCATGCAATAAATGGGAGAATAGAGAAATTCAAGGCCAAATTTGTTGCATGTGGGTTATCTCAGAAAAAAGGGAGTTGATTAAGAGACTTTTGCTCAAGTTGCAAGTTATCCTTATGTATAGATAATTATGTCTCTTGCTTCTCATTTTGGTTTGCCTACATATGAAATAGTTACAAAAAACCCTTTTTGAATGGCAACATAGAGGAAGAAGTTTATATAATCAGCCTAGAGGATTTGAGATGCATGAATAGGATACCCTTGTATGCTGGCTGAAAAAGGTCTTGTATGGGCTGAGACAGGAACCTCATGCTTGGTACTCTTGGGTTGATGAGTACTTATTATGTTTGGGCTTTGATAAAGCTATTGCAAATCCTAATCTTTATTATTTATTTGATATATCTGATATGTTATGTGGATGATCTTATTCTTATAGGAAGTAATGCAAAGCCCATAGTATGGTGCAAGATGAAGTTGACATCCAAATTTGTCTTGAAAGGTATTGGCCTGCATTATTTCTTTGGTCTTTAAGTGTGGCAAAGAACGAGAGAAGTCTTCCTAAGTAAAGGTAAGTACACAGTAGAAATTTTAAAAAGATTTCAAATGTTGGATTGTAAGTCCCTTGCTACTCCAATGATTCCAAATCTAAAGTTGACTACAAATTTTGAATCCAATTTGGTAGATCCGTTTGTATACATGCAGCTGATAGGTTCTCTGATGTACTTGGTAAATAGTAGGCCTAATATTTGTTTTGCAGTAAATACATTAAGTCAATTTATGGTTGAGCCAAGGCAAGTTCACTAGACTGCTGCAAAATACATGCTCCAACACTTGTAAGGCACAATTTATTATGGGTTGAAGTATGTTAGAGACAAAGTGTTAGTGTTGCGTGGCTTTGTAGATTCAAACTGGGCAAGTGACACTTGTGCTAGGAAGAGCATTTCAAGGTTTTGTTTTATCTTGGGGCCAAGAATGATATCCTATTTCAGCAGGAAACAAGTAGTTGCAGCATTAAGCTCAACTGAAGTGAAGTAATAGCAGCTTCTTTCGCTAGTTGTGAGGCTATCTAGAATGGCAAGTTGATAGAAAAACTTATTGATTAGATGTTGGAGCCCTACAATGGTTTACTACAGCAATCAAAATTGCATCAAGCTATCTAAGAATCCAATGTATCAGTATCACTCCAAGCAAATACATATTCATTATCATTTTCTCAAAGACCAAGTTCAGAAGGAAGCAATAATTCTTTAGTATGTTCCTTCAAATGAGCAGCTTGCAAACATTTTGATAAAAATCCCCTACAAATGAAAAGTTTGAAATATTGAGAGAGAAGTCGAGATTGATAGAGAACACCTTGGTCACAAAGTGAGTGTTAGATTTTTTGTCGCTCAATGTTTCTAGGCACAACGTATTAGAAAAATCAAACTTTATTTCAAGTGATTTTCTTCCTCATAAGCTGAGCAGTTTTATGTGTTTACAGTTTAGGCACAAATTTGAGGACTGTTTTTAGTAGTCACAGCTGCTAATGTTAGGTGCAAAATTAGATTATGGTTAAACAATAATATTAGTTTCTTTTAGGCACTGCTTTTGGTTATATTGGGAGTTGTTTTTATTAGGTTTACTGTGGTTGGCTGGCTTATTTTTAAATGTTTCTTTTGTGATGAAAGACAATTTAAAATTAGAGTAGCTTTGTTCTATTTTGGAGTTCTAAATTTATAGGTTATTTATGACCTTGTGGCATCCATCTTTTCTATTCAAAAAAATTCCAGAATAATAAAAATTATTTTTCCAGCAACTGCAGAATTCTAATTTCAGTTGTACTGTTCTATTATTTGTAATTTCTAAAGTTTGTGTATGCAGGTTATAGCACTCAAAATTGCAGGTTTGACTGAAGGTTAAGTGCTTTGTTTCAAACCCTGGAGTGCAGAATCTGCACTCCATGCGCTGAATTTTAATGCTACTTGTATTATCCTTTTAATGACCCATGTCACTTGTAGAGAAGTGAGCCATCGACGAGAAAGGTAAAGAAATTAATGAACTTGCAAAAAGCATAAAGATTCTCAAATCTAATTCATAGTTACTGACCTTTCATGTATCTCAACAATTACTTTCAAGCTATGTTCCACAGGAAAGAACATAGGGATGATTCGAAAACATAACTGGGCCGTCCCCTATCCCTACCCTCCAACCAGAAACATTAGTTTGAAGGTCGGGTATGTCCATGAACAGCCTGTTGTCCAAGCCTGGAGGAAAAACACTTTTTTTTTTAAAATAGCCCATTTGAAAAAAATATATAAAACTAAGAGGGGTGGTGCTTTGTTGGTGTTTCTTTGGTTAATATTGCAAACACCATCCCTTGTTGGGGCAATGAAAGTAGTCTTTTCCTTGGCACCACATAGGGCCTAGCCTGTAATGTCCCCACTCTAGTCAGTTTCAGTAGCAAATGGGTTAGCCTATTACTTGTATCCTCGTAGGCTAATATGTTTGGATAGAGGATCTTAGTGGCAGAGAATGGTGGATATTGTCATTTCCACTCCTTCAGTTCATTATTGGATTCAGTGCAGGGATTTGCAGAGCAGTGTTTGTCAGCTTTTGACGGCACGTCAAACTACTGAGTTTGGAGGAAGATATTAATATTTCCGTGGTTAAGTTATTTATTTAACTTATGGGAAATATTATAAAGTTAATTTGACTTTATAATAATTAAAAGCCACTTAAATATTTAATAAAGTGAGTTTTAAATCACTTAAGTCAAAAACCCCAAGTTGGAGAATTAATACTTTAAAACATTGCAAAGTGACTTAAATACATTTAAATGTATTTAAAATGACAAGTCATGCTTTTTTGGGGATTCGTGCCTTTTGAAGGAGATAAAAGAGAAGCAAGAAGAAGTCAACCTCACCAATTGATTATTTGACATCTTTATTTTGGCTTCTTAATACTTGTACCTGAGACAAGGGTTTCAGAGGACTTTCACCATTGGAGAACGAGAGATCTTCAGTGTTCTACGATTGTGAGGTTGTGGAATACCAGCTGAATTGTTGCTTCTAAGAGGGCTTCATAAAGGAGTCTAGTTGTGCTTCATCAGAGTTTTTCCTTACGATTTTCTCTGCAGATTCAATAAGGAAGGGTCAGATTTGCTTGGGACGCCTTCATTCAGTGATTGGGAGCATCAGATTGTCGGCCGTACTTCCCTTTCTTGCTAGTCGTACCTCAACCTTGGGAGGCGTGCCTCTACAAGCTAGGCATGTTAACAAGAAGGCTAAAACGCCTTCTATTTTGACCTTTTGAGGTTTCCATCTTGGGCGCCTTGTGTTCTCTAGTCATTTGCTCCAGCTACTAGCAAGAAGAAATCTTATTCAAGAGGTGGGCATTGGTTTTCATTAGTTTTCAGTGTTCTTGCTTGGCATGTGCCAAAATTTCTTATTTAAATGATCTTAGGACCTCCGGGTACGTTTGTTGTTTGCAATCTATTTGTAGCAGTTGTTAAATACTTAATAGAATTTTAGTTTCTCAATTATTGCTTTAATTTTAGTTTTAGCATCATTTTATGCTTGGTGCACTTCTCAATTTTTGCCTAAAAATTCACAAAAACGCAAGCAAAACACAATAAACTTCACAGTTAGTAGTTGGGCCGAGTTGGAACCAATTGGGTTCATCTCATAGCCGCATCATCATAGGCCATCTGAGCCTCCTCAGCACTATCAAATGTGCCCAGCCGCACACTAGTTTTTTCCACAATCACAGATCATCATGAATTAACCCCACAACCTTTGCCAAACCCCTCCAAAAAGCACTTCTTTGGCCTCCAATCCACAGCTCTATAGCTCTTCTCTCGCAGCCATGGAGAAGACACAGCTCTAAATTACAGCAAGAAAAGAAAAAAAAGGGAAAATAAATAACAGCTGAATTCTTCTCTTCTGGGCAGAAAGTGAAGGCTCCACAAGAACACTCTTATGGGTAAATACAAGAACAAGGAAAGTAGATGTGAGAAAATACTTATGATATAAGAGAGGGGAGGGTTATAGTTGTCTACATTTTGTCATTTTATAGTTTAAGCCATTTGGCCTTTCCATTTTGTTGTATATGCACATTGATAATGAAAACTCAAACGATTAGGTTGAAATTTTGTTAATGTGTATGTCAACTCGTGAATGCTCAATTCTGATCAAATGTTTCATAATATGGTTGTACAATGAATATGGTGAATGCCTTATCATCTGAAAACTGAAATTTCATATATTTTTAACTCTTCCTTCTTCTTTTTTAATTTCCGTCCGCTCAAAAAAGGACTCCAATCCCCTACCATCCCAGAAACACTTTCCAACATTTCCTTCCATCCCTGTCCTAGAAATGCCATGGAACATAGCTTTCAAGTCTCCAAACCCCAATCCACAAGCTCTGCACCTGCCTGACCGCTCTTGATTCTAAGGTAATTGATTCCTCCATTTTGAAAACCATCAATATTGTACAACTACCACAAGATATGTTTATTGGAAAAGTTGGGTACTTCCCAAGCTTGGTCTTAAGGTCAAAACATAGACATAGAGAATTTTGAACAGTAATAATGGTAAATGAGAAAAGAAATTTCCTTGTAGGATTCTACAAGGTGAATTCTGTATGTAAAATTTGCATCTGGCTCAACCAACGTAAAAATCACCTTTCACATTATATGTCTCTTATTGCATTGAATCACTTCATTTTCCCCTAGCATAAATTTCTACATTCCCTGAAATCAGGACTTGTTCTTGTAATCCCTCCCAATCAGTTTCAGAGTACATTTTAAGAGCTATTAACCATCTAAAATCAGTATAACGTCAGTTCTGACATCACTCTGCAATAAATTCACACCTATGTCACCCATTTGTTTAAGCATTGCTATTTGGATGCAACAACATTAGGAGAGGCATCTATACACACATACTTGACCTTGATTCATATGGTCTTATCACTAACAGGCATATACATATCTTTGAAGTCAGCTATGGCTCTTATGTTTCCTCCCAATCAGCTCTAGAATGAAATTTGATTGGCCTTTAACTATCTCAGACCCATATACACTTGATCTTGACATTGACTGACAGACAGCATTTGCAATGTTTAAACAGCCATGTCATTCATTGCATAAGAAACTCCTTATGACTGCAAAAATATTGATAGTGGCATCGATTGGCAAAGTACTAGGGTTATACAGGGATGTATGGATCTGCCAACACTCCCAATGTTTTCAAACTACTGTCATTCTCCATACAAGTAATGTCATATGGGTGAGAACACATTAAGAATGACACTGATTGGCACAACTTATTGAGGTCTATATCTGTTTCTATGTGTCTGGAATCACTTGCAATGTTTTGCATCCATGTCATCCAGTATTTGAACAATGAACACATGGCACTGATGGCCTGATTCAAAATTGGGTATAAGTATGAGTTACTTTTTTTATTTTGCACTTTGGAGGAGGCTGAGACAGAATGGCGCTTTGTCATGGACTACTCCACCTATAGCAACATTGGGGCCAAATACATTGCCATTCTGAAAAGTGACTCTATGCCTTCCCTTTATGAAGATTTGAGACTCAAAAACAGGGGAATTTCTAATCAGGGTTAATAATAGAAGGGCCGCCCTCCAGAAGAGATCTACAGCTTTGGCAAATTTGATTCATGATTCACATTCACTACTTGTGCACTCCAAGGCTACATCAGATCATATCTTTGGCTTTGTGGTCCATAGACTACTTTGATCTCTTGGACGTCATTAAAATCATCTGATTTAATTCAATTCGTTATTATTACTTTTTGTTTTTAGTCCAATTGCCTTGTCCACTTGCCTACCAATACACTCTGACTTTTATCCATTAAACTTAGTAACTTGTCGCCTGCGTTTGACCATCTAAACTAATGCTCTACTTTCATGGTCAGTAGAAATGAGTGATTGAATTGTACAGCTGCCGAATAATGGAAAACATTCAGATTGGTAAATGGCAAACCAAGCAGATTATAACTGTGATGAAGGATGCATGATACAAGTGCAGTTACTATCTCAAAAGAAAATGCTTCCAATCCTTTTCTGCAGGTCCCAGGGAAACCTGGGTTGAAAGCTTGCTAGTTATATTTGAGTAAAAGCCCGTCCTGAATTGAACTTGGGTTCTGACCAGAGGTTAAAATAACAGAAACTAATTACCAGCTATTAGTTTAAAATAGTTTTATCAAATTTATATATTTCCAGTTGAGTCTGATTGGATGTAGGAATAAGAGATATTACCGGAAGAAGGGATTTGTGGTGGAGTAACGACAGCAGCACGCGTTGAAACAGAAAAGGCCCTCTTTGAAGAAGAAAGAATCCTCTTGGCTCCCACTCTCCCTCCTCCCGTTAAAAGACCAAGTTGGTTGTATGATACCACCCTTCTGATATCACTAACTAACTGCTTATTATTCTTCTGCCCAGACAGAAATCTACCAGCTTTGGTTGAAAATAACCTTCTGTTACGAGCAAATGCCCTGCCCGAAACAGAGACTGATAATGTGAACGACCTCAGAAGAGTCATGCTCTCCATGGCGCCTCCTCCTGCTCCTCACAATACTTGAAAGGTATTAATATCGTTTAAAACAAAAGAGATTGGATTAGACCCTTTGAGGTCATTCATACAGCCACATCAGGTTCCCCTAACTATACCTACTCAAGCTCAACACTGATTTAGTGTTAAGTTACTTCGAATGGGCTAAACTGATTGCTTGGGGAAGAAGGCAAAGTTAAGGTGGTAAAGTCAATCTAAAGCAAAATTTCCACATATCAAAGAGATCTAAGCTGATTGTCTTTTGTAGGGCTATAATTATAAGGATAGTTTTACACGAAAAAATTTCATCAAGCATGCTTGAGGGTGTTTTCTGATTTATTTTCATATGGCAAAAGATTTTATGAGATGAAAATTGGATTTTTCTTAAGACGGTAGAGAGTTTTTATGAGATGTTAAGAGGGTAGAAAGTTCTATGAGATGATAAAAGATTTACAAGGTGGTTGATTAAAGGGTGGGATTGGAAAAAAAAAATTAACAGTTTAAAAAAAAATTTAGTCATATGGCATTATTAAAATATATGCGGTTTTTTAGCATCAATTATTATTAACAATTGCATGTTGGTGTCTAATGAGTACGTTGAAGAGGTGTGGAAGGTCAATTAGGAAAAAAATTGGTTTATTTTTTGCATGTAGCACATGAGGTCAATTAGTAGAGAGGGAGAGATAAATCAATATATAGAGAGGGAAAGGGAGATATATATATAGAGGGTGATATAGAAAGATAGAGAGGGATAGAGGAAAAGATAGAGAGGTAGGGGAAAGAGAGAGAGGAGGAGATATGGAATGAATAAGAGAGAGGGGAGAGAGGAGAGATAGCTCAATAGATAGAGAGGGGGAGAGGGGATGATATAGATACAGGGAGAGATAGGAAGATAGAGGTAGATAGATATTGATAGAAAGAGATAGAGAGGAGTGAGAAGGAGATAGAGAGATAGATAGATAGAGCAGGAGAGGTGGAGTGAATAAGAGAGAGGTAGAGATGATGAGATACAAATAGACAAGGATAGGAAGATAGAGATGGATGAAACAAGAGTGAGAGAAAGAAGGTGATAGAGACAAGTAATAGAAAGTAATAAAGAGATAGATATAGGGAGAGTGAGAGTGAGAGTGAGAGTGAGTGAGAGAGATAAAAAAGGGGGAAAAGATAGAGAGATATAGTTAGGGAGGGGAAATAAGGAGTGCATGTGTATATGAGTGGGAGAGATAAAGAGGGAGATAGGTATATATCAATAAATAGAGAGGGAGGGAGAGAAATAGAGAGAGGAGAGAGGAGAAGTAGAGATACATAGAAAGAGGGTGTGATAGGGAGAGATAGGAGAGATATATATAACTTGGGAAAGTTAGAGAGTGAGAGAGAGATAAATATATAGAGAGGGAGAGATTGAAGAAGAGAGGAAGAGGGAGAGGGAGAAATAGAGATAGAAAGAGGGAGACAATGAGAGAGGGGGAGATGGAGAAATAGAAAGATAAAGATATAGAAAGTGATTTATAGAGATAGGTGGAGAAGGATAAGGAGAGAGTAGGAGAGATGGGGGAGAGATGGGGGGAGAGGTGGAGGGAGATATGGAGTAAATAAGAGAGATATAGAGATAATGAGATATAGATGGTGATGGAGAGGGAGAGAGAGAAATGAGAAGATAAAGATAGAGGATGAAAGAGTGAGAGATAGAGAGGGGGGAGAAATAGTGTGTGTGTGTGTGTGTGTGTGTGTGTAGAGATGTAGAGATAGAGATAGGAAGGGAGAAACATGGAGTGTGTGAATGTGAGTGACAAGGAAATATATGTAGATAAAGATAGAGAGGGAGAGAGACATGTAAATAGAGAGAGGGATGGAGAGTGGGGGAGAGAAATAGAGAGGTTAGAAGAGAAGTAGAAAGATATAGAAAGAGGGAGGGAGAGGGAGAGGGAGAGATGGTGGAAGAGAAGTAGAGAGATATAGAAAGAGGGAGGGAGAGGGAGAGAGGGAGAAATAGGGATAGAAAGCAGAGAAGAGATAGACATAGTGGGAAAGATAAAGGGGAAGAGAGAGGGAGAGATGTAGGGAGAGGTAATGAGATAGTGATAGAGGAGAGAGATAGAGAGAAAGATAGAGATAGAGATGGAGAGAGAGGAGAGAGGAAGAGGAAGATGGAGAAATAAATATAGAAAGAGGGAGAGAATGAGAGAGGGAGAGATGAATGGGTAGAAAGATAGAGATAGGAAGTTATATGTAGAGAGAGGTTGAGAGAGGTTGAGAGAGGGAGATATATAGAGAGAGACATAAAGAGAGGTAGCTATAAGGATATATAGAGAGAGAGAGAGAGATGTGAAGAGAAATAGAGATATTTTTTATGTGTTTGTCTCCCTATCTATCTCTATGTTTCTCATTATCTCTCATTTTATCTCTTCCTCTCTCCTATTTCTCTTTATATGTGTCTTCCCTTCACTCTTCCTCTATCTTTCTCTCTTTTCCTCTCTCTATTTGTCCCTCTCTCCCTCTTTCTCCCTTACTCTATTTATGTCTCTCCTCTTCTCTCTTTCCATCTCTTCATCTCTCTTACTATCTCTATATGTTTCTCTCTCCCTCTTTATTCCTTTATATCCTTACCTCTTATCTTTGTATCTCTTTATTTCTCTCTTTATAGAATTTAGATTTTATAAAATATTATATTATAACAAATAAATATGTTATGTATTGTATACATAAAATACATATATTCAATTTAAATTTATAATTTGTAGTATAAAATTACACTATATATAATTACTTTGTCATAGGTAAATTATAGTGAAGGTGTTTATTTTTCATTTCAAGCAATGTGACATTTTTGTCTTCCATGTATTAGAGTGGTACCCCCTATTACAGCATACATAATCATGTCAAAATAGTGTTTCACATTCTCTATCTTTGTTGTTTGGATGCATATATGAATTTTTATGTTAATATTTATATTTTCATGTCAATTGATGTCCCCTCCTATGTGTGTTTTAAGTCTCAACACAAGCTTGTAGATTGGATTGGGCCGACAGCTCTGAGGAGACATATATTTAAAACCTTAAAGTTCCAAAAAAATTGGTGGTTTGTTTCTTTGACTAGTGGTAGATTTGGCGGAAGGTAAACCCCCAAGCTTTGTTAGCAAAACAACATGGAGAAAGGCTATGGTCAAAACATTGCAAGAGAGGATGTGGCTAATGGATCCCAAATGAGCTCCAACACAAAATTGGGGGTTTAAAAATAGTAGAATTGTGTTAATGATTATATATTGGTATTTATATATTATTTATTATATTATATTATATATTACATATATAATATTCTAGCCTTTATATATATATATTAGATTGTTTATTATATTTATATCTATATTATATTGTATAATATTATATCATATAGTATATTATATAATATATAAATAATGAATAGCATAAATATATTGTATATAACATTATTTATATATAATATAATATACACATTGTAGACACCTAAATCTGACTAACATATTTATTCTAAAACATCATCATTTTTCATCATTAGGTGGACCATCAATTGTCTTTTACATTTAATTAAATAATTTTACCTATTTTTATCACTTTTAATCTATTAATTAAATAATTTTGATTATTTAATTAATTTACTAATTATTTTTCTATTAATTAAATAATTTGTAATTATATAATTAATTCCCCAATTCCCAAAATTAAAGAATTATTCAATTATCTAATTTATCCATTCTCCAAATAAATGTATAAAATTATTTATTTTATTTATTTATCTATTTTTTGCACATGCCATTAATAATTTATTCATTTAATTATTAATTAATTTTCATGCATTTCCACCTCACTAGTTAACTAGGATTGACTCTCACTTCAGTCTTCAACCAGACCAATCCACTAAGCAATCAACTCAATCCACTAATCCATAAATTTTATTTCACTCCCACTCACTTCAAGTTCATTGATCTATCAAATCAGTTAACTAAGCAATTAATTATATCAACAACCTGACAGTTTGAGTTATCACTCCAATCAGTCCTCTTAACTAAATCATACAATTAGTTATCTGAAATCATGTATTCAATTAACAATCAATCAATTCCTCTCATCAATCTTTTTGTAACAAACTCGATGTTTTACCCATTGATTTTACCTAAGTTTTAACCTACATGTGAAAGTTTAAGTTTACTAACACAACAATAAAAAGTTTTCATTTCAAATTTCTATTCAATTTCAATAAAGTAACATTACATAATCCCAAGTAATGACTACATTTCCAAATATTATTTTCATAAAGATATGAGATCATGATTACATACATAGCTTTCAATAGCTTAATGGAATAAAGTACAAATGGTCCATATGTCCCTTCCTAGGCATACATCCTCAAATTTCGATTGCCTACTACATGAGGGAGGGTATCACCCAAGTGTTTTTCCTCCAACACTGGACTAACTATGGTCCCCCACACATCTACATAACGGTAAAATGGCCCTCTCTTCATGGAAGAGATTGGTCTGGTAACCCTCATAATAATAGCCTTCCTGAGCATGGTGATGTGTCCTACATAATTAGAGCTACCACACAGTGGATACTTGCCTACATGCATGACATTCCCAACCTAGTTATGAAAACTTGTCTCATAGTGAACCAACGAGTGTAAACAATGGCAACTTGCACTATTTTGGCCAAAGATTTGATAGTTACATCAAACTCACTTTCTAAGAAGTGGTGTCTCACTTATTTGAAGTGGAAGTTGTATGTTCACCCACTCTCTTTGCTCGATTTGGTAAATTACATGATCATACTAACTCTTGACGAGTTTATTCCATAACATTATTTCAACCCAAAAGGTATTGTACTTTCAAGTGATCTAATTGACCAACTAAGTTACTCCCAACCTTGGTTTATCCTAATCCTAGGAAAAAATGCCTCTATCTATCTAAGTTTACATTACTTCACAAATTGACATTCACAATCACAGTACTTTTAAATCAACAATTCATGCATCCATACATTTGGTCTTGGGTATCTTAGATATAATAATAATGCATTATCTTCGTAAATAGAATTTCATGCTTCAACACAATATATACATATATATAATTAATCTAATAAGATTTTAGGTCTTTAATAGATAAGCAAGCTTTGTGTAAAACACAATCACTAATTCCTCAAGCATTTGCACACATGACATTCAAAATAGAAGAGAATAACAAATTAGAAATACTAGCATGCCTAGATAATTTTCTTCCAAATGAGAAGTTTGAATGGGAATGGAAAACTCGAAAAGGCTTCCGAGAACTAGTATGCACCTTTAGTATTTTATATTTTTGTTAAACAAATCAAATTTCAACACCTTGATACAAGAACATACTGTTGTGTCTTAAAGCAGAAACAAACATAATTAAATTCCCATGCATTAACCCTTAGAGGAAAGATGATGTAGTTCCAGAGCTAAGGAAATTTCAATAGCATAACGACATATATTTAAAAATGAGAAACGTGAAGAATAGAAGAAAGCTAGATAGAAGAGAAGAAAATGCAATATACATGGGGAAAACCCTTTTGGGTACAAAACCCCACACTCCAAAGCATCGAACCAATGTATCAATCAACAACAATTCAGTTACAATGCACTGCAGGCTCATAGCCTTAACATGAAGACTACATATTTCTCTTATGGAGGAAATCCAATAGCATAACCCTGCAGTTAAAAATTCTCCTCATACAACTCTTCTAGAAAATGCCCATATTTATAGAGCACCAAGATGGATGCCTAGAAATTCCACATGTCAACTATCAGTGTAGGTTTTTATTTTTCTAGTGGGTTAATTTATTTTCCCTTTGTCCTAGGTTTTTCCTACACTTAATTAAGCTTTCTTAGGATAATAAAGTGAGTTTATTACTAGGAGATAAGTGTGTGGTGTCCCCTTCCTTAAAGGGTGGAACCACTTTCCACTTTTTGTGGTGTGACCAAAATCATAGTACAAACTAAATATGCTAGATCCAAATGAATTTAAAGCCTATTTAATCCTTTGTTTCATGATCCCAATAAGATATTTGAAATTATGAAGAACAAGAACCCAAAATAACATGAAATTAACATGAAAATGAAAGGGAAATATATTCCAAGACCTTGAATCTTATCCTATTAGCGGAGTGGTGTCACATTGATGTGGAATGATGACCCTTTCCCAATCCCTTGGATAATATGAGCTTGTTTTAATTGATTTTATTGAAGAAAATTGATGAAATCGATGAGATGTGTGTGAAACATGATATAAAACTAGTTTAACATGATGAGAAGAGTTCTAAATTCTACGATGCTTGATAAAATGGATTCAATCTATGCTAAATGCAAACACAATTTAAAGATGTAAGCCATTGATGTAAACTATGCTAAAATAAATGCAAACTAAGTTACCATGGAAGCCATTAATGGATGAATATTATACTAAAATGCTATCAAATATCAAATATGGATGCAAATGAGTATGAATTTTAACAACATAAGTTTTTCTATCAAAATATGGATCCATTTCTCTCCAAATAGTGATGAATTTATTGGAAAGCAAATGAAAAAATCAGGGGCTTAGATTGATTTGATCTACCAATGGTCAATAATGAATGAAGGGTGAAATATGGATCAAGGATTCTCATCAATGGATGAGAATCAAATATCACATGGATCAAAGAAAGCATCAAGGGTTGAGAATGATTTCAACAAACACACTTAGTAACAGATTTGAAAGTTTGTTACAAAGTTTGTTAGGAAAGAATATTCCATTTGTTGGAGCCAAATAGGAGAATATTCCCTATGAAAGTGGATGGGAGGGGAAATTAGCAATTTAGTAATTAAAACTAAATTTGAATGTGCAAGATGAAGAATGTGAGGATATTCATTAAGTTATTAACTTATTTAATGAAAAGGGGATGCAAATATGATATTTAATTAAATAGTTTAGGGTTATTTAATTAAATAAGAGGGGTTAGGGTTTAAATTAAATAATTTTATTTATTTAATTTAAACATGATGGAATGTTAGTGTGAGAGCGGGTGAATTAACCCAATTAAGTCAATTAGATTAATAAATGAAAATGAGGCATTTGATTAAATAACTAGGTTAATTTAATCAAAAAAGTGAAAAGAAGATGGGATTTAGGATGAAATGATGTTAATATATTGGATTCAAATGTGCAATTCCTTTCAAGACATTTTTAAGTGTCTATAGGTGGCATCCTCCACTTTTGGTGGTCCATCTCCACTTGTTGTGGTTGATTTCTATTGGTTGGATTTGCCACCATCCTCCTCTCCTAAGTTCTATATAGACTCACTACCTAGCTTGCATTTGCATACTCTTGCATCTTCTTGCAATCTTTTGCATTGTATATTTTTAGCTTGGAAGATCTTAATGCAATATTGTCACATTGACATTGCATAATCTCTCGGAGTCCTGGTTTGCATTCTTATGTTTTTTCAGTTTATGTAACTTTGATTTTCTCTTAAAATGTTTATTGGGTTATTCAATCTATTTCAATTTTCTAACATGGTATCAAAGATTTTTTTTTGAGAAATCTAAGTTCATAGATTCCTAATTGAGAGATTGATTTTCTTGTAAAGATCTTGTAAATTCCCGTATACTCTTCTCTTGTGTTTTGAACGATCTAGAGAATCAAAAAGGATTTGCAAAGATCTAATGACCCCTATATTTTGTATGTGTTTTGTGAGATCTAGATGATTGCAACATTTATAGTTATACTAGAAGCATTTTTTACTATTCCAACGTATCGAGAAGGCTCAAGAAAGTCAAGTTTAGTTTTTATTTCATCCAAATTGGAGATCATTTGACATATTTGCAAATGGGGGTTTGAAGCTCAGATATGGCGAACAACTTTTTATTGAAGCATTTTCAGCCCAAACAAACTTTTCCATTGCATTCAGAAGGCCCAAAATACCTTGTTCTTATATAAAATTTGTCTCTTTTTGACAAATTTTATTTTTGGCAAAAAAATTCTTTTGCTGAGAGGGTCGTCACTGCAAGCTAAATTCAGCGAGTTTTTCAAAAATTCATAACTTTTTGTCACGATGTCCATTTTCTACAAACAAGATATCATCAAAAAGCTAGATACAAGCACTTTCAATCCACAAAGTTATTGAATTTTTTTTCCATTTTCTACCAGATATTGCAGGTTGAAGTTGTTTGGTGCAAATTTCTTCAAAAGGCCATAACCTTCACCCTGGTGCTTCGATTTTCAGAAACAAGTAGGCGTTGGAAAGGTCTTGGAGAGCACTACACAACCATAAGGCTAAGTTTTATAGATTTTGTTTCAAGTTAATTTTGTATCAAAATTTGTAATTTTAGCTATTTTGAGCCTATTGAGCATTGTATCTTGGAAAAGGCTTTGTAAATGCACTAAAATATAAAGTGCCAACCTTATAATATTTGGGGATTCTTTGATTGAGTGAATTTGGGGGGGTAATATTATGGTTGATTCATTTGTATTGATCATTTAAGGAGGTATCACAGGTTTCTCTATTCATCCTTTAGTGGTAATTCTAAATAAGGATACTTATGAGTCATGGAAGAAAGGTATTCTGACACATCTCAGGTGGCTTAAGCTTTTGCCATGTCTTTATGGAATCATACCTAAACCAGACATACCTTGGAAGCAATCAGTTTGGGGTAATAATAATGATCATATTGTAGGATTAATTGGTACATATATTGGTGTTGATATTCCTATGGAGATCTTAGATATTGAGTGCCCACACACACTTTGGACCAAGATTTGGAAGATATTTGGAGACCATCATATCTCTCCATTCCCAAATGATCCTATTACAAATTATTTAATTCCCCTTGATGATGTTGATAATATACCCTTTGATAATGATACTTTAGAGAAGCTTGAGTATAATAGATGTCTTGAATGTCCAGTTGACAAAGAGACTTCTCTTCTTGCTTCTCCTCCTCCTATTGAGATCACATCTCCATCTACCATTGCTAATGATTTTGTTTCTATAGATATGGCTTCTTGTGATTCAGTGTGATAGGATATGAACATTGTCTTTTAGATATGGTTACTTGTGATGATATCTCTTCTTCTTTTCTCTTATGGTGGGGTGTTTTTCCTCACATGGGTTTATTTTCCTTCTCATTGTTCATGGAGAGATTTTTGTATTTCATCTCTCTTTTGGGGAGGATTTTTCTCCCACTAGGTTTTCTCCCTTTCTCCATTTGTGATATTTCTTTGTATTTGTACATGGGCACCTATCATGGCCTCATTTTTCAAGACCCAGTATCTTTTCCATCCTCCTAAGTTGTGCTTAAGGGGGGGTATTGGTGTAGGTTTTTATTTTCCTAGTGGGTTAATTTATTTTCCCTTAGTTCTAGGTTTTTCCTACACTTAATTAAGATTGCATAGGATAATAAAGTGAGTTTATTACTAGGAGATAAGTGTGTGGTGTCCCCTTCCTTAAAGGGTGGAACCACTTTCCACTTTTGGTGGCATCCTCCACTTTTGATGGTCCATCTCCACTTTTTGTGGTTGATTCTTATTGGTTGGATTTTCCACCTTCCTCCTCTCCTAAGTTCTATTAAACTCAATACCTAGCTTATATTTGCATACTCTTGCATCTTCTTGCAATATTTTGCATTTTATATTTTTAACTTGGAAGCTTTTAATGCAATATTGTCACATCGACATTGCATAATCTCTCAGAGTCTTGGTTTGCATTCTTATGTTTTTATATTTTATGTAACTTTGATTTTCTCTTAAAAAATTCCTTGGGTTATTCAATATATTTCAGATTTCTAACGTCAACATCCTCTTCACTACATGCATGCAAACAAAAAGGATAACATGCAAGGTGCCTAACTTCACATACTTATACAACTATCATAAAATATCAACATGCAACCCATTTGTCATATATATTTTATGACAAATTTCAGTCCTCTCAACATGCAATATGCCTACCATATACAAAATTGACACCTACCACAAATTCACTAGTCTTGATTCATACACTATCATACAAGTTGTCATAGTTCTATCATAATCTGTCATAGTAGTTGTCATAGTTCAACACTTACAACTTATGACAAATTCCACTAAAATAGCTTATAGTGGGGTCCACAAATTGGGATGCCTATTTCCACTAATTTAGGATGCATATCATCCTAGTCACTTGCCATGTAAGTTGCCACCTCACCAAAGTAGGTCCCACAAAGTGACATCACAAGAATGACATAAATAAATAATTAATATTAATGTTAAGATTTGTGAAGGTTGAGACACCTTAATCACAAAAAAGTTGCTTTCGAACTTAATCTCAAGACTCCACTTGCTTCTCCTTCTACTTTCAGCTTAACTCCACTTCCGACCTCTTTCTCACTCTCAAAACTCACAAAAACTAATTCACAAATACTCAAGAACTCTCTTATTTCTCACTACTTGCACTCAACAATTCTTTGCAAATAAAAACTACAACAAAACAAATGAATTTCCAAAAGAAATAATGAATTCCAAAGACTAAGATGCTGCATCTATTTATACTAAACATTGAGAAGCTTAAGGCTATAATTTAGCTTCTCCAATCGCCACATTTTCCCTTACTTTTGCCACCTCTAAACTACAAATACAAATCCTAAACCAAATCTTCTTCAAAATAGGTCGACTAAGCAAGATTGAGTGAAATGTGGCTGCTAAATAATCAAAATACAAACACATATATAGTCCCAACAAAACCAACTACTCAAACATAGTTGGGTCGCCTCCAAGAACTGTCAGTAATGGTTATTGTACTAAGTCAAAACATGTCAATGGTTTCTTATAGGTTTACTACCTCTTATCATGGCTTTGTTGCTTGTCACCTTCTCATTATGGTGCCTAAATTAATGGTTGCCAATCAAAACATAATACAAACTCTTTCTACCTTCTGCCTTAGTGTGGCTTGACCAAGTCCAACACTTTTACTAGCTTATGTGTGGCTTCCAAACACTTAACAACTTTAATATTTAAATTCATCTCTTTTACTTTACATGGCACAAAAAAATAGCATACCATTTAGTTTATTAAATGATATTAATAATGCATTCCCTGCGCTATATTTTATGCACTTACATTGCAACAATAATCACTTCAACACATATATGAATATATGCATGGCATTTAGTATATGCTATGTTTAAGATGTTCGCTTTATAGAAGTGTTACTCTATTCAGTTACCTCACATTACATATGCATTGGTATTTATTCATATCATTCAATATATATTAACGTATATTTTAAAAACCATTCAGTTACCAATCATATACATATATTTATATCAAATGTATATACATATGTATGTATGTATGTATACATTAACATATATATTTATCGATAAGTATACCAAGTGTGTGTGTGTATATATATATATCCAATCAATTTCCCATGTGTATGTCATATTTGTATATGTGTATATGTGATTATTTCTACCTACGTGTGTGCATACACATATATGACCATATGCATGTGTTATCGGTTACATAAATAAATACATTTAATGTATATATGTATTGATTAACATATATACCAAATACATGAGGAACATATACCCAATACACATATTCAATCACTTTAATTCAAACAAAAGAAATAACCAAAGGAAATTAAAGACCATTAAACAAACATTCTAATTATCCCAAAAACTACGACCAAAGGTTTACTTACCGAATCTCAAACTGACTTGACTTAACTTGACTAACTAGGATGTGATTATGTGGTAGCTCAAGAAGATACATTAGGGGTTACCATACCAAACTCCTCTCCTAGGTGATACTCCCCCTCTCTTCTAGAGGGCTTGATTCTTTCCTACATCCAATTTAGTGCATCACAAAATAAGTTAGCTAATAACATAACATTCATATACATCATATATTATTTTCATCTTCAAAGAATTTAAAGCATTTACATTACATTACATATTCATTTTGTATTTTTCATCAAGATATATAAAACATAATCATGCATTTAAAACATTTTAACTCATCAAAGTAATAATAAATGGTAATCACACAATGGGGTGTAACACTTCCACCATTGATCTTTTCCAATATTTCCTCTAATCTTGATTGTCGATTAGTGTCACCAAAAATCCATAAATGCAACCATCCTATCATTCATTCATCATCTCAGATCATGCGATGAAACTATACTCGAATTGTGATAGTGCTTTATTGCTATTGTGCTTATTACAAATCTGAGAGTAAATATTTCAATACCATTCTCCAAGGTGAATAGAGGAGAGCAATGGATCCATGCTAAGGTGAATTGTGTGTTTCAATGTTTGTAGGTTTGCATCTTGTTTGAATCGGTTTGCCTTATTTGCTCTATTCTTATGATCTTTTAATTATGAATGTTTGATGATTATTGCTCACCTTTTAGTTTCACAATTAGATTTTTAGATCATACATTTCAGCATGCCCGATGGGACCACCTAAGTCCCTAATTTCTAACATTTTTTGTAAGTTTTTCTAGTTTTGAAGGCTTACAGGTCAGATTAGCACAATTGCACCCAAATTGGTACATATGTTTATACATTGTCATAATTGCTACATAGAGTTGTGCAAATACTAAAAAGAGTGGTGCAATTGTGCAAGGGAATGTAAAAATTGTAGCATAGATGTGTGCAAATTTTTTTATTGATATTTTGTGTTTTTCTAACCTTTGTGTGCTTGCTACCTGTCTCCTAACCTTGATTTATAGTTTTTTGACATTGAACTGATAATTTGATCTCTTTGATTAGGTTTTTATTTCATTTTCTGCAATTTTTCTTTTGTGCAGAGTGGCATAATCAAAGCTTATTGTGGCACATTTGTCTAGCACATTGGTGTACTTATTTTGCAAATTGGTGCAATTACTTGCAGAGTGGCACAATCAATCACAAATTAGTGCAATTGCTTGCAAACTAGAATAATTGCTTGCAGATTGGTGCATTTGTTGCTCATAGTGGTTCATTTGTCTTAGAATGATACATTTGACTTATAGAATTTTTTTCAAGAGGCCACTTTACAAGATTGGGCATAAATTTTGCATAGCATATTGGATTTTTGAAATTCAAAATATGTTAGAAAGATGGTTTAGGGGCTCTTTACTGTGGATTAAGTGATTTTTTAAAATATTGCATTAAAAATTAGGTAGATTCATTTAAATTCACCCATTTTTTTCTTGGATTTTAAATGCTCATAACTTCTTCATACCAAAGTATTTTTTAAGATCTATCAAAAAATCATAAGAAACCCATTAGTACTATCACACTTGAAATTGGGGTTTTTAAATTTACCATTCATCTTTGGATTTGAGATCTAAACTGAACCCTAATGTTTGCTTGATTTATTCTTGGAACTAGTATATCTGTGCAGGTGTGGTGTTCATTGGAATTGAAGACCAAACCCTAAACTATTGAATTATCTATTATATGGATTTTGCACTTGATTTTATTTATAAATTAGGAACACTTTAATTTTATAAGGTGAATGAACATTTTTCATTATGTTCGATAAGTCCTTAGGTACATATGCTCTCTCCTCACACCTAGTGTAATCTTGGAGATCAGAAACACCTTAGGACTTGCATTTTTTATTTATTTGAGGATTAGATTGTCTACATATGCTCTTCCCTCATGACTCCAAAGAATGATCTTGGGAATCAAAAGCAACATATTTTTAATTTGCTTACAATAGGAGGCTTGCTTGGGGATTTCATCACCCCAAGGATGACCTCAACCATGTGTTCAAACCAGGTATATAAAGTAGGGAGAATGAAATTTGTACCCCAAGGTGTAGCTAGTGTACTTTAAGCCAATCCTTGTGACCCTTGGCCCATTGATATGTGTATAAGTGAGGAGGAGAGGGGAGACCACCTCAACTCAGGCATCCTCATATGAGCTCACTGTTCACTAATTTTACTATGAACCTTATTTTTTAGAAACCTTTAAGACCTTTGGTTGTTTACTTAGCATGGTGCATAGTATGGTATCATGCTTGAAGTTATTAACCTTGTACTCTTCTCTTTTTGAGGTGGCATTGATTCCTTAGCAGGGCCTTGTCTTTCCAAGGTAAGGGGTATTAAGGTGGTATATGACCTTAACATACCCTACTCCATTCATTTGAAGGTATTGCACTTTGATGGATGGGCCTACATTAAGTCAACACACCTACTTGAATAGTTAGGTTGTTAATGTGATTGGTGTGTCTTCTATGTAACAATACTAGTGAAACATTCAGGTTCTCGCCTCAAAAAAGTGTCAACAACTATTGTGTTTATTTTTTGAATTTTTTTCTTTCCATACTTTCTCACAACACTTAAAATACACCAAAATTAGTCAGAATAATGTATTTTTCTATCCTATTATGCAACTGACTCTTAGTCTATGCATCTGTTTATTAAACAAAAGTCAAAAAACTCAATCCTAGGTTAAAATTTCACATCTAATCAACCTTGTGCCACAATTATCCTAGCCTAGCACATTTTTACCTTTTTGTGGCACAATTGTGTGATAGTATGGTGCATTTTTTGCAAACATGGGTGCATTTATGGCTTACATACATGCATCTATTTCATAGAGTGGCACAATTGCCTATAATCTCTAGAAATCTAATTATGTTCCAAAATTGAGTTGTCAACTATTTTTGAACTTTAGATTGTTGCATTTATCCTACTATGCCACATGTGTCCTGATTTGACACAATTAACACCTTGTTTGGCACATTTTCACACTATTTGGTGCAACTATTACATAAAAGTGTACATTTGTGATGCAGAGTGGTGCAATTGTGCCCTAGAGTTGCACAATTGTTTCTTAGATAGGCACATTTGTTCCACAGAGTAGTACAACTTCTCTTTACTGTTATATCACCAATTATGTCCTCTAATGAATATTTTCATTCATTGTAGCTCAAAATCTTGCAATTGAATCTATATTTGACATAATTTTTCCATCTTGTTACATAATTGTTCTATCATTAAGGTTTTATTACTACCAAATTCTCTAGTCTTACCAAATAGGCTTACAAAAATAGACCAAATTAGCATAATAGAGGTGAACCTAATATTTGATCATATCTCATTTCACTTTCATTCATAATCCTTTGATCATACCTAGACTTGGGCTTAGAACAAGTCTACCATCGACCATATAATCATCTGCACATAGGGATCAAACTCAATACAGTTTATCTAGATCTTTGGTATCCTCCATTACCCCCAGTTTGTTATTTAGCTTGGAATTTTTCCTTCTCCAAGTTGAAGAATCAAACTAGCCTATCTATGGGTAGATTAGCTTAGAATATTCAACTAATTCTAAGTTAGACTATTCCATTCCTTTTATCCATTGAATTTGAACTCAAAAGTCTAGTTCACAATTTAAATATCATTATAAAACCATCAATCATAAAGTTTTAAGATCTAGATACACTTTTGGTCTTTTCTTAATCATCATCTAAACCCACCAAAAATCCACACGAATCAAATCTTAGACATTCCTTATATACCCATTGAAACAAGGTCAAATGCTAAGAAGAAAATGGAGCAGCAAGATCCCAACAAAATAATTATACATAGGGAAATATTTCTAGGAGCACAAGGAGAGGCACCCAAATCCATTTCAAGGGGCTTTGAAACCCCACCCTATTGAGTCCTCATAGTACAAACAATTTTGGAGTTAAATAAATAACACCCGAGGATTTGGCAGAGGCAAAACAGGATGTCGATGCCATGAAATTAGTAGATGCCCTTCTTGCTGTAAATTGAGATCGATACTTTTTTCTACTTGTACAATGAGAGGCTAAATTGCACACAACATTCAACACCACCCTCATAAAAGATATCCCTAATAACACTCCACCATCAACCTTAGGTGAAATAAGTTCTAACAATATCATACCACAACCACATGACATACCCCTCACAAACAACCCTAACACTATACCACCTTCCATCAAATCATAAAACAACATTATCATAACACCTACTAATAATACAATCATCCAACCCTAAATAAACTATGTTTCCCTACCTAATCATAATTCAAACCCATCTCAACAAATAACATCTATTATCTCATGAATGATCATACCAACCAATTCGACATAATTATCAGTGCCTCCCACATACACCCAAGCTCCAACATAGACCTTACAAATAACCAACCCACTTTATAACACCACGCCTAACAACTCTATTATTCCCAACTCATCTCAACTATCCCATATTACATAAACACACACGTTTGATCCTCGTGCAAACATAAACACTATTCAAAATCAAAATATGATAACCAATCCATCATTCCAATACAAGATTCCATATAATAAATCTAACATTCCCACTTAGGTGGGGATCCACATACAACTCACATTTCCCAACCACTTGCATCCAACACCTATACTTACACATCACAACCTCAACACACTATCACCCCTAACTCTTATATCATTACTCCAAGCCCACCTAACCAAAACATCCATAAAAACACCATGACTTCACAACACTATCTCAATCCTAACACTACCATGAGTCAATACCCATCCTATACCATCATAAATCCCCAAAAAAGTTCATTGCATCCAACCCTCATGATAACCCCAACCTTGTCACTCAAAATTACATTCCTCAAAATCCTTCATGCATTCACCAAAATTTATCATCAATGAACTTTACTCAAGGTTATTTATCTACACATCCCACATCCACCTATGATCCTAATAACATGCAAGCTCCCACACAAACAAATATCTTGGCTCTCCAAATACAAAATTTGCAACAACAGATTTCAAACATGAATATGGGGCCAACAAAGAAAATGTACATGCTAGAAGATATATGCCCCTGCCCATTCAACAAGATGATACCTATGCCCCCTTTTCCAAATAATTTCAAAATGCCCAAGTTTGATAAATACAGAGGAAAAAGAGATCCCCGCAATCACATCAAAGAATTTTATGTTGTTTGCTTAGAGGTGGTCCATAACGACACTTGTTTAATGTGCCTCTTCACTATGATCATTAAAGGAAAATCTATGGACTGGTTCTCATGATTACTAGTTGGCATTAAAAATTTCAATGAATTAGCTGAGAAATTCATAATATGCTTCTCATATAACATGGAACAAGAAATCTCCATACAGGACTTGTATGCTTCTAAACAAAACAATGTGGAGACTTTTTCCTCCTTACAAATATGGAGAAGCCTTGACAGTGTATGCACATAAAAATGGTCTGAGCACAAAATAATTAAATACTTGTTATTTAATTAATAAAAATCTTAAATCCTCTACTTATAAATAAATTGCAAAATTTATTTATATAGTTCATTTCTAAATATTATTCTTATCCAAAATCATTTTCCTCTTAAATTAATTAAGTGCACGAATTAACTAATTTGTCATTTAGCTAATTTTCGCTCTTCATTTAAATTTGAATTTTTGATTCAAATTGGCACATTTCTACATATTCTTCTAACTTCCTTCCACCTCACCTGCCACCTCACCATGTGTCACATGAAATTAATTTTTTCTAATTTGTAAAATGAGGATTTTCCCTCAACAAACATGTAACAAATTTGAAACCACCTTGGACACATGGCTTCTTCTTTCCTCTGATTCCCTTAAACACTTGGAAAAATGTTCTCTTGTAGGGAAACACCTCCATGATTCTCTCCAAACTCTTTGTGATAAACCGTTGATGCCTCAAGATCACAATCTCGACCGCTCATCACTGCCACACCATTCCAAGCTTGGAAAATTCTATAAATAGAGTGCATTTCTACAACTTTTCATAAGGAGAATTTGACAAGTTTATATTGCAGAAATCTCATTGCAATTTGAGAGCATTTTGAGAGCATTGTAATTTGAATTTTAGTATTTTAGTTCATTTAATATTATCATGGAATTTCTATTTTAGCATTTAGTTTCTTACATCCTTTATACAACATTATCTATTAGATTTGCATTATCAGTTTTAGCATCATTTCAATCACAACAATTTTCCATCATAAATCATTCAATATTTATAATGATGTAGGCATTTTAGTTTACATTGCATAATAGCTTCTCGTTTCTTAGGTTGTATTTCAAACATTCATGTGCAATGAATAATTCTAAGAGCATGAATTAAGGAATCACCAAGAATAGAAGACAATGGAATGATTTCGAATGTAGAGTTATAATAGCTTGTTTTATTATTTCTCTTTCATTAGATGTAATAAATTTTATTGATGTGTGTATTTAGTTATGATTAATTACTCTCACTGACACATTTTAAATTGCACACATAAATTGGCACCCACCATGGGGCCTCACCCCATCATTAATCTATTTTTCTATTAAGTTCCTCTTTGTAGGTTCAGTGAAAAGTGATGAATCGACGCATCCAAATTTTTCTCTAGCACATCTAGACAAATTTTCAATGCATTGAGTTTCTGTTTCGGTGCATCTAGTGGTTCTTCTAGTGCATTCGGATTTTGTTTCAACGCATCAGGTTTCTGTTTCGATGTATACAGTTGTTCTTTCGGCACATCACAGAGTTTTAAATTTCATTTTGTGCTTTTCCAATTTACCACATTCGGTCTGATTTTCAGTGCATTCAATTATTGTAATGGCGCATCTAGTTTTTATTTTAAATTTTTTAGATTCCAGAAACTTATTTATGCTTTTATGTTTTGCAGGAACCTTACACATAGTTAGAGACTATGTTGAGACAAGAAAAGAACCTTGTCAAATAATTTAAAGTTGAAACTACTAATATTTGGTTGCAGGGATTTAATTGTTCATATCTTTTGGTTAAGTTTGGAACATAACTTAATTAGAAGGATAAATAAACCCGATGGCTATTGTGTTTAGAGTGGTAGGCATGTATGCTCTCCCCTTAACTGGGTGATCAAAAAGCCAAACCCATTCATTTTTTAATTTTATCCTTAGAGGACCTACCTTGGTGGGATAAGAGGTAATCACCCCAAGGGAATGATCCAATTGGGAACACGCTAAAGCCAAGCAACTTCCACTCGAGATATAAATGTGGGTACTCGAGCAAAGTTCAAGTATCACAAGGATTGTTTCGACAAGAAGGGAAGCAATGGTCTCTTTTCATATGGATGATCCCCCACGAACAAAAAGTCTGTACTAAAACCCCTTTGTTCTAGTAAGCCAAAAAATTACCTTTCTATTCTTTGGTGCAACAACAATCGTTGCAAAGACATCCACATTCTCACAGTTCTTAGTAGAGGTGAAAAACTTTCCATGGGAGATTCATGGGAGTTTGAAGCTTGGTTGACCTGAGAAGTGAGTGCATTGTAAGGGGGAGCTTGTGTGGCCAAGCTTCTAAATCACCCGCTAAGAATAAGTGCGACTGGAGTAAAATCCATGTGAAATCCAAAATAATATTGTCTTATGTAGCCAAGGATTGAGCTTGTTTGATGTGTCTTCACCTATGTGTTTTAAATCAAAATCCAAACAAACACTATACTCTGAAATATCCAAACATTGATTCAGGAGATAATTCAACCAAACAGTTCAAATTCACTGCAAAAAAAACCAGAAGAATTTGTCAAACTGTCGAAAACCAAAAAAAAATTTCCAGTTCAACACATCCAGTGACTGCCCTAGCACATCCTTGTCATATTTGAGCACATCCATTGACTACCCCATCACATATATTAAGTATTTCAATGCATACATTTATTTTTCTTGCGCATCTCGGTCATATCCCAACATATACTGTCTCAGCACATCTGTTAAATTCTGTAGTGCATCTAGACCTTTCCATAGCACATCTATAGCCTGTTTTGGTGCATCTGACCCTTTTCATAGTGCATCTATACCATTCCATAGCACATCTAAGTTTCGATGCATCTGGGCACTATTTTAGCGCATCTAGTAAATTTTCAAATAGAGAGCTAAATTTGATCTCCTGCTTGTCAGTTAACATCCAAATTAGATATTCCCTCTCAAACAACATCTTTTCCTTGTTTAATCAAAACTGTGATGTTTGCATTAATCATTTTATGTTAAGGGATTGGAAATCAACAAAATTTGTCAAGAAATCCCTTATAAAAAGAATCAAGAAACCAAAGAAACAACTTGGCTACAAGAAACTTTTGAAAAGGAGATGCTTCTTGTACCAAAGTAGGAAGGTCTTGCTTGACTATCAAACTTTCATCCATAGGTATCATGATTTTGATAGAGGATATATTGATGATTTTGCTTTAGATCCTTTATCTTCACAAGCTTATTATCAATGAACATCTCTTTCACAAAGGCATAATCATAGTCAACCCATTCATCATTCTTACATTCTACAACCAAAAATACAATATTCCAATCATCCAAATTAGTTGATACAATAGATCTCATTCTTGTTGAAACAAGCATTTTTAAGTGAAGATACCTCATCTAAACTTTGATCAAACATCCAAAAGTGCCTTTTTCATCACATTCATTTTTTATTTAGCAGCTGCATTTCACCATTAGGATTTATCATCCTCCATCATGATTCGTCATCCTTTATCCCAAAATAAAGCTTGCTTAATCATATTTTAACCAATCCTTTTGGCACTCCCAAAACTTTGGTCAAACATTTAGAAAATCCTCATCACTTGTATGCCCATCCAAACAAGATCCCAAAGGATAAAACTCCAAGAAAAAGAAATTGAAACCCAAGATACCATGGTTGAATAAGAAGAAAACCCCTTTCATAACATCCATCCAACTGAAACTGAGGAGGTAAATGAAGAAAATGTCCAACAAGCCCGACAAGACCCAAATTTCCATAAATTCCTAGAAAAGGTTTTCGAAAAGAATGGGGAAAGATACCTCTTGATGTTAGTAAAAAAATGAGTCAAGCTACCCGACAATTTTGATGTCACAAAATTGAAAATATCCCCTAAGAAAATGAAAGCTGAAAAGCAAATTGAACCAAGAAGTGAAGCAAAAACCAATGATCCCATGGAAATTTTGAAACAAAAAATCCAAACTCTTCAACAACAAATGTAGAACATGCAAACAAGGAATCCAAGAGATACTCCATTAAAGATATATGTCCCTACCCATTTGATCAAAGTGTCAACATGATACCATTTCCCAAACATTGTGAACTTCCTAAATATAACAAGTACAATGGGAAAACTGATCCAATAGATCACATAAGGGAATTTTGAAAAATGAGTCTTGAATTTTCCCATGAGGAAAAATATTTGATGAGATTATTCCCACGTAGTTTGGGAGGGCAATGCATGCAATGGTTCTCACAATTACCTCCAGGGATCAAATATTTTGAGGAATTGGTAAACATGTTTATTACCCAATATTCATATAATATCCAACATGAGATCACGATGAAAGATCTTTACAATGTGAAACAAAAGAAAGGGGAACCATTCCTCATATTCTTATAAATATGGAGAATATTATTCGCTAGCTATCCTCGACTCATATCAGAAAAAGAGAGGATAGAGGTGTTCATTGATAACTTGAATGATGACATGAGCTATAGGCTTTCCAACTTTTAAGAAATTGATTGAAAATGGGATCAAGATTGAAGAGGCCTTGGTCAAACAAGGAATTTTGAAAATTTATAATGAAAGAAATTCATCCAATTCCTCCAACAATGAAAAACCAAAGTTTTGGCAAAAGTACAAAAATAATGGCAATGATACCTCTATTGAAATGCATAATGCTAAACCAATCTTCAATTTGTCAGGAAGCACCTTGAATACCAATCAAAAGACCAACCAAAGCAACAACCAAAATACCAACCATGGAAATACTCAAAACAATCAAAGTAACACATCATCCAAGACTCTACCTTATTAAACATTGAACAATCGTCAGAAGTTTACACCTTTGGGTCAATCATACAAATCCGCATTGAAAGAGATTATTGCAGAAAATATTATCACTCTACCTAACACCCAAGGTTTTCAACCCAAGGTAAAATCATCATGGTGGAATGAAGCCCATTTTTGTGAATTTCATGGATCCAAAGGTCACCTAACCAATAGTTGCATGCAATTGAAACACAAGATACAAGATTTGATTGACAATAAGATCATACAAATAGAAGAGCCTCAAACAAACATCGATCATGGGGTATTCAAAAACCCTTTGCCAAATTATGACAAAGGAGAATCTTCTAACATAAACAACAAAGGAAAGAGTGTCAACTATGTCCATGACACTATCATTTATCATATTTCAGCCGTTGAAGATCACACAAATGACATTAAAATCAATAATACACCAGATCCTGTTGCAACCAATAATCCAATCAACGACACCAATATCCTCTCTAATCAAATTCCTAATATCCAACAAGACATGGTTGTAACAAATAATCAAGTTAATGTCATCAAAATCAACAGAAAACAAGATAGTGTGCCCGTAAATGTGACCATAAGGGCTCAAACCAAATATGTTTTGAAAGGCAGTGCTTCTAAAGCACCTGTTGCTACATCTAATCAATATAACATTGTCGATCAGCTCTAGAAGATTCCTGCACAAATATCAATATTGGAGCTCCTTAAAATATCTCCTTCTCACAAGGAGATCTTGGAAAAAGCCCTAGTCGATACAACAATACCAAATAATTTGGAAGTCTGTGCTTTCCAAGCCATGGTGGGACATCTAGTTGTGCCTCATTGCTTATCCTTTTCAGAAAATGATGACGTATCTATCACCCATCCTCATAATGCAACCCTTCATATTGAGGTTCTAATCCATAAAAGTCATGTCAAGCGCATCCTTATAGACAGAGGAGCCGGTCTTAATATATGTACTTTAAAGCTTGTTCGTGCACTAGGATTCTCTAAAAATGAAATAGATGCAAGGAAGAAGATTACTATCAAAGCATATGATGATGAAGAAAGAGCTTCAAAAGGATTGATTGTATTACCAATTTAGGTAGGGCCAATTCAAAAAGATGTGGTTTGTCAAGTTTTGGATAAGGATTTGACATATAATATACTCTTGGGTCGCCCTTGGATCCATGAAATGTAGGTTGTACCTTCAACATATCATCAGTGCCTAAAATTTCCTTGGAAGGGCCAAGAAATTACCATTCCTGCTGATTCAAATAGTCCTCAACATTGCAATACCCTTAAGGCCGTCCAAGATGTATTTGTGCCTCATAACCTGAAGCTCATGATTCCACCTCTGATATCCCTAACAATTCAAGTCAATCCAATCCATTGTCTAAGTTTTTAGCCTCATCCTCTAATGAAGGAAGCCAATCAAGTTCATCATCCAAACAATCGGAGAAAAAGGAAAACCCACCCCCTCTGCATCTACTAATTTTGAAGCCTATCTTAATACTTTGGCCAAACAATTTGAGAAGATAGTCCAAGTTAAAGACAAAGGTGTGGGTGAATATTCCATTGAATGATCCCTCTTCCTTTCACAGTTAATGTCACCAAAATCCTATGGTCAACCATCAACCTCATCCCAACCATCCTCACAATTGGTCACACTTTTTGATGGGTGATTCATAGAAGCAATCACCCAAGCAGATGAATCTAATGACAAAGATATTTTGAACTAGCTCTACAAGGATGAAACTGATTCTCAGGCAACAATGGCTAATGTCCAAACCACTCAGTATGGAAAATGATTCTCAATCTTGGAAAAGATGGGATATGAGGGACAAGGACCTATTGGGAAAAGGAAAGAAGGTATCATAGAACCTATCCAGCCCATAATAACAAATCCAAAAGACAAGATAGGGTTGGGATATAAAAAGCATCAAAAGGATGAAGAAACAAAGGACGACCTAAAGCAAAAGGTTGTTGAACAAATCCTATAGCTCCAAGAAAGTGATCACTATGAAATTGATTTCGATGAATATGAGTGGGATTCACTATCAAAAGAATCTCGTCATGATAAGAAAATTGATGTGATACACAAGTATACTTCCACACTCGAAGAGGGACAAAGCTTAGGGTTAAGACCACTTGAATTAGGATCACAAAATATCGATGGTTCAAGTGAAGACGATCAAACTCCCAGTGAGATAGATCACTCAGAAGACAGCAACATCATAGACCTTGACCTTGCCATAGTATTATTCGATGAAAATGTTTCCATTAGGACCCTTACAACCTTTGATCTAAACCCATTTGATGATCCCCTACCATTACTACATCCTGAACTCATAGATTAGAACCAAACAGAACCTATCGATGTTCCCACCTTTTTAAATGATGAGGTCATCATCAACTTCCTCTACGCTGGTAATCCTGAAATAGTTTCCACCATTGAAAATCATAACGAAGCCTCCAGATAAGGGAGTGCCAAATTTTTGAGCTACAAAATAAATGAAACAAAATAAAGATCTGATGGTGAAAACCATTCCATGGCAGTATCAGATCAAGAAAGAATAAAAATAAAGAGTGCACCCGATGGTGAAAGCCTCTCTGAGGCGCCGAAGGATGGGAAATTTGACACTCTCCCAGAGTACTTCCAAGAAAGATCCAAAGTCCTGATTGAGCCAACACAGTCCATCAATTTCAGCAATGTGGAAACAATAAAAAACTCTCTCCATCTAGCAGAATCATTGACAAAACTGGAAAAGCCTAACTTTGTCAAGTTCTTTGAAGAGTGACAAGTCAAATTTTCCTAGTCATATGCAGACATGCCAGGGATAGATTCGGATCTCATCATGCACCATTTATCCCTTCCTTTAGGAATCAAACTAGTCAAGCAAAAGTTGACAAAAATGCATCCTCACATCGCCCTATTGGTGAAGGAAAAACTAAAGAAGTTATTGGATGTCAGATTCATCAGAACCATTGACTATGCAGAGTGGATATCTAACATTGTGCCTATTTCAAATCCTAATGGTAGCATAAATATTTGTACAGACTTTAGGGACCTCAACAAGGCTTTCCTGAAAGATGATTTCCCTTTGCCAAACATTGATATCATTGTAGACTTGACAATAGGTCATGACATATTGTCACTAATGGATGGATTTTTTGGCTATAACCAAATCAAGATAGCACCTGAAGACCAGGACAAGACAAATTTCACTTTCCCATGTGGAACCTTTCGTTTTGAACGTCATGCCCCTCGGGTTGAAGAATGCAAGGGCCACACACCAGAGAACTATGATGACCATCTTCCATGACATGATGCATACTTTCATGAAAGACTATGTGGATGACTTATTGGAAACATCTTACACTAGAGAATGACATCTGGAGATATTAGACAAACTATTCACCCGATTAGAGAAGTTCAACGTTTGCCTAAATCCAAAGAAATGTGTCTTTGGGGTAACGTCAACAATGCTATTGGGGTATATAGTGTCAAAAAAAAGGTATTAAGGTAGATCCTGTAAAAGTGAAAGCTATAATGGAGATGCCACCTCCGAAAAACATCAATCAACTAAGGTCCCTTCAAGGAAAAATCCAGTCAATCAAAAGATTCATATCACAATTGGCTAATAAGACCCATCCTTTCACTCATCTATTGCATAAGAATGTTTCCTTTCTATGGGATGAGAAATGTGAGGCAAATTTCAATCAATTGAAGCAATACCTAATGAGTCCACTTTTTCTAGCACCTCCAACAGAAGGAAAGCCTCTTTTATGTACATCACCATAACTGATCGATCATTGGGATCCTTGTTGGCACAAGAAGATTCAACAGGAAAGGAGAGGGAAATCTATTACATCGGTATGAGTCTAAATGGTTATGAAATCAACTATACATCCATCGAGAAAGCCTATCTAGCTATAGTGTTTGCTACCCAAAAATTGCGACACTATATGCTGACCCATACAATCAAACTCATAGCCAAGATAGATCCACTAAAATATCTCCTTAGTAAAGCAAATTTGACAGGAAGATTGGCCAAGTGGGTAATGATACTCAGTGAATTTGAGATCCAATATGTCAACATAAAAGAAATCAAAGGGAAAGCCGTCATTGACCGACTAGCTGAGGCACCAATTCATGACGATCATCCCCTACATGTTAAATTTCCAGATGCAGATGTCCTAATAGTAACAACAAAACACTGAGTGTTGTATTTTGATGGTTCCTATACTCAACATGGATCAGGAGCAGGCATCCTTTTCATCACTCCCCTAGGGCACACTATTTTGAAATCATATTGCTTGATGTTTCCTTACACCAACAACATGACAGAATATGAAGCACTTATCATCGAAATCAAGATAGCTGTGGAATGGAAAATTATAGAGCTACAAGTCTATGGGGATTCTCAACTACTCATTAATTAGGTCAACGATGATTATCAAACCAAGGATGACAAAATGATGCCTTATAAGAGGATGATTGATGACTTCAAGAAATATTTTGTTAACATCAAATTTGGTCAAATTCCAAGGAGTGATAACAAAGTTGCCGATGCTATGGCTACCATTGCTTCTTTGCTACATATTCTAGAAAAATGAAGCAATTATGAGTTCATGGTGGAAAAACTATTTTCCCTTACTTACGATGACCCTAAGTCCCAACTCATATGCCACCTAGATGATGTCGATACCTCCATCTACGAGAAGATCTACACTTACCTAAAAGATAATGCCCCACCTCCTGATCTCTCCCAAAACCAAAAACAAAACTTCATCCACCAAGCTTCCTGTCATACCCTTATAGCGGATGTACTTTACTAATGAGGTCTTGACAGAACTCTCTTAAGATTTCTAAAAAGTGACGAGTCTGAAATGAATTTATAAGAAGTACATGAGGGTATTTACGACACTCATTCAAGTGGTCTAATCCTCGTTAAGAAACTCCTATTGGCCGACTATGGAGAGAGAGGCCTTCCAATTTTTCAAGACATGTTGGAAATGCCAGATCCATGGTAATCTTATTCATCCACCAGCATAATAATTGCAACCCTTCACATCAACATGGCCATTTTGTCAGTGGGGGTTAGATCTTATGGGAAAAATTCACCCATCTTCGTCCAATGGACACAAGTTCATCATCATAACCACATAGTACTTTATGAAATGGTTCAAAGTCGTGCCTCTGATCACCATCACAGGGAAGCAGATATCATTTTTCATCCTAGACTACATCATGTATAGATATGGTATCCCTCAATCTATTGTCACTGATAATGTAAGACCTTTTAAGAATCAAGACGTGCAGGAACTCTATGAAAAGTTTCATATCCAACATCAGTTTTCTACACCCTACTACCCTCAAGGGAACGATCAAGCAGAAGCCTAAAAAAAAACTATCCTAAAGATCCTAAAGAAAATTGTCAATGATGTTGGACGTGACTGGCATATCCAACTGAAGCCTACTTTGTGGGCCTATTGTACAAGCATCCAAACACCCACGGTAGCCACATCATATGCACTTGTTTATGGATTTGAAGCAATATTTCCCATTGAGGTTGAGATACCATCACTCCGGGTGTCCTTGAAAGGTCTCATGTCAGATGAAGATTATCGTGTGTCTAGACTACAAGAGATGGAGTTGTTAGATGAACACCGTTAGCTCACATTGGATCACTTGAAAGCATACTAGCAGAGAATGTCAAGAAGCTACAATCACAAATTCAAACCAAGGAAATTTCAAGTAGGTGATCTAGTACTGAAGGAAACTCCTCGAAATTAGTAGGATTGAGACAAGAAAGGAAAATTTGAGACAAATTGGTTAGGTCCTTTTGTTATTGTATCAGTCTTTGGATTGGGGGCATATCAACTATCTACACCAGAGGAGGATCTATTTGAAGAACCAATGAACAACCTTCATTTGAAAAATTTATATACATAATGCATCCAGTGCATGTTTAAAAGTCTTGAAAAAATCCTAAAAAGCAGAAAAAGTCCTGAAAAAATCCTAAAAAGGAGAAAAAGTCTTGAAAAATCCCTAAAAAATAGAAAAAGTCTTGAAAAATCCTAAAAAGGAGAAAAATTCCTAAAAAAATGGTCGCCCTGATGAAAACCAAGCAAATAGGCATCTTGATGACAACAAAAAAATCAAAAAGATAAAAAAAGCAAAAAAAATCAGAAAAAGAGAAAAAGCAAAAAAAAGTAAAAAATAAAAAAATGGTTGCCTTGATGAAAACCTGGAAAACATGCATCTTGGTAACAACAAAAAAATCATAAAGATATGAAAAAGTGCAATAGAAACAAATGGTGAAAACCTGGTAAATAGGCGCTATTTGTGATAGGTCGGCTTCTCCATCTATTTGAGTGTGTGTTAACCGTCTGCCTTCTCCATCGCTGTGCATTCACGCCTATCATACAACGAGCTTCATGTCCATATCCAACTACTGCGATCGTGTCCCACCTTGGCTTGGTTATCATTGTGCATATCCATAATGAAATTTGGTTTGTTCTCACTGGGGGAAAAGTCTTGAACTCATTGGGGGAAAATCACCGTTGAGCTTAAATCAATAGGCAAGCAAGCAACAACGCAACCTTGGAAAAAACAACAATCATGATAACCATCAAAAAGCTAAACATTGAACATTAACCGATAAACCAATCAATCATGCAAATCAAATCAAACATCAAGCCAACTCAAATCAACTCTCGCTGAAGGATCATCTTCTGAATCATGGTTGGATTACTTTAGCACAAATGTTCAGTTGTTTTATCTTGATTGTTGTTATCATTTCTCGGGAGTACCTTGATGATGTCACAAACTAGAGGGGCTATGATCAAGATGATATTTTTCTTTGTCTATTGTCTGTGAGTCAATCATTACTACTATGCAAATTATTGTGGGACATGCTCTACAAAGTATCATTGATGACATTCTGAATTTACATGGGAACATGATTAACTCTTGTATATTTATACAAGTGATACTCAGGTCATCTTTGTCTAATTATACCTAGATGCTTGTGTTATCTTGCATTATCAAATCTCAATGAAAGTTGTATGGAAGTTCTACTCAGTTCATCACAGTCTAATTATACCATCGATGTTTGTGCCAACTTTCAACATAATAGAACACTCAATGATGATAATAAGCACAATGAATTAGGTGGAAACATTGCATAGATAGGATTGCATTCATTTTAGTTCTGTATTTTCATTATATTTTTTTTCAAGGATTGTAACAATTAACATGATGTTATCTCTCGCTATAAATTTGAGTACACTTGACATAACAAACAAAAATCATTCACCTGCATTAACATTTTCATACCATATCATTAAAAAAAATCATTATCATACATCCATCCATACATCTGTCATTGTCATATTATGCACCATTCTTCCATTCATTCATCATAATATTTGCATTACGAAAACCTCACAAAAATAAAGTATTTTCCATAATAAATCCATCCATATAGGCATTCATCATAGCAGTCATAATAATATCATATCATCATCATAATTCACTTGCATTCATACATTTAGGTCAAATATGTGCATTAGAAAAGTACCAAAAACATACAGAAAAGGCATGGCATTCCACTAACATAAATTTTCCGAATATAATCCATAACCATACATTGGAGCATAACGTAAAATCATACATTTGCATTCATCATCCATACATACATACATCCACACATAATTAAAATCCATTCATCCATTTGGAATTCATAACCATACATTAAACCATCCATATCCATGCTTAAAATAATACATTTCCATTCCATAATAAAACCATTTATGCATTCATTCATCCATACATCAATATATACATGTGAAAAATTACAAAAATACAATGCATATCATCTCATTTACATATATCACATCCATCTCATCTGTCATCATAAATACATCATTTGTAAACACATAAAAGCATAATAGCATCCATCTCATTAAAGGAATCTGTACATCAAACATAACATAATCATATAGAACATGACATAATCATAAATTAAATGCATCCATCATAAACATCCATAGTAAAAGCATCAACACATATAGATCACCAATCGCTGCTGCATATCATATATAAACTCAAAATAAAATGTCAAGTGTACAATGATACTAAATGGAAAGAGATACAATATCAAAAATATGGAAAATGGAATCAAAATGCATAAGATGTGACTGCAAGATCCTGTGGTACTGGCCTTGGAGGTCACAGGCCTCTCCCCAACTCCACCTGATCCTGGTGGAGCTCTGCCTGGTGGGCCCCCTGAGAGTGGTTGTGTCAGTTCAAGACTGAAAGCGACCAAACATGGATCAAGCATAACTCACCCTCTTCTCTGTTGGCACTGCCTCATGGTACCTACCCCTGAAATACTCTGCCTCCTTGGTGGACTCTCAGAGCTCTCTGACCAGGTCCCCTATCTTGACACCCTCGACCGCTATCTAGATCCTATCTTCCACTACCACTGCTTGCTCTCCTTATCTCTGAGTGACATCTCTCTTGGCTATAAGGGTGACTACCTGCGCTTGTAGTTGTACCATCTACCCCTATGCTTGTAACTGCACCGGTGCCTGTGCTTGTAATTGAGCCTGTGCCCTTGGCTAACTGTTCCTGTAGTGCTTGTATCTACCCCTATAGAGTCTGCACCTGAACTTGTAGCCTGACTATCTACGTCTGCTACCTTTGGGAGGGCATCCTCAGAATCACTGGTCACTGTCCGATAGGAGCTGATCTCATCCTCCTTGGTACAGGTCCAAAATCAGGTGCATCTCTTCATCCGCCTCCACCATCCCCCCCTATGTCTCCTCCATCATCACCCCCATCATCTCCCACCTCCTCCTCTACCTCCTCCTTCTCACCTCCATCCCCCCTCCACTGCACTGCCTATCTGACACTTCTCCCAACCTCCAAAGTAGGCGCAGGCTCATCCAGACTGGATATCCATGGAAATGGATGTGTGTGAAAATACTAGACATAATCTGTTGTCATCTGGGCATCAATAATCTCCCTGTGCTATTGCCACAAAATTAGCTATAAGTCGTAGTACTCCATACACACCGCATCATAGTCTAGGGCAGACCCCCACTCTAGAATGTTCTATCTCTAGCGAGCATAATGTGCCACCCCCTATGGCATACCTTGAATATGACCATATTACCTGTACACTCTGCCAAAAATGAACCTCTGAAGAATGTATGGTGTCCTACCAATAAGATATCTACTGCAAAATATATATGGCATGTCAATATTATCCTCTGGCCATACCTCACAATCAAGATATGGCCACCATATAACAGTGTCCAGGTCATCAAGGACCCTCCTCCAATACTCTAACTTGCCTAACTTATGTTGGACAAGTGGTCTTGTGTAACCAAAAACATATGGTTGCCTTGCTTGTCGAGCCCTACTTCCTACTGGCCATGTAACAACTATATACTCCTAGGCCAAGAGTTGTAATAAAGTGCATCCTACCACGAGACTACTCACCCGAAGATATACTACCTAGTGCAAATCAATATACAGGTGTGCAATCATGCACGAACCCCAAGCATATCTAGTGCCATGGGAAATCATACTTTCCAAAATCTGACCCCTGCCAACTGAAAAGCCATTTGACTTACAGTCGGGGCAGAGAAATTCTCCAATGAAGCCTGCTAGCACACATGGCAAGGGTTGATGAGTGGCAATCAACTCTTGCGAAGATATCTTGTATCCAATGAACTAGTCATCATGAAAAAGTTGTCGAATGGCATGAGTCCCTCCCTTATCCTCATGATCATATACCACCAGATCCCCCATGACTGGTATCCTCAAAATATGATACACATCCTCGGGGGTAACTATAATCTCTTTAGTCGCCAAATGGAAGGTGTTATGGTAATTGTGCCATCGCTCTGCAAGTGCTATCAACAACCCCTGATTAATCCAGTACTAGGGAATATCAATCAATGAAGTCAGTCTGCACTGGTCAATAATGGCTAAATCTGTCAGATTCAACTATGGGATCATGCCCCATGTTTGAGGAAACTGCTCTCGAACCTGTAAATTACCTAAGCCACCCTTCTAGAATAAAATTAAAGCATCAAGTTAGCACATCAATCAACATATCATTTAATCAAATCAACTCACGTGAGATTTTGATAATATCTCAAGGAGCACTTATCCTATCAATTGAATATCATTTGTCATGAGATCCATCAACATCAATCAACCTATCTCTGACTCTCATTTGCCATGAGGTCAAATCAATCAATAAATTTTATCTATCCTATCATCATTCCTCACCTATCATGAGGACGATCATCAACCTATCAATCAACATCATCCTATCATTGGCTGACATGATCATCAATCATCAAAATCTAGGAGGAAATTTTTCAAAATCATCAATATTGGCTCAATGCGCTAAAACAAATTTTCTATGCGCTAATCTACCAGATGCACTAGAAAATTTACCGGATGCGCTAGAACAGGCCTTCTATGTGCCAATTCTTGGATGCGCTGGAAAACAGACCAGATGCATTGGAACAAGATCCTGATGCGCCGTTTCCCAGATGCGCTAGTTGACCTACCTAATGCGTTACTTTATCCTATTTATGCACTAGAATCCCTATGCGCTACTTTATTAACCTAATGCGCTAAAGCAATGACTGGATGCACTAAGCAATTTTTGGACCTATACCTAACCCTATGCGCTAATACAACAACTCTATGCGATGTATTGGGTTTTAAGTGCGCTAAAAACCTAACCAAATGCGCTAAAATGCGTTTAAATCCAAGTTTTTAAAAGGGAAAAAGCGAGAAAATTTTGAATTTAAATTTGAAAAATGGCGGTTCTAGGGGTACATACCGGAGGTCCATATGTGGTTGGATGTTGGTGGTGGAAAACTCACTTGAATCTATGAGTGTGGTGCAGAATCCTATCCATCTTGGCTCTTCAAGCTCTCAATTTTCACAATGCACAAGTTACAAATGAGCTTTCTTTTACCCTTTTTGACCTTTTAAGGGTTAATTAAGGGGTAATTATTGTGGCATTTATTTAATTTTTCAAAATGGGCTTTAATTACTTAATCACCAATGTGGTTGAACTATTATCATTTTTCGTGAGATAAATCAGGTCACCGTCCTCAAATTCGAAGATCATCAGTATATCATTGAAAAATCATTTAATCAACAAAATTTTCAAAAATCATAAAAAATTCACAAATCCTTGATTTATCTCCCAGGGGGGCATCCATTCATCATCACTGAAAAATCAACGTTTGGGGCACGTCAAAACTTTTACCATCACATTTGGAAAAATTATTCTTTGAAGCAATGCATCTGTGCACATCACTTCAAAGAGGGGAAAAATGTATGCACATAAAAATGGTCTGAGCACAAATTAATTAAATACTTGTTATTTAATTAATAAAAATCTTAAATCCTCTACTTATAAATAAATTGGAATATTTATTTATATAGTTCATTTCTAAATATTATTCTTATCCAAAATCATTTTCCTCTTAAATTAATTAAGTGCACAATTTAACTAATTTCCCCTCTTCATTTAAATTTGAATTTTTAATTCAAATTGGCACTTTTCTACATATTCTTCTAACTTCCTTCCACCCCACCTGCCACCTCACCATGAGTCACATGAAATTGAATTTTTCTAATTTGTAAAACGAGGATTTTACCTCAACAAACCTGTAACAAATTCGAAACCACCTCGGACACATGGCTTCTTCTTTCCTCCGATTCTCTTCAACACTTGAAAAAATGTTCTTTTGCAGGGAACCGCCTCCATGATTCTCTCCAACCTCTTTGTGCTCAATTGTTGATGCCTCAGGATCACAATCTTGATTGTTCATCACCACCACATCATTCCCAAATTAGAAAATTCTATAAATAGAGTGCATTTCTATAACTTTTCATAAAGATAATTTGACAAGTTTATGTTGCTGAAATCTCATTGCAATTTGAGAGAATTTTGAGAGCATTGTAGTTTGCATTTTACTATTTTAGTTCATTTATTATTATCATGGAATTTCCATTTTAGCATTTTAGTTTCTTGCATCCTTTATACAACATTTACTATTAGATTTGCACTATCAGTTTTAGCATCATTTCAATCACAACAACCTTCCATCATAGATCATTCAACATTTATCTTCAAAAACATAAAAATATAATGATGTAGGCATTTTAGTTTGACTTGCATAATAGCTTCTCATTTCTTAGGTTGCCATTTCACACATTCATGTGCAACGAATAATTCTGAGAGCATGAATTAAGGAATCACCAAGAATAGAGGATAATGAAATGATTTTGAATGTAGGGTTATAATAGTTTGTTTTATTATTTCTCTTTCATTAGATGTAATACATTTCATTGATGTGTGTATTTAGTTATGATTAATTACTCTCACTGACACATTTTAAATCGCACACAACCAGTAATTGTCCTTCTCACATACCTAAAAAGTAATTGGTGGAAATATTCATTAAAAACTTGAACACTAAGATAGGGTTTCATATAAAGGTCCAATGCTCTGACATATTTGATGGATTTATAGAGAAAGGAATAACTATCAAAAAATCCCTAATTTTCAAAGGCCTCGCGAAAATTTAAAGATAACAAAGATAACCAAGGATCCTCTAATGATAAATCCTGGTTCTGGTCAAAGAACAAAAAAATGGTCAATGATCATGTGGTAGATGCTAAGATGGCTTCAAATGTTCACCCTATAGTGAACTCACAAGCTCCAACCACCTCTTCGAACATACAAGAAAATAAAAAAAGAGGACCCCCACAAGAAATTGATACTCCTTGATGTAAGTACATTCGATTAGGAGAACCAATTGAATCAACACTAAAGAAATTAGTTCAAGCGAATATGATTACACATTCATAAATTCATCAATATGAGCCACAGGTTAAACCTAAATGGTGGAGGGACACAATTTTTTGTAAATACCATAGCGCAAAGGGACATACCACTCAAGGTTTCTATAAATTAAAAAACATTATTCTAAAACTCATTGACAGGGGAGACATCATTGTTGAAGATCATCCTAAAAATTCATCACAAAATAATCACATTAATAATATCCATGGCTCACATAGTGATAAGCTAGGCATATATCAAGACACTTTTCCCAAGCATGATCAAAACCATTCACCTATATCTTGTAATTTCCATAACATATCCACATCATTTGACTTCATAATAGGTCATATTGAAGAAGAATATCCACAAGAATCCTCCATCTCACATTCAATTCCTTCATCCTTGGAATCTTTGCAACATCAACCCACATCTCCCTCATCAAATAACTCATCCAATAATACTGGTCCAGGAGCACCTAGGAAGCACCTAGGAAAATTGCTAGGAGATAGGACAATTTTGTGCATTTTTGTTTTTTTTGATGTTAAGGTCATGTTGACAATTCCTTTGTGAGTTAGGCTTAAACATAGATCAGTTAGGAGCTATCAGTAGAGTTTATGTTATGAGTTTTGACACTCAAGATTAGTAATTAGCTTTGATTTGCAATTTTGGTTAGTTTGTTTTGCAATAGTTGGCAAACAGGGTTTGTAGTGACTTAACCGGCCATGGAACAGTTGGGATCGAGCCTAACTAAATTTGAATGTATACTTGAGGTGTGCCTTGACCTATGTGCAAGGTTGGAGGGCTTGGGAATTTGGAAAAACAATTTGTAATTGGCAATTTCCATGAATGCAAAGCGAGGACAACAGACAGAATAACTGTATTTACTCTGTTTAAGTTCTTGATAATGTATTCATGAATTAACCAGACATCTTGGATTGGTTGGAACTAGATGTAATTGTTCTTAGAGGCTTTGTGTGGATAGTAGTGTAGCATTATCATCGTTGCATAGCTTGTTTCTTAGTTTGTTGATTGCTTTCTATTGCTGATCAGTTTAGTAGTTGTTAATCATGGAGTTTTAGTCCTCTGTCTTCCCCTATACCTAGTGTATAGCCTATGGGGAATGAGGTTGAGCTCCATGCCTATAAATAGTGTAGGTTTAGGAGTCTTTAGGAGTAGCAGGTCCATGAGAAAAGTCACTTCCTAGGCGAGCTAGGCAATGCCCGACTAGGAAGGACAGTGCTAAAAAAGCACATAATTTGTAGGGTAGACTTCTCCAGGGAAAACCCCATGGTAGAAGTGTGGAAGGAGGTCTCACAGTGGCTTGGTACCAAGGAGGAGGCTCCAACAATCTGGATGCCAAGCAAACTCTTTGACAGTCCAATCGGGTGGCCAAGAATTGGTTAAAAACCCTAAATTTTGCTAAGTTGGTGGACAGTCCTGTGTACGGTTAGGCAAGACATAAGGGTTTAGAAATCTTGAAGAGGATGGTATAGGTACTAGGAATCCATGAAAAAGAATTAAGGTTCTTTGGAGAAGTTGTGAGCAATATCCTTTTTTTCTCAGGTTAGGAGGCCTAATAGAGGCTCTAGGCTTGTAGCCTTTTTAACCCTAAATGAGGGTTTGGAATGAGCGATGGAGAAATGGTGGTTAATGGTGGTCCAGGAAGCCTCATAGGATGCCAAGAAGCATGTTGGAATGTATTGACAACCCTGCAAGGATCTAGTTGTGTGTTGTGTGAATTTGGCCTTTAGGGAGGATTAAGGGTCAAGGGTGAACAGAGGTTAAGCACCAAGAATTGGTTGTGTTGTATGACAATGGTTGGAAGAGGGAATGGCTAGTAGAACCAAGGGTATCTGTAGATGGGTCAGGGCCTATAGGTTGAGTGGTGAAAGAAGCCACATAAGGGAATTGCTGAGGTGAGACTCGGAGCATGGAAGTGTGAATGCTTTCATCCAAACCCTCTTACACCAAATTGGTATCAGAGCAAGTTAAAGATTTGGGAGTGAATTTGTATGTTAGACTTGGAATCAAGTGATTCCACAATCATGGTGACAAATGCTGAGTTGGAAAAGAAGGTTGAAGACCAAGAAGAAGATAATAGGAGACTAAGGGAAAGATTAGCACAATTGGAGGAGACATTAAGCAATGTACTAAACAAGGATGATGAGGACAGCAAAAGGGTACCTAAGCAAGAAGAGGTTGCAGAGGAGGACAAGATCCATGAACCTAACCTTGTTCTACAAGAGGAGCCTTTCTTGAAGGCACTGAAAGCTTTGAGTGGGAAGGCACTTGAAGGAATACCAATGTTTAGTGGAAAGATGGAAGCCGATCTTGTTATGGATTGGATAGAAGGTATGGAGAACCATTTTGAATGTGATGGAGTCATTGAAGCACAGAAAGTGAAGGTGACTAAATCCAGATTGAGAGGATTAGCTTTGACATGGTGGAAATTCATCCAAACAGAGAGGGAGAAGGAAGGAAAGAAACCCATCTCAACTTGGAAAGGTATGGTTGCAAAGGTGAGAGAAGCCTACATGCCTGATGACTATGAGATTCAACTACACAAGAAGAGACAAAGCTTAAGGTAGAAAGACCTAGATGTGAATACCTACACAGAGGAGTTCCAAAAACTTTGTATGAGGTCTAATGTTTCAAAAGATGAAAGCCTCAAAGTGGCTAGATATCTTAATGGATTGAAATGGAACATTCAAGAGGAGATGGCTCTTTTGAGTCCAAAGATAGTGCATCAATGCTATCAATTAGCTATCAAGATTGAGGAGAGAAGCAAGAGGAAGCAAGATCAGGCTTCTAAAGGCAGAGGTAAAGGCAAAGATCATAGAGATCAAAGAGGACAACGTGGAGGCTACCAAGGTAGAGGTAATGACCAAAGAAACCAAGGAGAGTTCAAAACCACAGATCATGGCAATGAAACACCTTCAAGAGGAGGGTATAACAAAGGTAGAGGTTCTCAAGGAGGATCAAACAAAGGAAGAGGAGTAGGCAGGAGTAATTCCTATTTTGCAACCATGAAATGCTATCATTGTGTTCAAGTTGGACACCCAGCCTATAGATTCCCGAAGAAAGCATCATCATCAAGCAATGAGAAGAGAGTGGCTTATGCACAAGAGGACACCATGAGTCCTAAGGCAACTGAGATAAGTCATATTGAATCTGAGAATGGAGAGAGTCTGATGTTTAGAAGAGTGTTGATAAGACAACCGGTCAAAGAAGAACCCAAGCAAAGGAGAGCTCTATTTAGGGTAAGGTGCAAGATACTTGGTAAAGTATGCAAGGTAATAGTAGACTTAGGTTCCACAGACAATATAATCTCAGAGGAGGTAGTAATGAACTGAAATTGAAGAAGGTACCCCACACCAATCCCTATAAGGTCACATGGCTTAACAAAGGGCAAAGTGTTTTGGTGAATGAACAAGTAACGGCGGAGTTTTCCATTGGAGGGTACAAGGACAAGTTAGTTTGTGATGTCTTACCCATGGATGAATGCCATCTACTGTTGGGCAGACCATGGCAATATGACAGGAGTGTTGTGTATGATGGTAAAGAGAATACAATCTCATTTAAGGAAGAGAAGACTTTTAAATTGCAGTCACTGTCAGAAGAAGATGAAGGACAGTCCAAGACACCAAGTGTGCTACTTAGTAGTGGGAAAGAGTTCCTCAACACCCTACATGAAGGTGGAGAAGGACATGTAGTGTTATTGCAGTCCAAAGAGGAAGAGAAGCTTGAAAAACCAGTCATACCAGGAGCAGTCCAGAATTTACTTGATAAGTACAAGGACATAGTAAGTGATGGTACACCTGCAACTTTACCTCCAAAAAGAGCTATTAGTCATCAAATAGACTTCATACCTAGAGCATCATTACCTAACAAAGCAACATATAAGTTGACACCGGATCAGAACTTGGAAGTAGCTAGACAAGTGCAAGAGTTGTTGGATCAGAAATTGATACAAAAGAGCATCAACTCATGTGCAGTACTAGTAGTCTTGGCAACCAAGAAGGGAGGCAAATGGAGGCTATGTACTGATTCTAGAGCAATCAATAGAATCACAATTAGGTATAGGTTCCCTATTCCTAGAATTGAAGACTTAATGGATTGTCTTGGAGGGGCTCAATACTACACCAAATTGGATCTAAAAAGTGGATACCATCATATCAGAATTAAGGATGGTGATGAATGGAAGATAGCATTCAAGACAATAGATGGATTATATGAATGGAGAGTGATGCCATTTGGCCTTTCCAATGCACCTAGCACATTCATAAGACTCATGAATGAAGTACTCAAGGATTTCATAGGAGTATTTGTGGTTGTCTACCTGGATGACATCCTCATCTTTAGCAAAACAACAAAGGAGCATCTCAAACATGTGGAGTTAGTACTTAGGAGATTGCAAGAGGAGAAGTTGGCTATCAACCTAGAAAAGTGTGAATTTTTCAAACAAGAACTTGTATATTTGGGATTTGTAGTGTCTAAGGGATCATTGAAGATGGATCTAAGCAAGGTGGAGGCAATCATAAACTGGCCTACACCAACAACAAGGACCGAGGTAAGGAGTTTCCATGAATTGGATCAATTCTATAGAAAATTCATAAGGAACTTTAGTGGTATTTGTGCACCGGTCTTAGATACAATAAAAGGTGGTGCGAAAACCAAGTTTGTGTGGACTCAAGCAGCTAAGAGAGGGTTTGAGAAACTGAAACAAGAAGTAGCAACTCAACCCATACTCTTATTACCTAGTTTTGATAAATTATTCACTGTTGAGTGTGATGCAAGTGGAGTGGCAGTTGGAGGAGTGCTAAGTCAAGAGGACAGGCCTATAGCCTTCTTTAGTGAGAAGCTTAATGAAGCAAAGAAGAAATACTCAACCTATGACTTGGAACTTTATGCTTTGGTTTAGTCACTTAGGAAATGGAGGCATTATCTTCTACCCAAGGAGTTTGTAGTCTTTACAGACAACCAAGCACTCAGCTATATGAATACCCAAGAGAAATTGAGCAATAGGCACTTGAAGTGGATGGAATACATCCAAGCTTTTACCTTCACCATCAAGCACAAGAAGGGGCAGATGAATAAGGTAGTAGATGCATTGAGCAGGAGGTTATTGACAGTTCAAGAGATACAAGTGAAGAGCATAGGGATTGAAAGCTTTAAAGATCTCTATAGAGAGGATGAAGATTTTTCAGAGGCATATAAGGTATGTTTAGACTTTGAGAATCATTTTCATAGTCAGTATGCTGAGTATACATTGCAAAGTGGTTTGTTGTTTAAAGGAAATCACTTGTGTGTTCCTAAAGGGTCAATGAGAGAAAACCTCATTCAAGAAAAGCACAATGGCAGTCTTAGTGGGCATTTTGGCATCAATAAGACATTAGAGCTAGTTCAAAGATTTTACTATTGGCCTAAGTTGGCAAGAGATGTTAGAAAATATGTGGAATAGTGTGTTGTATGTATGAAAGCTAAGGGAGGAGCTAGTAATGCTGGTCTTTATCAACCCCTACCAATTCCTAATAGACCTTGGGAGTGTGTGAGCATGGATTTTGTGGTAGGCCTTCCTAATACCAAAACTGGTTTTGACAGTGTGTATGTAGTGGTGGACAGATTTAGTAAAATGAGTCATTTTATACCTTGTAAAACTACTCATGATGCTAGTTACATAGCTCATCTCTTCTTCAAGGAGGTTGTAAGGATTCATGGCTTACCTTTGAGCATAGTTTCAGACAAGGATGTTAAATTCATGAGTCACTTTTGGAAGACTCTATGGAGTAGATTGGGAACTAACCTATCATTTGGATCAGCTTACCATCCTCAGACCGATGGTCAAATAGAGGTGGTTAACAGAGTGTTGGGTAATCTTCTTAGGTGCCTAACAAAGGAGTATGGACAGACTTGGGATATGGTCATCTCACAAGCTGAGTATGCCTATAATGATAGTGTCAACAAAACTACAGGGAAAAGTCCTTTTGAGGTTGTGTATGGGATGCACCCAAGAGGTATTTGTGAACTCAGAGATTTAGGAACCATGGAACATAGAAGTAGACATGCTGAATATTTCAGTCAGACCATGAAAGAGATACAGGAGAAGGTGAAGAAGACAATCACTGAAGCTACACAAAAGTTGAAGGAGAAGGTAGATCAGTCAAGAAAGGATGTACAATTTGTAGTGGGTGATTATGTCATGGTTCACCTCAACAAGTCCAGGTTGCAGAAGGGAGTCTCAACCAAGCTCCAGATGAAGAGAGTAGGACCATGCAAGATCTTGGCCAAGTATGGAAAAAATGCATACAAGGTTGAACTACCTACTGACTTAGGAATCTCACTGGTTTTTAATGTTGCTGACTTGATCAAATATAAGGGATCAGTCAAGGAAATGGATTAGAATAGTCAAGAGGTCTTCAAGGACATCAACAACATACCCCTACCTACTTAGGACAAGCACCAAGCTGAGAGAATCTTGGAATCAAGGGTACAAAAGTCTACAAGACACAAGGTGTATATGGAGCACCTTATCAAGTGGAAACATAAGCATGAGTCAGAAGCTACATGGGTACAAGAGGATCAGTTCAAGAAGCTTGGTATTGATTTTTCATTGCTCTCTCCTTCTACTTCTTAGTGTTCATGCTGGGAGGGGGAGAATGGTGCAGGAGCACCTAGGAAGCACCTAGGAAAATTGCTAGGAGATAGGACAATTTTGTGCATTTTTGTTTTTTTTTATGTTAAGGTCATGTTGACCATTCCTTTATGAGTTAGGCTTAAACACAGATCAGTCAGGAGCTATCAGTAGAGTTTATGTTATGAGTTTTGACACTCAAGATTAGTAATTAGCTTTGATTTGCAATTTTGGTTAGTTTGTTTTGCAATAGTTGGCAAATAGGGTTTGTAGTGACTTAACTGGCCATGGAATAGTTGGGCTCGAGCCTAAATAAATTTGAATGTATACTTGAGTTGTGCCTCGACCTATGTGCAGGTTGGAGGGCTTGGGAATTTGGAAAAACAATTTGTAATTGGCAATTTCCATGAATGCAAAGCGAGGACAGCAGACAAAATAACTGTATTTACTGTGTTTAAGTTCTTGATAATGTATTCATGAATTAACCAGACATCTTGGATTGGTTGGAATGAGATGTAATTGTTCTTAGAGGCTTTGTGTGGACAGTAGTGTAGCATTATCATCGTTGCATAGCTTGTTTCTTAGTTTGTTGATTGCTTTCTATTGCTGATCAGTTTAGTAGTTGTTAATCATGGAGTCTTAGTCCTCTGTCTTCCCTTATACCTAGTGTATAGCTTGTGGGGAATGAGGTTGAGCTCCATTCCTATAAATAGTGTAGGTTTAGGAGTCTTTAGGAGTAGCAGGTCCATGAGAAAAGTCACTTCCTAGGCGAGCTAGGCAATGCCCGGCTAGGAAGGACAGTGCTAAAAAAGCACATAATTTGTAGGGTAGACTTCTCCAGGGAAAACCCCATGGTAGAAGTGTGGAAGGAGGTCTCAAAGTGGCTTGGTACCAAGGAGGAGGCTCTAACAATGTGGATGCTAAGCAAACTCTTTGACAGTCCAATCGGGTGGCCAGGAATTGGTTAAAAACCCTAAATTTTGCTAAGTTGGTGGACAGTCCCGTGTACGGTCAGGAAAGACATAAGGGTTTAGAAATCTTGAAGAGGATGGTATAGGTACCAGGAATCCATGAAAAAGAATCAAGGTTCTTTGGAGAAGTTGTGAGCAATATCCTTTTTTTCTTAGGTTAGGAGGCCTAATAGGGGCTCTAGGCTTGTAGCCTTTTTAACCCTAAATGAGGGTTTGGAATGAGCAATGGAGAAATGGTGGTTAATGGTGGTCCAGGAAGCTTGATAGGATGCCAAGAAGCATGTTGTCATGTATTGACAACCCTGCAAGGATCTAGTTGTGTGTTGTGTGAATTTGGCCTTTAGGGAGGATTAAGGGTCAAGGGTGAATAGAGGTTAAGCACCAAGAATTGGTTGTGTTGTATGACAATGGTTGGAAGAGGGGATGGCCAGTAGAACCAGGGGTATCTGCAGATGAGTCAGGGCCTATAGGTTGAGTGGTGAAAGAAGCCACAAAAGGGAATTGCTGAGGTGAGACCTGGAGCATGGAAGTGTGAATGCTTTCATCCAAACCCTCTTACACCAAATACCTTTCAAAATTTTCCCCAAGGGTTATCCATAATGGATAATCCATTGTTTGATGCCAATTGAACCTATAATCAAGAGATCCTGGAACAAACACCATCATCCATCCCATCACCCATTATTCCCACTCTAATGGTTCTTATTAAAAATTAGTTATCACCTTTCCAATATATTGAGACTACATAAGTGTCCTTTATTCCTACCATATTAGTGGAACTTGATCTATGCCAAGGATATAATCTAAAGAATCAATAAGGAAGCCCTAAAATGAATCAAGATCAAGTTATCCAAATCTTGCAATCTCATCCCATTCTTGATCAATACCCTATTATCCATTTTGATGACATCCATGACTCCAAAATTGAAATTGATCCCATTTGTATGGCAATAGCCTCCACTTCCACAAAAATAGGATATTTTCTTTTATTGGACACATAGATAATCTCTCCTTTTTTCATCTAGGAAAAGAGTTTTATTCCCTAGACATATTTCAGAATAATGAATCAATAGACATGAAGTAAGAGAAGGCACTGATATACTATCAACTCAGATCACTTAATTTTTTTAGAGCCAAATTTCTTACTGATTAGGAGATAACTACCATTGATGATTCTCAAAATCTCAAAGAAGAATTAACATCTTATTACTAGATCAACACATATCCTATTGCAATCAAAATATGGCAAAGTATGTGGTATAAAGGAAAAGGATTAGGCCTACATGAATAGGGTATTCTGGAACTAGTATAGTTCTTTGATAATCCTAAATATCAAGGACTTGGTTATTCATTGATTGCTAAATCTAAGGATGTGAGTGGTACCTCTATGATATATGGGGCAACATCATCTACTGAAAACATCAAAATAGGGCCCATTAATAGTCCTTACCATGAGGTTGTTGCCAACACTCATCCAATTCACACCATAGATCATCATTCCTAAACCATTACATACACTAATGGGGACCAACATAAGAAAAATATTTAAAAAGGAAAATATCAAATTCAAGCCATTGGAGAAAATAAATCAAAGTTCATAGTGGACATCTAAAGTCAAAATGGATCCCAAATAAAATTAGGTCATGAAAAGAATCAAGCCAAAATCCAAATCTAAAAGTGAATTAAATTATGGAGCCATCTCAAAAAAGGCCTTCCATCACTCAAAATTCTCCGCTTTCTTCAAAATAGTCTTCAATACCACTTAAGGTGTATAAAGTTGTTGGTCCCAAACACACCCAAAATCCCCCATCCAAAATCCATAATCCAAAGTTTAGAAAATATAAGATCCTACATCTAAAATACCAAATAATTCACCCACATCAATATCTCCCATCAAAATCTAGCATCTCATTTAAAAGCCAAAAACACCAAATCCCACATTCATTATGTTTTGGCAACAACACTTAATCATAAGGACTCTAATGGTACTCTATCATGATGTGCGCATTTAGATAAAGCCAAATCTAGTATCAAAGAGGATCACAATAACATACATGGGTTATATACAAGTGCTATTATCTCAACAAAGTCTCCTCAAAGCAAGACATTATTAGCACATTATGACAACATCTACATCAAAACCACCAAGTGGTCCAACATAGTTGACAATTATTCAAAAATAAAAAATTAAATAAAATTAAATAAAAATAATTCATCCAATAGTGAAAACCATTCTTATGGTGCATTGAACAAGTACCATGATGAAAATTTGGAAAATAAGCATCATATATAAAATTGATTATCTATGTGTACTAGTCTAATTGGGGGAATTTTATCTCATACACCACTACCTATACAATCCATTTCACTTTTATCTATCTTTCTTATCCATCTTGATCTTGATAAAGACTAGGGGTATATCCTTCATAACATGCTTTTGGAAAAATCTTGACATGGTCATTTCCTTTGACCTATACTATCCTGTCATACCATCACATACATAAACTATCCAAACATTCAGCTTGGGTCAAACATGCTATCCTATTACAAGATATTCCATGGATGAGAAAGCCTTTATCCTAGATCAATTTGGATAATTGATATCCTCCCTATACTTCACATATTCATTTCCATCACAATATTCCACTCATCCACTTATAGTGTCTCATACATTGCTTAACACTGGGGGCGATTACATCCTGCTATGAAAAATATCTTGATATATGCCTTCTAGCTCACTTGGCAATCTAGATAGGTTTGAAAAATCACAAAAAAATCAAATATCCTAAAAAATCTAAACAAAATCTCGAGCATGTTCCACCATCTCATGAATATTTTTTTCATAAATCTCCTCCATCAATATCAATCCAAACAATCCTCATCAATCACATCTTGCCTACACTCTAGTGGGTTATCAAACCATCTAACATATTGTTCCTAGCTTGGCTACAACTTTTGATCCATCTTATTCAATCAATCATCATTAGTATGTATCCTTCCCAATCATTGTGTTGTTCTTATATTAACAACACTATCCTTGTGTTGTTCTTATCTTAACAACACTATCCCTGTGCTGTTCTTATTGTCAAGAACATTATCACTATTATCAATGAATCAATCAAATCAATCAACTTTAACTTGGCTAGTGACAAATCTCAAAATTTCATTGATATCCCTACACATCCATGTCTCTTAATCTTTCATCTTCATCATTATCATCACCATCCAAAAAATATTAATAAATAAAATAATCCAAAAAAATCCAAAAACATTAAAAATTTCAAAAAAATCCAAATCATACTCACTCACTACGTCCATAATAATTATTAATTACTTTGACATGACATTCAAGAAAGAAAGAAACTATGCACTACTCGAAGACATTGAGCATTCACAAAATAATCATCATTAAAGACTCTTGTTAAATTGTCTACAACCAATTGATATATTTCTAAATCAGCTTTAAACATCTTATACAATCTATCATGCCTTAATGGATGCATCCTTCCTACAATAAGCATTATCCACTCTAAGAAAATATCTTCTAGTAAGAAAAACTAATTTGTTTGACCCTTGAGTCTTTTTATTGCTTGATTTATCATATTGTCTTATTCCAATTTCCTCAAGGATAACTTCAAATGTTAGGTAGCAACTCAATCATTTAAGGCAAAATCATGCCTCAAAACCTATCAACAAATAAAGAATCAAACATTACTAAAACCTCTCATTGTATTATTTGGGCATGTATGTTCCTTGTGTGCAGGAATGGATTCTAGCATTGAAAAAATTCCTTTGCGTACATGGTCAGTTAAATACCTTTTTTCACTAGGGCCATCATGCTTTAAGTTCATTTCCCTCACATATTTTGACAAGGTTCTATCATGCTAAGACAAATTGGGGCATGTCATCACAAATTATTTCACACTTTCTTTGAAACAACACTATAAAATTGTATTGTCTCAAAGAGAGGAAAAATGTAGACATCTAAATCTAACTAACATATGTATTCCAAAATATCATCATTTTCCATTATTAGATATCGTCAATCTATCTTTTGCATTTACTTATTTTTATCACTTTTCATCTATTAATTAAATATTTTTGATTATTTAATTAATTTACCAATTATTCTTCCATTAATAATTATTTAATTAACTCCCCAATTCTCAAAATTAAATAATTATTCAACTATTTAATTTATCCATTCTCCAAATAAATAAATAAAATTATTCATTTATTTTATTTATCTATTTTTTACACATACCATTAATAATTTATTCATTTAATTATTAATTAATTTCCATGCATTTCCACCTCACTAGCTCACTAGGACTGACTCTCACTTCACTCTTTAATCAAACTAATTCACTAAGTAATAACTCAATCCACTAATCCGTCAATTCGATTTCACTCCCACTCACTTCAAGTTCACTGATTTGTTAAATTAGTTAACTAAGAAATTAATCTCGTAAAAAACTTGTTAATCTAAGTTATCACTCCAATCAATCCTCTTAACTAAAACATGTAACCAGTTATCTAAAATCATACAGTTATTTAACAATCAATCAATTCCTCTCATCAATCTTCCATCATTGATCTTTTTCAGTATTTCCTCTAACCTTGCCTATTGATTAGTGTCACCATAAATCTATAAATGCAACCATCCTATCATTCATTCATCATCTTAGATCGTGCGGTGAAACTATACTTGAATTGTGACAATGCTTTATTGCTATTGTGCTTATTACAAATCTAAGAGGAAATATCTCAACACCATTCTCCAAGGTGAATAGAGGAGAGAAATGGAGCTATACTAAGGTGAATTGTGTGTTTTAGTATTTGTAGGTTTGCATCTTGTTTGAATCAAAAAAAAATATTTGCTATATTGTTATGATCTTTTGATTGTGAATGTTTGATGATTATTGCTTACCTTTCAATTTCACAGTCAATCTTTTAGATCATACACATATAAATATATTAATATATATTATACTATTTATATAATATATAATATAGTATAAATATAAATATAATATAATATTTTTATTTTAGTAAGATATAAAAAATACAAATATATGAAGCCTATGCTAGGGAAACCAATTTATCCCTGGTAAGGAAGGACATTGAGAACATGACAATTGTTTGACATTATTATCCACCCACAAACATGTGCACTATAAAATGCGTTATTTGGAATTTAAAATGATGCATTATAGTAGACCATAGTTGGTCACACATAATCCATAAACCAGTATAAAAAATGGAGACCCAATCGCTTAATCACCCTTTTAACCTTACATCACTCTATCGAGTTTAACCACCCTAGATTTCATTCATGTGGTTGGCTTGTTAACATAAGTTTACATGGTGAAACTATCAAAATTCATTACATACACACCTAATGAGGGGGAAAAAACTAAATGCAAACTAAAGAGGAACTACTTTCTAAAATCAAGGGTTTCTTTGTTAAATTAAAACATATTGAAGCCAAGCAAGTTTAAATTGAATGGTCTATTTGAAAATAGAGGAGAATCAAAATAAAAGCTCTAGATTTGGTATAGATACATATCCATGAGAATATCTCTTTACCCATCTCTACTTCCACCAATTCTAAATGTAGAATATGATCAACTTAAATAAGAAATATCGAGTTATAAATATATAGGTTATATTATTTATTTATTTTAAATGTTATTTATTTTAACAGGGGTAAATGTTTTTGACTCGGAGCCATGAACCAGTGAGGTCCCAAATGGGGGACGTCATCCCCAATATAAATTGTCAATAATTATACCCCAGTGGGGTTTGAACCTTGATGACAAGCACAACAACACAACTTAACCATCACACCATCACACCATCACACCATTACACCATCACACCATCACACCATGCCACTATAAACTATATTATATTATATTTAATATTTATATATTTATTATTTAGTTATGTATCTATTTTATATATTAAATCCATACTACAATTATATTGTCATACATATTAAATAATATTTATATAATATAATATAAATAATAAATATAATTATAATACTAATTATATATAAAATATATATAAATATTTGAAATTAAATAAGATATTCGTCTCTCAAATTTTTAAATTGAATATATAAATTAAATAAAGGTTTCAAACCATCAAAAAGTTAAAAAAAATGACACCCAATGATTTCGTTGTAATTTTTTTTAGTGAGCATAATAATTATTTAGTTGTGTCATGCTATCAATGATGTCGAGAAGAAAAAGTGGGAAAAGTCTAGAGGAAAAATATTACGAAAAACCTACCAAAGCATGAGTCCATTTATGGGGTGACAAGAGATAGATGACCATGATCTGTTCAATTGTCTTGCATTGATACGAACGTTGGGACAACCATATATCTGTGAAAATAGATCGCCTCAACTCATAGAGGGAACCCCTTTGGCCTAATTAAAAATATACACGGGATCACTAGTTTCTTAGAGAATTTGAATAAAATTTATTAGCATTGTCTATTACTATAAAATCCATGGGACCAGCTAATTATAAAAGCTCTTAAATATTCTAAACAACACCCACTAAGAAATTTTAGGTAGCCCTCCTTCATGGAACTATAGCCTCAATAAGGGAAGCCACAAACAAAGGGCTTCATTTTTATGACTCAACATAATATTTTGTGTCTAAATCTGTATAAGATTGTTGTTGCACTTTGTGTTCATGTGCATTACAATATAATGGAAATGTGAACTGTAAGCTTTAAATATAAACATGAGGAACAAACCAATCCCTTTCTTAAAATGTAGGTTAATTAATTAATCAAGTAATTAACACATAGTCAACCTAAATAAACTAAGTGAGTTTTTAAATAGAACTAAAACAAATACATAAATAAATGTGGAATTGATAAACAAAGATAGGTGTACTTAGCTCTAAGATTGATGGAGAATATTTGTTGTAGTTCACAGTCCATAGTTTCTCTTGATGATCAATGGTCAAACTTGTATTAATCATGCTTTGATAGATTATAAATCAATTATTTTCTATTATAGTTCAATCATGCAACTATAACCCTAAACCCTACATCTACAACCTTGAACCTTCTTTACGACCTTGAATATATTATCTATTTTATGCAAAAATGTGTCACCTCTAATCTAGTAAAGATAGTGTTGATAAGGTCAATTGAAACTTTCTATGCTAGGATAGGGGAGTTGACTTGATTTCCTCCTTGCACCTTAGTTAAACTTCTCAATCAATTCAATGATTTTAACAAGTTTACCAATATGCTAAGTAAAGTGAAAATGACTATATTTTTTCTTATGAGTGTATTGTTCTTGAGTGATTTTTGTATGATGATTGGATTTGTAAAACATGGTAATAAATGAATTTAATGAATTAGGGTTCTTATCCTTTTTTACAACATCTTAATGTGCAAATTTGAATTTTAGATTTTTGAGTTGGCACATAATAACTAGTTGTAGGTAAGTCGGCTTATATCCAAGATATATTTTAATTTTAGAATTCACAGGTCAATACTCATATGTAGTCCTAAACAAGGTTTAGGGCCATAAATGTGGGATTAATCCTAGACCCGAAACAAGGAATTTAATATTGGATTCAAATATGTACGAGATGGAGAGTTGAGTCCAATTAAGGCTTAGGTAAAATGATAATTTTTTATGTATAAATATGCCATTTGCACACTAGAGCAATGCACTCAATATACTGGGTCAAAGTGAGTCCAAAATGAATGGATAAAAGTGTTAGGGATGTACTTTTCACCCTTGCAGTTTGTACCCACATTGACTTGCATGTAAACTACTATAAATCATGCATGCTAAGTAAACAAGTAGTCAACATGAAAGTAAATGACAAGCACACGTATAAAAGGATACAAATACAAATAATGAACTACACATGCTCCATGAAATGATAACTCCATCTTGATACTCACAAGTACAAAATTATCTGAGTAGCATTTAATTACAAATCTAAAATAATCATGAGCAATTACTTGACAATTAAAAGAAATAATGTAAAAATGTTGGTGTAGAATTATAAGTGGATTGTTTTAACCCAAGAGAGTGATGTGGGGCTATAAAGGAGTTATTATAGCCAAAAGAGTGTAATATAAGGTTGCTGCAAAGGAGCTATCAAACCAAAAGAAAAGTGATGTAGGGTTGAAAATAAGACATTATAATTGAAAAAGAATGATGTGGGGTTGGCAAGGATCCATCATAACTAAAAAAAACTCATCGTCAGATCATGAGAAAATTAGCTTAATCATGAGAATAAATTGTAGAACCCTTACAAAGCTACGTGACCATCAATCATCCAATTCCCTAGGTGAAAAAGTGGTTGGTCCTACAAATTAGCTATTCGAATAGAATTCATTAAGGAAAAAAAATGTTCAAACTATAATATACTTGGATACAAAAGGATTAGATCAAATCTCCATTTTTATTCAAGATTGAACATGATGAATTTACAAAGAGGAGAGATAAGAATCTATTATGTCTCCACTACTTTACAAAATATACAAAGCAAGTATTTATAGAATAGGTTATTGAATAGGCTCCACACATATGCTAACAAGTTCCTTGCATTTATATAATGTATTGATTATATGGATGGGTGGATAAGTTTTGAACTTGTATGGTGTTAGTTGTAATGTAGGGTGGCACAAATATCACTTGTGTTAGATGCGTACATTGTTAGTTGTATATTTGTGTTGTGGCACAAAGGTCACTAGATGGCACACTTGTATGGTAGCATATAATATAGTAAAAATGTTCCATGTATGAAATGCATATGATGTAATTTTTCACTAACATGTGTAGCCATGTGTAAGGCCATAATATGTTATAATAAGCATCGTGTGATGACACACAAGAAGTATACATGAATGCATGAGGATAATATTGGCCTTAAATGTGTGATTACTATGTTTCCTTAAGTGAGTTTGGGTGCACGTGAGATGATTTTGAAGAGGAAACATGAGTTTTCATTGTGATCATTCATCCCCCATCAACATTGATCATCCCTATTATGTTGGAAATGAAATGAGGAAATTGAACACGAAGTTGCTAGAAAAGTGTACCACTTACTTTGATCACCATACTATCTACTCTTTGCAACTCAAAAGAGTGGATAAAAATTATGGTAATTATATATGGTGGTGGTGTCAAAGGTGTCATTCCTTATGGATATTTGTTAATACATTAGGTCAAACTTTGAAGGATTGTGGAAAATCACAAGCTGTAGTAGAAAAGGGAAATATGGCTTGAGGAGTTACACATTAAATATCAAGTCTAATCCTAAGTATTATGGAAGGTAAATAATGAAGAAACTCTCACTAGCTACATGAATAATGGTGTCAAGAACATAGTACAATGGCTTAATATTTTGATTTGTCCCCTTGAAGCATTCCTTTTGAATATGCAACTAGAATTTGTCACCTACCTAGAAGGTGTGAGGAATGTCATGAGAATCATGCCCGAATCTTTGCATTTTTACTATGGTCATATAAGTATCTATTGAACATGTTCGTGTGCATCTTTGGTGTGTTGCAAAAAATATTTACCTTGTCAAATTCTCATTCTTTTGTGTTGATCAACAAGGTGGAAGGTGCATGGTAGGAGATGTCAAGAGGTGTCACATATTGGAACCTAAGAAATGTTTGGAAAATACTATGCATCATAGAACTATTAAGAGCTATGTGTAGGCATGCCATATGTACATAAGACATTATTGTTTCAATTTCATGGATGATCACTATAAAATTTGCATAAGAGTGTTAATAACCACCTCTATTTGACCATTGGTCTATGGATGCAATATTGTAGATCAATATAGTTGTGTTTCTAATATGGTCTATAATGTTTATAAAAAAATACTAATATACTATGTTTCAAGGTAAGATAATGGATGTTGATAAGCCAAAGTTGAATCAAACATGGATGAAGAAAAGATGTACAAAATCAACCATAATAAGTCTCTTCTTACACACTATCATGATGACCATCTTGAAAATTTTATTTACCACTATGAACATCAAATCATTTTTATGTTTAGTTATCAATATTATATTAATAAATTATATGATAATGGATTCCTAAGTTTATGTTGAGATAGAAAGAGACTTGTAAAGGCTAGGCTTCCTATTTTTAGGTTTTGTGATGTTAGAAGGAATGCAATAATTTATGTGGTGTTAAATTCCTATGTGCTTGTGAGGCTAGTAGAATTGTCATTAAATCACTTCCAAAATTTTGGTAATATCAAAATTTCTAGCCAAATTTACATAACATGCCTCCAAAGTGAATTCCTATCATGGTGAATCATCTATAACATAGATATTTATAAGCTTGTAAAGAAGCTTATTAGAAATTGGAAATGACCAACCTATTTTTATTGTAGAAGCTCAAGGAATGATCCTATGTAAATTCTATATCTACTAGGTATAGTGACTCCTAATTAAAGAAGTTATGATAATGTGAATCTAACACTGTGATGAGAACATGAATCAGTGATTTGTTGAAGTAGTCAGTTGACTTGTATTTTCCATTTTATATTTGAGGACTAGATGGAATTTCTATTATTGTGCCACCCACTTCACATGGCATATGTTTCTAGTTTACTTTAATGATTTAAATAGATCATTTTATCCTTGCCTAAAAGGTGGTGCTACTATTGCTTGATTACTTTCATAATAGAATACAACTCATTTTTTGTAGGTGGAGTAGCTTAAAACTTTATTGTTGAAAGTCTCTATAAGATATGCAACTACATGCCCACGATGCACGAGTACAACACCAAATGCATAGTCAAAGGCATAAATAATGATTTTAAAGTGGATTTTAAGGTCTAGTTGTGAGAATGATGTTACATATAGGAACTACTTGACCTCCTCAAAAGCACATTCCTATGTAGGTGTCAATGAGAATGGTGTCTTGGCATGCATGGTTTGGTTGAGTGACCATTAAATATATGAGGAGTCAATGACGAACCTACAAAAAATATGTGACCAATAAATATGTGCAAGTCAATGAGAATATATGATGTTAGATAGTCCTAGATTACTTTAACTTGTTAGGGTCACACATATTAGATTTGTCAATGATGTATCCCAGGTACTATATTTTTGTGATGCTAAAAGTCCAATTTTTATGGTTTGTGTGTGTCATGTGTTGCAAACACAATGTGTCCAATATGTAAGGGACCTACTCCACATGCCCTTACTAATTCCTATAGAAGATGAGGATGTCATCCAAGTATATTGTGATGAAGGCACTATTGAAGGGTAGAAGGATGTTATTCATCAAGAAAATAAATGTGGCCAAAGCATTAGTTAAACCAAATTGAATAACCATATACTCAAATAGTCCTTGATTTTTTAAGTGATATAATACTAGAATAAAATGGAAAGCATCGCATTAGATAACCTTTCTCTCAAACCCAAAGCATAATACTTCAAGAATGGGACTTTTAGGCTTATCTCTCTACATTTTCAATGTCTAGATTTGAGGTGATTTTTTGTAAAGTATTACACACTAGAAAGTTGATTGAGCAAGTTGTCAATGATGGTAAAGTATATGTTTTTTATTGTGATATTTCTTAGAGCTTGATAGTTAATGAATAGGCACTAGGAGTCATCTTTTTAGGTGCAAGAACTATCAAACTACCATACAGTCAAATTGATCAAGTAGCTCTTAGATCTAACACTGAACCTCATCATTCTCCAATTAGATATGTGATATAGTGAACTATTTTAGGAGATAACATTCAAGAACCAAAATAATGCAATGGTTTACTACACAATATGTTGGAAGACCTTTACAATCTAGAAATACATATTCAGACCACTATAGTACCTTTTTCAAATATTATTTTTTAGACATAGTATGGACGTGACTGCACACCACTAGTGCTCACAAGTTTTCTTGTGTAGGTTCTTATGGTAAAACCATCAGGAGCACAAAAATATACACGTGGGTATTGATTTTGTGCTATTATTTAGTAGATATTGGAGCTATTTTGGTTGGTGATTTGGACTCATAGAGGTTGAAGTACCAACTATTAATATGTACCATTATTCATTGCGTTTTTTATTTATATATACTGTCCTAACCATACATATATGGTATATTGCAAGTAGTATTTCATACACTTCTAGATGTGCAACATCATAGGTGACAGTTTCTTTCTTAGGTTTGAGTACATAATTGAAAGAGAATGATATTGGTTTCTATGCTACAACCATCCTAATGAGTATAATTTTATATGTACAATGATAGAGTGGCCTTAGCACTATACTGAATCATGAGTGGTGTTGTTCTTTTGACTACCAATATTGATGATGATGTGAACAAGTTGACCATAACATATAACTTGTGGAAGAATTTGTGGGAATGATATTGGTGTTAAATAATTTTTCCTCTTATTTAGTATCTCAATGGAGTTAGAATCTATTTTTTCTTGTGAAAATAAGGATAGTTGCATGCAACATTCAACATAACTACATGAGTTGGTGTGATGATAATTACACGCCTCACCTTGCTGAGTTTTATTACCCTCATGCAAGCCTAGAGAAATTAGTGGAGACATTATAGGGATTTAAGAGGTTATTTGGAGTATTGTGGTTGATTCTATATAGAGAGTGTTGGATTTTCATTAATTTCTTGTAGTTATTTTTAAGCACATATTTTTCCTTGCATGGGGGAAACCTTACCTTAAGCTTCACTTGGCCTTAATCTTGAAGCATTATAAAATTCTTGGCCTAAATATTTTGAGTTTAATAACTCTATTTTAACATAGATGAAAGGTGTAAATCAACTCATATATTTGAGCTCCTTGTATTTCTTAGAAATTTCCTCATGTAACCACATTGAAAAGTCATGGTACTCATTGGAATATTATTCCATAAACCAATCCTTTTATCGAATTATCTCTTGAAACTTGATGTATTCATGATCAAATTTTTTAAGGGAATACAATTCTCCTTATAGATGCAATAAATTTCATTCCAAGCTAAAATTGTTTAATTATCTCTACCACATTGTTTGCTAAGTGCTTGCCACTAATTTGATACTTGTTTTCAACACTACAAAAGGGTTCTTCTTGGCATTAGAAAATCCATTGATAAATAAGTATTATTTTATCAAATTTAGACATTTAGTATCAAGGCATTTATTTTCCTTTAAACATAGGAATATACAATTTGAATTTAACTATGAAGGGAGTTTGATGTTGTACAAGATGTGTAGGGCTTTGTAGTTCTATTCCAAGGTGGTTTATGAATTCATAGATTTATCCAAAGAGTTCTTAATGTATCCAAAATTGTATTGATTACTTAATTAATTTTAGCTAAGAGTTTGGAATTTTATTTGTCATATATTTTTCTTTGATGTTTGTCTAAAATTTCATGTTTGAACCAACTATATTGAGTTCTTTGAGCTAGTGTGCATGTATTTTCACTAGCATGAAAGTAGAGACTTATCTATAATATAAATTATCATATTCCTAAGGTGGATTAGGCATGATCATATATATTATCTACTAATGTAACAAGATCATATAATACATCAAGGAAAATAGGTATACAAACTAGAATACAATTAGATATAAAATTCTTAAGGTAGATATGACACTTATATACAAGATTAAATAATATGAATTTATAAAGTAAAATATGAATCTATAGTGTCTCTTCTACTTTATATAATGTACAATATAGGTACTTATAGAACTAAGTTATCGACTAGGATCCATAATTATGCTAACACGTATCATGTGTGTATGGTACACTGACCATGTGGGCAGGTTGATGATAGATGTCAAATTTGTGTAGTACCAAATATATCATAGGATATGTGGTGTGTGTACCATGTTTAAAATGCATATGATGCTAGGTATATGATCATGTTCTATTTCTAGATTCTATGTTATTTATCAGTATGTGCACATGGTATCATTTCATATGGATGAAGCCGCTCCACATTTTATACATGTGTGGTCTAAGTGGTCATTGGCATGTGTATCAATGTATATGGCTAGAATATGTGTGTGAGAAATAATACACAATGGCATGTGAGAACGATATAAGGATGTTAGTATTTTTTTGTAACGATACAAGAAGACTATGTTGCACATAATGAATGAGTTTGAGTGCATAAATTTTGTTATTAAAAGTGATGCATGAGGCAATGTGAGGATAAATAAACATGAAATAATATTAGTGATATTATATTCCACAAATTAGTTGCAAATTGAATGATTCAACATACTAGAGGATAGGAGAATAAGTAACATATAAGACTTGAGATGATCGTGTAAGCTCAATAATCATGTACAAGGGTCATGGATATAATCATATGATAAGAATGTGATAAGATAACAAGATATAATCATGAAAGTGTGTATTGTAAGAGAAAAAATTAAGTTGTGTTCCTTCTAAAGATGGGGGAAATAATTAAAAGGAAAAATCAATAAAAACATAAACCAAATGCATTCAAAATGATCGTATACCTTTAGTTATCCTTCTTCATGGATTGATCTCCAAGTTGCACCCAAACTTGTATATTTTCTCTTGAATTATGTTTTGTGGATTTCTCTTTTGATAGATTTTCCAGCATAATAAGGATACCATAGTTTGTGATTGTCAAAATAGGATGGAGAGGCTTTAATTTATAGATTTTTGGATAGAGAAATGGAGGGTCAAGATCTTCCTATGAGATGAAAGGTTGAGATTGAATGAAATGGAAAAGGCTTAGCCTTGTGACAATTATCACAAGGTGGAGGAATGCGACTATGACACGTGGCATGGGGAAGAGATCAAGATGTGCTCACACATGTGTGAGCACATCTTGGAAAGAACAAGGAAATGACAAGCAAAGATCAATGCGTGTTTACACATGTGAGAACATATTGGGAAGAACAAGATTGTGACAAGTGGAAACAAATAAGGAAAGTTGTAAGATGAGTAGGCTTTGATAACATGACAAGTGGTGAAAAATGGAAGTGTAGGGTGGCTCACACGGGGAAGAGGATAGCACACATGTGTGAGCATCCAATGAGAAGAAAGGTTAAAGGATGACTTGGAGATTGATGGTGACTTGTGCATGCAACACATGTCACATGTCCCCAAGTCTGGGAGGATGGAAGAATTAAAAATTAGGAAAAATTCTAATGATGATTAGGGGATGGAATAGGTTAATCAATCATAGATTTATTAACTTAACCGTGATCAAATAGGATTAAAATGAGGAAAAGGTTAATGATGATCAAGATGTGGATTAAGTTAATTAATCATATATTTATTAACTTAATCAAGATTAAGGATTATGAATAATATGGACTAAGGCTAAATTAATTAAATAGTGCAGTATTTAATTAATTTAGGGGAGACTAGGATAATTAATTAAATATGATATTGGGGGCAGTAGACCTAGCTCGATTGGTTAAAGCATCCTATTGCAGGAAAGAGTTCACGAGGTCTAGTCTCCCCACTGTCCTCATGGTACTGGAGGGCGTGTCATGCTAGCATCACTGGTCGCATGAAAAAAATTTACTAGGTGCACTACAGTTTATAGGGAGTGGATACTTGATTCCGATTCATGTAGTCTAAAATAAATAAATAAAATATGATATTTAGTTAATTGTAAGGAAAGCTAGGAATAATTAATTAAATAATACATATAATTAAATATAGGATGAGATGAGTTAATTAAATAATATAATATTTAATTAATTATTGGATAAAATAGATGAATTAATTAAATAATACGATTGGGGTGAGGTCCCTAGTTCGATTGGCTAAACCTTTCTTGTTGCAGGAGGTTGGTCATGAGGTCTAGTCTCTCCCACCTCTATGGTACCGGAGGGCGTGTCACGCCAACACCCTGGTCATGTTAAAAAGTTTACCAGGCACACTGCAATTTATAGGGGGTCGTGCTACCCGATTCCTACAGTCTAATAAAAAAATAAATTAATATGATTTAATTAATTAAAGGATATGATGCAAAATTGGGGTGTATACATTGTTCCCCTCTTTGATGTGACATCTGTAGTGATGTTGCCTCAAAGAAGTTTTAAAAAAAATTGCCCCAATGTGATGGTTGGTGATGCCCACTTGAGAGACTGTTCAAAAAAAAAATTAAAAATATTTTTTTCGGGTGGGGTCTCGAAAAAGGTGGGTTGAGAAGAAAAGAATGTGCATTTAGGAAGAAAATGGGGGAAAAGAGAGGAAGAAATAAAGTGATAGGCTTAGGAACGGGAAAAATTAGGTGAGGTGAGCATATTTACCACTTGTCATGGAGGGAATTAGGGTTTTGAACCTATAGATAAATAGGACTTCGAGGGGCCCAAAAGGTCATTTTCACCCTTTCATTTGGGGATTGGAGCAATTGAAGGAGAAATGGCGGTGATTCCTTGAAATTTGTATCATTCAGAGTGTGTGAGGGAGTACCAATAGTTGAAGGATGCAAGAGAGCCACTATGTGTCCTAATCCATGGGTTTTGGGGTAGTTTAGGGGTCATTAATGAGGGTTAATTAGGTTAGGAAGTCGACAAAAATGAAGGCACAATTTTATTGAGCCGTGCTTCCACATGTGATTATGATGCTTGCATCACATAAATTTGTTTCTATGCCTAAATCTGTAATTACAAAGCATTTTAGTGCCCACACTTCACAAATTAGTGCTTGTAAGATTCACACTTGCACATGGGGTCAAGTATCTTGCGAGGGAATTCACTATGCTTACGCTAGAATGGTGCTTGTGCTTCATAAATTTGCACCTTTGAGGGGTTAGGTATGTGCTTGCACCAAATCGATGCTTGTGTAGGGTTAAGGGTCTTCCTACATAGGATAACTCTATGCTTACACGTAGCAAATACGCACTTGCACCGGTTAGGGACGTGCCTACACCAAAATGATGCATATGCTAGGTAAGGATGCACCTATGCTTGAAATGGTGTCTAAGCTAAATGGAAGCGTGACTTTGCAACAAATGTGAGTGTGCAAGATTTTTAGAAGTTGAATTGAAAGGAATTAATTGGTTCCAAGTGTTTTGAATTAGGTTGGTAGGCTAATGGCATTAATTAGATATTTTCATTGATAGGATTAGGTTGTTAGCTTGGGATTTTAATAACACAGACTCGGGTACTATGTCTTGTGACAATGGTCACATGTACTATTATAGGGTTTTGAGATTGAAGTGAAACAAATTTATTTATTTCTAATGACTGACATTAGTTGATGATATGATGTAGGAGCCTCTAGGTCCTCTTCAGTTGTGGGAGAGGTGTCTTGGAGTGATGATTTAGTTGCGGTATTGACCAAAAAAGATGGATGAGGAGTGTTTGAGTTTGATGGGACTCTTCCATGTTTGTAGGATGCCCCAACTAAGGGCACACCATGCCATGATGACAACCCTAGTGGAGAGGTGGCATAGTGACACTAATAGCTTTCACATGTCGATAGGTGAGGCTACGATCACATTAGAGGATGTATGGTGGATTCTATGGCTTCCAATTAGGGAGGAGTTGGTGGAGTAAGATATGATGCATGCCAAGGATACCTTGGAATAGGTATTCATGACAAATGATCTGCTAGTGAGGGGGATCAAGTTGGATCTTGAGGCAAGGATGAGGGAGCTACAAAATCTCTCTTTGTTTACTGTTGCATTTTTCACTGGAGTATTAGTACCAGATCAAAGATCCTACATATTCACTATCATATGGGAAAGGGTTTTGGATAGGATTCCATCATATGGGATGGTGTTTGCATGGGGAGGTTGCATTCTAGCATAGCTCTATAAAGAGATGCATCTAATTGTGTAGTATGATGAGAGGATCTTGGGGTGCGATGTGACCCTTTTGCATAGTTGGGCCTTTGAGAATTGTACAATATTATGATTAGTGGTAGACAAGAGAAGAGGCCCAGGGATTCCCTATGTGTTTACAGATGCTACATTTTTTAGACATCAACAGTTAGGTGACCTGCCATACTAGAGGCGGGTTATTGATGATATGGATTCATTCATTTGGAACCCATACCAAGATTGTGAGGTATGGGATGAGGACCACTTGTATATTTTGTATGTTCAATAGACACATTATTGATTGGAATAAATTCTACTATCATTGAACGACATCTACTAGTGGGTGTGATGCAACAATTTAGGCATCAAAAGACTGTCCCCATACAAGAGGTAGTATTTTCCAGAGTTGTGTGGGAGAGGGGGATTTTGGGGGGGGGATACATAGAGCCATATATAGCCAAGTAGGGCTAGCGAGATAACCCTAAAATTTCATGAGATCCACAACCAAGAGTGGTAGATGCAAACACCACATTGAATTTTAATGCATGGTAGGTGAGTCACAAATTGATTCGACTGATGATCCCATGGGATCAACTAGCTCTAGTTTAGGATGATAGGAGAAAAAATGATGAGGAGAGTAGTAGTGACGAGGATGATGGTGATGGTGATAATGGAGATGGTGATGATGGTCAAGGTCGTTGAGTGCACTAGAGGCAAGATCTGGCTGCAAGATAGAGAGGGGTGTTGAGGAGGATGTGGATATAGATGGAGAGGACCATGGAGATGATGAGGGGGATATATAGGTGAAGTTGGGTTTATTGATCATAGAGAGAGATTAGCTTCACCATGAGAGAGACTAGCTCAGGTTGGAGAGGGATTTGGTGTGGCAGGATCATCTTCAGGTGGTCGGGGAGAGAGACATGGCACAAGTAGAGGTAGTCCATTTATAGAGATTGGTAAATGGTATTGGGAGTGGGGATGGTGGAGCTCAGTTGGCAACAATTTTCGTAGAGAGAGATGTTGCATGAGTTGTAGTGGCTCAGGCATAGGCAGATGTGGCTAGACTTAGATAGGAGCGAGATATCACTCTCTAGGCTATTATAGGTCAGGGTATGAAAACCATGGTTACAAACTTGATTCATATGGCTTGGGAGATGCAATACTATTGTATGTTGTATGAGCGAGCAATGCCAATAGAGCAGTGGGAGCCTAGTTTTGTAGTTAGTAGTAGGTCTCATAGGTCCAAATCGACTTGATTGGGTCCTTCAATGAGCATGGGGCCACCTCCTCCTTGTGGTCCTCCTCCTTCATCATCACCACCATTAGGGCTAGCCTAGTCAGATGCAACAAGCACATGATAGGTGCTACATGGTGATTTATTTTAAATTATGCCCCAAAGGGATACCAACTTTTGGATTGTACATGCGAGAGACCTTTGTATAGTTTTGTATCATGACATTCTTTTTTGATATGTATGAGATGATGGGTTTGGACTATATGTATGAACTTTATAATGTAATGATGATTTTATGTAGGTGTCTATATTATTTTATGCATGTATGGTTTGGATGTATTTTGATGATGTGATGCACATGTTTTATGCAGGTTATGATTATGGATGTTGGCTATTAATATTTATGGATTGCAAAATTATGTAATGATTGTATGATATTATGTGATTATGGTTATGATTTAATGGTGATGATGTATGGTGAAAATGATTTATGATTTAATGGTTGTGAATTACTGATTTATGGATGTGAATGTTTATATGTACAATGGTAATGCAAAAGGGATAGTAATGATTTATAGATAAAATTATGGTTTATGTAAATGGTTACGATTTTATGCAAATGAATGGTGATTATAATTGATAAAAATGAATTATGATGATGATGCTTGAATGCTTTATGATGTAAATTATTATGGTTAGATTTTATGGATATAGTCATGATTATGGATAGTGATGATTATGCTTATGATACAAAAATGTATAAAATGGATAATGGATAATAATGATGATGGAAAAATTATGATTTTATATAAATGGATCACGATGCTTATGGATTATAATTACGAGAAATTCACTTGTGTAAAATGGATTATGTAGGTATGATTTATGATTATGAATGGTGTATATAATCATGACTATGAATAATGATTATGAGTATGATTATGTGTAATGGATAATGATATTGCAAAAGTGTATGATGATTACTGATTGTGCAAAAATGTATGTAAAAGTGATAATTGTAATAATGCATAATGGACAAAATTGTAATAATGATTAATGGATAATGGAAAATGTATGGTTAAAATGCAAGATGAATAATGAAATAATGCAGAATATGAATTGATGTAAAAATAAAATGGGTGATAATGTAAAAATGGTTAATGGGTAATGCAAGTTGAGGAATGGATGAATGCATAATGTTTTTTATTCATGATACCAAATTTTGTCAGGTCTAGGTGGGGATATGAAAGCATAGGTTATGGGGGAATGGAGGCATGGGTTTTGATAGGAATGTGAAAGGGGTTGGGGGTTTAATTATGTTGGAAATGTGGTGAGAAATCCTAAAGTTTGGACATTATGCCTTAGTGGTATAAATGACCAAAGGTGTGGTCATATCCTTTGCATGGACTTTGGACTCACAAAAAAACAAATAAAAGATTATACCTTAGCATACAATGCCTTCTTATAACCTTAGTGGACCATAGGAGGGATGATATCACATAATTGAATTAATTTAATTCATCCACCCCTACCTAAGGTAATAATTAGCATTGGTGGGTTAGGATAGCCACAAACACACCATACAAAAAATGACCATTCCCCATTTCACACTTTATCCAAAGCACACAAAGCTATGAATAGATCTAGGTGGACTAGACTAGGTGAATCCATGGGTTTGAAAAGAAAATCATAAAAAGAAAAATAAATTTCAAGGTAACCATATCTCTTGCCAAAAGTGTTATTTATGGATAGTGATGATGTCGAACCTAGGAAGGATTCTTTTTTGTTGGGCATAGATGAGGGGGTTAAATGTGTGTGGCAAGTGAAATGGTTGCGCCTATCAATTATTCATCTCTAAGTCATGATTTTGCGATGATGTCCATATGTAGGTATGTTTTGTTTGTTTTTGTTTATTTTTCCATAATGTTATGGGTGGATTTTTTGGGTGGAAGTGTGAATTTTTTGATGGATGGCGGATGATGAAAATGTGATGTTTTTATTATAAATAACTAGGCTGGTAAACATTGATCCCAAGTACACAATCATGTATTTATTCCTACATCTATTGGGAGAGGTAAGATGTACATGCATGGTTGAGTCTTGCACATGAGAATTCAATGGTAAGAAATGAGGTGTATGGTTCATAGAGGCTGTATCACCAGTCGTAAAGCAAGAGGTGGAGAACATATATGGGTGGGGAAGGTCATGTAAGCTATATAATAAATCATAAATAAAGAATGGGTAATGCATGAGGGTCATGTTTGGGTGGAAACAACCATATAGGTTTTCTAATCAATTTGTGAAGGAATAATGAGTGATGCACGAGGGATCATGTTTGGGTGGAAAAGGTCATGTAGATTGTCTAATCAAATTGTGAATGAATAATGAGGGATGCATGGGGGATCATGTTTGGGTGGAAAAGGTCATGTAGAATATCTAATTGATTCATGAAGGAATAATGAGGGATGCATGGGGGATCATGTATGGTGGGTAAGGACATGGTAGAAAAATCTCTCCCATTAAAAAGAAGAGTGGGTAGATGCAAAGGATTATGCCCATATATAGGTGGGGAAGATCGTGTACGCTGTCTAATCTATCATGAAGAAATAATGGGGGGTGACAACGATGACTGAGTAACAATGAGGGATCAAGGATGATGGATGAAATGTGTATGGATGGGAAAGGGGTATGATGGTTTATGCATGTGAGTTTGTATGGTTTTTTATGAGTTTTATGGATGTTTTGGACATGGTTGTGTACAAGGCTAAGTGGCCATGAGGGATCATGTGATGAGGTGAGGTCATGGTAGAAAAATATTTTCAGTTAGAAGAAGAAAGTGGGGGTACGTTGGGTTAGGATGATGGTAGGAAAAGTGTAACATGCCCATTGTTCTACTCATAAATTTTTCTATGTTTTACCCACAAGTAAATAGTTTATGCTTTAAATCTAATGAGCAATACAAAATTTCTTTTGAAAAGCAAAGATAACATGCACATTTGAAATAAACACTATTCCAAATTTTCCATTGCATTACATTGTAATTTCACCATCTTTCCAAAGTATTGATTTTATATTAAATAATCTCAAGTTTAACTTTTCATTTTTACAATCTTCCACATAAATGGATACAAGAATAAATACATATCTCCTCTAAGCTTTACTAGAAATAGAAATACATATGGTCTAGGTAGTGTAATGTCACTTTTCCTCTTATGGTTATTAAGTATTAGTAGTGGATTTAATATAAAAAATATTAGAGTTAATATAATTTATAATATGCAATATTATAAAAAATAAACATGAATAAGTAATGTAAGTTACAAACATGTGACAATTAAATAGTCAACATAGTAAATGGAATAACACCTCCATATAGATTAATCATATTAATACCAAATTATATAGACAATATTCCCAATACTAATGAATAAATGGTTCTCAATACTTATCCTAAAGTCATGGAAAGGCTGCTATTTGGCACTCAGAGGAATGGTTATGGACCTAGGTTGTTTCCTAACATAAACACCCCCGTCACATCAAAAAAGTAGATAAATATGAGTCTTACCGTGAAGTATTGCTTAAATTGATAATATAAAGTAATGACATATGAATCATTGTAGGAATGTGTCATTCCTTTCTATATCACCATTTAATAGTTCATTATTATTTTTATTCCACTGACTATCACAATGTCCACTTCATATATTTCATTTGGGGAAGGATAAATTTATGTAACTTCTCAATTGAATAGCATCCATCTCTAGTTCTCAAAATTTATTCTAACAAAAAGATAGAAGGAAATACTTATGATGAACCTCAACTCCAACATGTAATTTTTCCTCACATAATTCTTATCATATATCTAAGATGAAAATATTACTAATGAGAATAATAGAAACAAATTAAATAGAGTACACTATTTTTGAGTATTTGAACGTTGATTTCCTTGCTCAATCATACCACTATATCTAGTCTCTTTTTGCTCATTTATTTCCAAAAGTTGTATAGATTCATAAGAGTCATGTATTTTTCTTAAAAATCTCACCAAAATATTTACCAACCATCTATATGTCAACCATTCATTTAGGAAAGATAAAACCAGATGGCATTAACCCTTGCATGGAAGCACAATTTGTTGAAATAGTAGCTAGTCATGAGATATATATGGTAGTAAGTCTTCTTGTGGTAGAATAGGGGTGATGGAGTAAGGGATGGAAAGATAATTATCTTGTAGTGTGATATTACTTATACAACAACAAAATTACTCATTGAAGTAATCTATCCACTATGAAATAGGCCACCATATTTCCCAAACAACACCCTCATCACATGGTTGTCCCTATTTGTATCATTGATATTGTTTTACATAAGGTCCAACCTAGATACTTTCTACCATATTTTATGGCTCTCAGAATAATTTAATAGTTGAGTGTTCAGATGTTGTTCCATATAACAACTTCCTTGTTCCTTATTTTTATTTGTTGTCATTTTTTTGTCATTAATCAAAATTCCTATGAATGATATTTCAATTTATCTACCAAATAAAATAAAATGGCATATTACTATAATGTCATACTTATCATCACCTGATGCCATTCCTTATAAATACCACATCTAAAACCAAGGATCCTGAAATCCATTCATAAAGATTGTTAAATTGGGAGAATTTTTTTCCAATCGATAGCCTCAAAGCAATATGCTCTCGTATTTCATCTACATTTGTCGAAGTCTTTAAACATACCCAGTTTGATAGATGATTCCACATGATATTTTAGTTTAAAATATACTTGAATCATCATCTATTAGATTGTTCTCATCTGATATATGATATTAGATTATACACCCCCAAAGTTAATTAAGTCACGTTGTTTCCTATTGGCCACAGTCATCTCTATTTAATCTACAAAAACATATCATTGCACATATTTTTGGCATGATGGACCTTCATAATCAAAATGGTAAAGAGATTTGAGTGGATTCACCATAGAAATTTGGTTGGATGGGAAATATTCCTTTGTGCTTCAATTTGGTGAGGATGAGGATTCACTTGGCCTTATTGGGCATGTAAAATACACAATTGATCTTCCTAGTGACATCAGGCAAATCAATTCAAGTCAAGATGTTAATGTCAAGACAAACTCTAGAGATTCATTCATCTATGTTGCATGGTATGATACACAAGTTGAGTTGGTATACTTTGACCATAGAGGCATTCTTCCATATCTGATCAAGTAACTAGTTGGTAATCACCAGTAGACTATCGATCTTATTGCATTATTGTTTTAAATGTTTGATAAAGTTCCCATTGTTCAAATTTTTATACTAGAGTACCACCCATATATTTGATTGATGGAATTTCATCTTTTCTAAAATTGAACCCATGCAACTACAATAGTTAAAAATGTTTCCTAATGCTACAATAGAGGTTTCCCATCATAAGCACCCTCAGAGGAATCAGTTCTTGCACAGAACCAACCCACCTTCATGACATAAACCAATTCTTACACAAAACCCAACATGCCTTCATGGCATAAACAAAACATTGGAAAGGACACTCTAGGGTGTACATTGTATCCTGAGTTGGAAACACAATGTGTCCCCCTTCTCCAAATGTGTAAATTCCCACCTAGACCGTAACCTTCACTCTTTTGTGCCCTTTTAGTTCCTCTTTTATTTTTCTCTTATCTCCTTGAATGTTCTCCATCCTTTTATATCTTTTCATGTCTCACATGAATGATTTATATATCCTTTTAAGGGGTGATTTACAAACCATCACACCCTTTCATAAAAGGTTTTTCCTTTTAATAATTATTTAAATAAATAATTATTCTTCCTTTTTAAAGAGTGTTTATGCATATTCTTTATTAATCTCTCTTTTAACCAAAGGATCATAATATATTTTATTTTATATCCCCCTTTTAAATTTAAATTTTTATTCATATATTCTCTTGGGGAAAAATTTGTTGATGTTATAGCCGCGGGATCCATACTTCTGCAATTTAATTAATAAACAATAAATGACATATAGCCATTAGCTATTTATTTATTGATATTCGATTTTGTGAAGAGGTTCTTCACTTAGAGATTAAAAGATATTTAATTTATGTGGCCGACTTCATGTTGATTCACCACCTCTTGTATGAGTCACAAATTTTCATGTATGGACGACTTTGCATCTTGAAGGGACATGATTATTGGAGTCTCCCTCATCGAATTATATATATTAAAGGTGATGTTCATTCACTTCACATACAGGTTATTCTACTCAAGAGATCGTGTGAATTCATCTACAATAGGAGTTTGATATTGAAGTTCAATATTAGAGTGATCGATATCATTCAAGAAGATCAATATTATTGTGGAAATCGCATCAGGTGTGGTGCTGATTGATTCAACCTTGTACTTGGCCTCATTGTAAAAGCAATTTTCTTTCCATTATTCAATATATAAGAGATATATTGTTGCTGGGTTTTTCTCCCTCAAGTTGGAGGGTTTTCCTAGGGTATATGCTATGTCAAATTATTTAAATTGTTCTATAACTTCTTATTTAATTTTTGATCCTAAAAAATAACAAAAGTCACATAAAAATTAGTCCCCCTTCAAATCTTGGCCACCAAGTGATGAGGAGAAGCATCACTCAAGTGCTTTTCCACCAACCACAAACTTACTATGGTCCCTCACACATCTACCTAACAGTAAGATGGCCCTACCCTTCAATGCAAAGATTATTTTGGTAACCTCATAATACTATCCTTCTTGAGATTGGTGTTTTGTCCTACAAAACTAGAACTTTACTATATAGTGGCTACAACCTACGTGTATAATAATCCCATACTAGCATGCATAATCGAATCACAGTGAATTGACAATGTAAGCAGTGAAATCCTACACTACTTTGGCCAAATAATTCATCACTCAGTTACTTTGAGTGAGAGTCATCCTATTCACACACCTTACTAGCTCAATTTTTTATGACCACATATATTCTATGCATAGGCTATCCCCTTCATTGGATTATCTTAACCCCATGAATAATCTATATTCTTTTTAAGTTTAATAAGACATTTCAACTAAAGTAATTCATACGCATAGGCTATCCCCTCCATTGGATTATCCTAACCCCAAGAACAACCTATGGTCATTTCATGATTAAAACTTCACAAATAACTTCATATTCTAAAATTCATAAACAATTTCAACAATAAATGACTCCATTCTAGAGTATATCTCAACAATAAACGATTCTCATCAAAAGTATAATCTCATTAATACATGACCTCAACATGATCTCAATAATAAATGGCCTCAATCAAAAATAATATTCCTATCAATAAAGGAATCTATACATGTTGGCATATGGCTGAAGAGATTGGCTTATAAGTGGTGCCATTGATGGCAACCCAAGTCATGCAACTCAAGTCTTGCATCCCATAGTGCAACACAATTTTGGCTCCTACCAACAGAACAAAGTAAAGAACAGGGGATTCGGTAAAAGGCATAAAAGTTGATCTAGTCATCCCACTAGACATATATTTTGGGTTGTGGATCTCTAAGGAAGGTTTGTTAAGGCTTGTAGTATCTTGGTACAAATGCACACTCGTTGGTAAGTGATCTACAAGATACGGTGCAATAATTTGTTAACTATCTATGCTAGAAGGTCGACTCGACAAAGATGGAATTCACAGAGGTATAAGATAGAATTAATTATAAGTCTCCAAGTTGGATTAAGTATTATTTGGGTCCTCTCTTTGTCTTAACCAACTTTGGAGGATGCGCATAAAGATTTTGTGGTGAATTCGACTGACAAGTTAAAAGTAACTTAATATTTTATGAAGCTGACTATTGGATGAATAATTCTTTGATTGCAGATATATATAAGAGATTTTTTTTATCATTTAAGTATGTATGCATGGTTTAAAAATATGAAGAAGTCTGAATTGTGAGATCCAACAAAGCAGTAATGCGAATTTGATCATAAGTGATGCAAAGAGCAGAGCACAAAATAAATTTAGAAAGCAGATCTTGAATAAGATCCATGAGCTTCACCATAATTGTTACTTGGCATGATTAGATGCTATTATCTTAGTTCACCCTTTAGATGGTTTTAATCTGAATTTTGTAGGCAGTAAGCCTTTTTCTTTTGAGCAGTGAGCTCTAGCCAGCACGCTCGAATGCAAGTGCATTCCTTTTATAAACAAATATATTTTGAGTACTCAAATTGTGGATTAATCTCCACTGTGGTTTTTCCCCTAATAGGGTTTCCACACAAAAAATTGTGTCATTGAAGTTTTAATAATTGTTGAACACTGATTCACCCCCCCTCTCAGTGTTCCCTTGAGTCCAAAAATTGGTATCAGAGCGATTTCCTCTGGAGAAGTTTTGCATCTTGAGGTGGATCTTGGAATGTGATGGACTCTGGTAGTCTTCAACAACAACTTATGGTAGCTCTTGATGACCTTGATCAGTCTAAAGCAGAAGTTCAAGAATTGAAAGAAAATCTTAGAGATGCTGAGAAATTCATTCAATCAATGAAGGATCAAATAGTTAAATCTAGGGTGAAGAGGAAAGATATCTGTGATCAGATACAATAGAAGGAGAACAAAGATATGGATGATGCTCACCTAAATTAAACCTTGAAGGAGATAAGCGAAGAATGTGAAAATCTTGCTAGAGACAATACAAACCTAAAGCATGAGATGGAATATATGATGATGAAGATGACTAAAGAGATAGAAGAAAGGAAGAAAAATGAGGAATACCTTGCTCAGACCTTGAAAGAGAAATTTGATGAATGCAGCAGAATGAGTGGAGAATTCACTCAGTTGGAAAGTGAATTGCAAAAATCCAGAAACAATGAAGAAGAACTTGGTAAGCTAATTACTACTCTTAGGAATTATCTTGTCATTACAAATGAATTCAAAGAAAATTTTAAGATTAGTTCAGTAAAAATTGATGAGCTAACTCAAGGGAAAAAGAGTGGAAATGATAAGAGAGGTCTTGGATATGAAAAGGGAGAAAGTTCCAGATCAGGACAAAAGAATTTTAGACATAACAAAAATGGAAGGTGTCTGGTAAGACAATCTAATGCACAAAAATTTGATGGATATTGTTTTTCCTATAATAAGTTTGGTCATATGATTGCTCAATGTAGAAGTAATTTGAGGTCAAAAGTTTCATCATTCTCTGGTCAGTGTTTCAATTGCAAAAAGCCTGGTCATAAATCAACTGAATGCAAAAATATGTCAAGTCACTCTATTGATAGAAGAAATGTTGAATGTTATGCATGTGGAAAGTTTGGGCATATTGCTAATCAATGCAGATTAAGAAGAAACCAATGGAATGGACAAAGAGATATTAGGTGCTATAATTGTAACAAGTATGGTCATATTGCAAGATTCTGTAGAAACAAGAGCACAGACAAAAGAGGTCCGGTATACATAGACAAAAATTTAGAGAAAAATGATAAAGGAAAAGAAAAGATAACTATGGATGATATCAGAGATCAGATGAAGAAGACATGGGTAAAGAAAAATGATTCTGATGCTGGAAATGATTCCGTACTGGAACCTGCTTCCGGTAATTCTTTTGGTAATCAATTTCAGGCCACTAGCCTAGGGGGAGTCTTACAAGAAAATATTTCCTCACCTATCTATGGATGGTACCAGAATGTAGAGAATAGTCAAAAAGATGCACTCACAGTGTACACAAGTTTTGGATGAATTTAGCAAAGGAAATTCAATAAATTCGTAGGCCCACAGAAGATTTTTCCTGTCATCGTTTGAGGAAAAACACTCTCCAAAAAACTTAGAGCAAATGCATTTATTGCACATGTGTGGTCTATAAAATTCAAGTCTGAGCCGTCATTTGTCACCTTGCATTATCAAAGAGAAGAAAGAGAGAACTCGATAGGTGGATTTCAGAGCAGCAAAATCGAATTCATCGACAAATCTTGGAAATTATCAGGTACTTTGAATCATTCTTGAATTATTCATATTTCGGTGTGTAGTTGTAAACCCTAAAGAGAAATGGAAAAAATTAAAGGTTCGATCACATTAGATGAATACAATAGTGTAAAGATTAGATCTATGAGGAATTTATTGCTTCCTGATGAATTAAAACAATTGAGTTAGCCAAGCATGGAAATTTAGATGTGTGGAATGAGTTTTCATCATTTAGAAATGTGGAATTCATAAAATTCATATTAATTAGATTACATTGTGATGTTATAACTCTGGACAAACCTTACATCATCTCAAAAGATGCAATTGAGAAATTAACTAGTTTTTGCAAAGTCGAAGATGTTCCCAAAAATTTATCTATCTGGAACAAAGAGGTCAAAACCCTAACTAGAATGATCGCAGATCAGAGAGCTCTCTTGATAGAAACAATCAAGAATCCCATTATGAAGTACATTTCACACAACATAACCTGCAAAATATTCTACCAAAATTGAGAAGGAGCTACATCGGTTGGCACAATATACATTGCTCATAAAATGATAATTGAAAGTCATGACTTTGACCTATGCGGATTGTTAAAAGATCAAATGATGGAGAATGTTCAACTGAAAAAGGATTCAGGGTATCCATTCAGGTTTGGCACTCTAATTATATGTTTGGTTATGCATTTTCTGAATTTGTTGCAAAAAATCGACAATGTAGTATGGAAATCAAATAAATCGATATGCACTCAAATTTACTCTTATTCTAAGAGTTTGTCTAACTGGGATTCATAATTTAAAAGTTTCTATAAGAATGTGCTTGTAAAGTGTGGATTAGTCAATATTTCCCCTTTGGTAAGAATAATGGAAGTTGGTTCCTCTTCCGGTAGCACTAATAGAGGACAAAAAAGAGGATAGGAAATCATTGAATACACGCCTCTGAAAAGAAAAGTTCCTAGGATTGAGGGAAAAAGGAAAGAAAAAGAAATTGTAGACATTCCAAATGAAGAATTTGATGAAGAACCTAAGAATCCACTGGAAAATGAATCTGGTCAAGAAGAAGGTAGTAAGGATGAAGACGATCTGACAAAAGAAAAGCTACAACAACTTATCCAAAGTGTAGGTGGTATGCAAAAAATTGCAAGGTTATGGTCAATCAGACCATCATACGATCAAGACTTGATTTTGGAAGTTATAAATGCTCATATTGAGCATTGTAAGATAAGATTGGAAAGTATGAAGGACATTCTACCCGAAGAGATGATTAAGTGTAGCAAAGAATCAATGGGCTCTGAAGACAAAGGCAAAGAAGAAGGTGAAATTATCTCTCACCTGAAAGAACAATTCAGACTATCCCTTTCCAAGCTAAAGAAGAAAATGAATGAGTTGAGACAATGCATTAACTCTTCCACAAGAATCTCCAACTATTGTGTTCATTGGCCCCATGCAGTCAACAATTACAAGGAGAAGTTAGATCAGATTGAGACATAACTGGATGACATTGGCAAAAGATTTGACATGTCTCAGGATCTGGATGGCATTATCAGGAGAAGAATTCGGGAGTTACAGGAAGCTCAAATAAAAATTTATCTATCCAAGAATGTTCTTGTAGACACCTTTTGGAAGGTAAAAGACTTAATTGAGTGTCGACTGGAGCAATTGGTGGAAGTTATGCAAAATGGTGAAAAATTGGAAGAAGCAATCACAATTCCTGAATCTCTCATTGAGATTATCAACAAGACTTCCAAGAACAATAGCTTGATTATTAGCATTGGAATTGCAATTGATGGCTGGGATAATTTTCTTCCGAAAGTGAAGAAAAACAATAAGATAATTTTCTAAAGACAACAACAAATTGTTTTCAAGTTTTTGAAATTTTGATCAAGGGAGAATAGCTGTAAGCGTATATGTGCTAAATTTTTGAAGAATTGAATATTTTGAACCCATGATTTGTCATTTATGTCAAAGGGGGAGAGAATACAATTAAAACTCCTTATAGGGGGAGAGAATGCCTTGTGAATCTCAGGGGGAGAAAGTGCAACAAGTAGTTTGGCAGTATACCTAGAATGATTCTGACACTTACATTTTTCACTAAGTGTTGCCGTCAATTCCAAAGGGGGAGATTGTTGGCATATGGATGAACATATTGGCTTGTAAGTGTTGTCATTTATGGCAACCCAATTCATGCAACTCAAGTCTTGCATCCCATAGTGCAACACAATTTTGGCTCCTACTAGCAAAACAGAGTAAAGAATAGGGGATCCGGTAAAAAGCATAAAAGTTGATCTAGTCATCCCACTAGACAGATATTTTGGGTTTTGGATCTTTGAGAAAAGTCTATTAAGGCTTGTAGTATCTTGGTACTGATATGCACTCACTGGTAAGTGATCTACAAGATACGGTGCAGTAATTTGTTAACTATCTATGCTAGAAGGCCGACTCGACAAAGATGGAATTCAGGGATGTATAAGATAGAATTAATTATAAGTCTCCATGTTGGATTAAGTATTATTTTGGTTCTCTCTTTGTCTTAATAAACTTTGGAGGATGTGTATAAATATTTTGTGGTGGATCCAACCGACAAGTTAAAAGTAACTTAATGTTTTATGAAGCCGACTATTGGATGAATAAGTCTTTGATCGCAGATATATATAAGAGATTGTTTTTATCATTTAAGTATGTATACATGGTTTATGAATATGAAGGAGTGTGAATTGTGAGATCTAGTAGAGCAGTAATGAAAATTTGATCATAAGTGATACAAAGAGCAGAACATGGCAGAGTACAATATAAAGTCAAAAAGAAGATCTTGAATAAGATCCATGAGCTTCACCGAAACTGTTAGATGGCATGATTAGATGCTATTATCTCATTTTTTCCCTTCAAATGGTTTTAATCTAAAATTTGTAGGCAATAAGCCTTTTTCTTTTGAGCAGTGAGCTCTAGGAAGTGCGCCTGAATGCAAGTGCATTCCTTTTATAAACAACTATATTTTGAGTACTCAAATTGTGTATTAATCTCCACCGTGGTTTTTCCCTAACAAGGTTTCCACGCAAAAATTTGTGTCATGGTGCTGTATATGTTTAATTTGAATACATACATCTTTTCTTTAATACAATGGTGAAATGGTTTCATGCTTTGAATGAATGAAGTTTTAATAATTGTTGAACACCGATTCACCCCCCTCTCAGTGTTCCTTTGAGTCCAACAATACAAAAGTATAAACTCAACAATAAAATGATCAATTAGATAATATAGGTTATTCTCAACCTATTTACTTCAATTAGTAATCAAATAACAACCCTACCAAATAGGTTATTTCCAACCTAGGGTTTTCATAAAAAGTAATGTAATGATTAAGTGATTAAAAACAAATCATAAAACTTCTACATTCAGTATGAATCAAATATTTCACATGCTCACAATATTCTCTATATTTGTATATTATTTGAAGGACATTATCAACTTGCGAGGGGTTGGTGCTATTGCACCCATAGTCCTCTTTAGAATATAGTTTTGAGTTATCGAAACACGAGTCCTTCTTTAGGATTCCGTAAATAGACTCTTAATCATAAATAAGAGGATAAATTAAGCATAAAATAAATTTAATCAACCCTATTGTTGAGTATTGATATAACCACCAAGTTTATACCCAAACCCTAGGGATAAGATTCTCTTCCTACTTTCTAGGATAAATAAGTAATCAATCAAATAAATATTATCAATCAAGGTTTGCATAACATCGTAACCTAACAATGATGACATTTATATCATGCCACCTTTCTTGTTGTGTTACTAACCTCATTTTCCACAAAGGTTTACTTAGCATTATAAGCTAATAAATAACTTCAATGTAATATAGTCTTCTCAAGCAAAGTAATATCTATATAATATTAACTTAGTATAGTATCTATTATAGCGTAGAAACTCATAAAACAGTATATAAAGTATACATATATAACCCAATAACAGGGTTCACAAACAACTAGAATCATCAAGCATCTTTTGTACTTATCCAAAGAAGAATATAATCAAATTTATAATAAAGAATCTAAACTTTCTCTTTTAACTCATTTATTTTTGAACAAGACACATATAATCATGCAATCCTTTCAAAATAAAATATATATAATAAAGTAGAAACTATCATGCTTGTACTTAGAAAGCTCCATTTGATGATGCTAGACTTCCTAGCTTAGCCTTCTCCAAAACCAACTTGCAACTCCTTCTAAACTCAATATTTCACTAACTTCTATCTTCCCTTGAAAAACTCTCACAATGAAACTCACTCTATCCTCTCTAAACTCACTTTCAAAATTCTCACAAACTCTCAACTCAGAAATATAGTAGAGTAACTCTCAGAAAAATTAGAAGACAAGAATACAATTATGTGTCCCATAAGTTGAAGTGCTTTCCTATTTATACAAAAACTTGAGCACTCCAAGGCTACAAACAAGCTCACATTCTTTCCACTTCTCACACTCAAAGGTTTGAATCAACTAAAATGATTCAAGGTGGAAAATCTAAAATGACGACTAAATGCAAATGCTCAACCAACTACTTTCTCTATATGAAAAAAAACTGTTTACTCAGAAATGCAAGGTTAAAGCTTCACAAGTCAATTCCACACAGCCAAATTCCCTTTTGACTTATTCCTTTATTCATTATTTTTTGTGTACATTGAAGAAGAGATAGAAATTAGACTTCTAAATGCAAGCCAAGTTCATATTTTTTTGCCACATAAACCCACGTGCCCTATTCCTTTGTTTCCCATTTGAAATACCAATTCTAAATATTATTTGCACGTTTGATATCTAATCAACACTTCTAGAGTTGACTAAGTCTTTGGAACAATTTTTATACAACTTAGTTTACTTTTATTCCTCATGTGCTATGTTACTGCACTTTCCAGATAAGTATTAAACAACACTTTAATTCATTATGCCATGCCATTTATAAATGTGCTATCCTCTATTTGCTGCACAATCTTTTATTTTTGTGCTATGCAATATATGTATATGATGCGCTTTATATATATCAAGTGCTTTAAATAAACATTTCAGTACTATTCAAAACATTAATATATATATATATATAATAAATACATATATATGTATATAACATGATAGGTTTATATATGTATGTATATATATATTTATATCAACTTATAAGTTCATAAAATGCATCATTTGATATTCGAATGCATTACTCATATTTACATATTCCGTATAATAACACATGTATATATATACATATACACATATGTATATATATTAATATACTTGTATGGACGTTTCCATTTATGTCAATTCATACGTGCATATTAATATATAAATACACATATTATATATCATTGCCTCAACAATTTAAACACATATTCACAATCCCATCGATTGACATATATACATGAAGTGTATATAAATCTAATCGATATAAATATGAATGCACAAAGAAGAACTCACACTCGATAAAGAGACTCAATCACATACCACACATAAAGAACATTCACATACAAGATCATGAACTTCTCTAAATCATGCACAAACAATATTAAAGTAACATACCATTTCCCAAGCTATTGACTCAACTTGACCAAACTATATGTGAGTGTGTGAAAGCTCAGTTAGGCTCATTAAAGGGTTACCAGACCAATCTCTTCTCCTGAGTGATACTCCCCCTCGGGTACCTGAGGGCTCAACTTATTCTTGCATCCAACTTAACACATTGCATAGTAGTTAACCATTCACATTAAATATATTAGCATCATAAAACATTTGCATCATAAAATCAATAAAGTATTCATATCACAATACATATTCATACATCACATTTCATCAATATAAAACATAATCATTCCTTTTAAAATCAATAACATCTTAATGCATATTAACCTATTTTATTCACTTATTAAACATATTAAAGCCATGATTTACATTTATCAAAAATTTCACTCATGAAGGTAAATGTAACTCAATAACCAAGAGACTAGGTGTAACAAAAAGCTTCCCTATTAAAGGAAAGAGGTGGGTGGGGTTTAGGTTCATGGTAGAAAAGGCTCTCCCATTATGAAATTGGGATGGGCGACATGTATTCCTAGCCATAGTCAGTGGATGATGTGAGTGGATTTATTGTGGACAGTAAGTGTATGTGTGATTACAAGACCTAGTAGATGGTGGATATGAATCTACACATGGTGCCTGTTTGCCAAGTTTTCACCATGGTTGTAAAGTGCGAAAATCTAAGATTCATAACTTTGAAAAAACTTTAAATAATATCATTTATATTCAAAATAGAGTCAACAATTCATTCATTTAGACATCATTAAAAATTCAGTCGATTCCAAAACAATGACATAAAGTCGATAAGATAGATTCATATACAATTCCAGTCTAAATACATACATGTGTCATATTACACAATTTCAATTTTTGATATAAAATAAGTTATAATATCAGTTACAATTTGAGACTTAGGCATTCAGTCACCATAAGCTCTTTAATACATATTTCAAGATTAAAAATAACATAAACGAAGATGACATCCTTTGATCTTCAATTCAATAGCAAATCTTCATAAAGAAGATGAGAACAAGGATCAGGCAGTTTTTTCGCCCAACCTCAAAGCTTACGCTTCCCCAAAATTCTTAAATCATTCAAAGAATACCTAACCCTGCACAAATCGCTTTGCAAAAAGCAATCTACGAGCAAGATGGAATCTAGTGCGTGCCTAGTATAACTAGTAAAACCACAAACATTTTCATTTTTTAAAATCATTTAAGAAACAAGCAAGTTCGATACTAGGATATGGTAGAGAGTTCAATAATTCCATCTATTTTAATGGTCCTTAAGTTACTTGGCCAAGTAAAATGTCATGCACGCCAAATAAAGCAGTTTTGGAAAAGCAAAACTACACTCTCTAATAACCCATATTCGGCACCCGTCCCAGAAGGTAACTTTCCCAAAACATGACATGCACATTAATTTATCAAGCATGCATGGTTCTTAACAGTCAAATACAATCTTTCAAAAACAATAAAACTAAAAACTTGTTTGAAGCGAAAACAGTTAAAAAGTTGTTCTTTTCATCGTTTTAATCCATAAATGACTTTAAATTAATATTTAAATTGAATAAATTAAATATCAAAAATAAAATAAAGAAGGTGTATCTCCAGTATGTAGATTAAATACATATAGTACAACAGTCATAAAAGAGCACACGTTCTTTCGCTCTTTTTACTCATCTATTTTGTTTCCTCTGTGAGCTAATGTTTATTTGTTTTGTTTCAAGTAATTCATATCTTTAAATTAATTGCTTTACTTTCTGTTTTCCATACTTGCAAAAAATAAGTGAATTAATTAATACTACTTCACGAACAGTTTAAAATAACTGGTTTCAGTTTTAGTTTCAGAATTTTTTGAGTTTCAGTTGCAAAATTTATTGTTTAAAAACTTCTGTTTTGAAATAATGTTAAAATTTTAGAAGTTATTCTATCAAATTATTTTCAGTTTGAATTCTTTTCAAATCCAATTTCAAATAAAGTCTTATGTCAAAACAAAAATGAATAAGTTTTCTGTTTAAGATCCTTTTTAAATCTAAATTTAAATAATGTTATTTTGTTTCAAATCTCTTCCTACATTTAATCGGTTGTTTCTTAATGCTTTCAAATCAAATTTCTTCCTAATATTTTTTTGTTTTGAACTTGTTCAAAGGAGTTTTGTTTTTCTGGTAATTCATAGTTTGATATTTAAGAATCAGAACGAAATTCATAGTAACATAAATAATTTTAAATAGCTTTGAAAATCTACACCATAAAATAACTATTTCATTCAAATTTATTCTATTCAGTCTTTGTTTATAAATTTCAACATCCTACCTCATAAATTCTAGAAATGAGTTTTTTGAATTTCCTCTGTTATTTTCTGAAGCTTATCAATCTCTCTGCGAATCTTCCTTGGTTTGTCAAATTCTTAACCCTGTTCAGAGTCTCTCTTTGTCTTTTTGTTATTGTTTGGAAATAAAACCCCAACTCCCTTTCTTCTTCCTTGCCTCCTATTCTCTTACTGTCCTGGGCGCACCCTGCCTTGTCTCTCTACTTTGTTAAGTGTTTTGGAAGATAGAAACTTCCTATTGCTGCATATTCTCCTCTCCCTTAGGCTGCACCTTTACCAATCTCTATTCTTGCGTGGAAAATGGAGGAGTTAGTGGCTGCGCATGGACTATAGGGAGTTTCTCTCCCAACCTTTAAGTGTCCTCTCCTCAAGACTCCTCAACTGGCTACGTAGGAAGTATGTGGAGATTGAAATTTCCCCCCTGCGCATGCTTCCTTACCTGGCTGCATATCTCTGAGAGGAACTAGTGTGCATGGAAAAGATATGACTGTTTTCAATTTTCCAAACCTCTCTTTCTCCAGGCTATGTGTGATGAGCAGGTGAATGGGAGCTAATATAAGAATCAAATCGGATTTCCTCTTTTACTGACCGCTTCTCCAAAATATCATGATTCCAGATGAATCCATTCGCATAAATCAACAATACTTAGTAAAAAAAAATTTGTTCAATGCTCAAAAATAGATTTTTCACCCATAGTTCCAATTCAAAATTTCTCTAGACTGCTCTCCTCCTCCATGCATTGATGGAGTTATCAAGAAAAATGAGATCCATAAAATAAGATTGATCTCTAGTTCAATTTTCTAACTCCATGTTCCAGAATTTTGATTGCTTCTCCAATTAATTGAAGATATTTCTTCAATTTGTTTAACTGAAGTTTCTTTTGAATGAAAATTTCAATTTTGACGTGAATTGATTTCTAAGTTGTTTTCAATAACTCCATTTTAAGATATTTGTTCAACTTCTAAATTTAAATCTTTTCCTCTTTCATATTTTCAATTAAAAACAATTAAATTTTAAAAACACAACTTTTATCACATATTGTTTAATTTCACAATAAAAGTCTATTTTATTACATTTTAAAATGCAAGCATCAATATTTTCAAACAATGTTAAAATATTGACATAAATCATTCAGTTATTTAATAAGATCTATTTTCTCACAATTTAATAAAATTGTCATTTAAAGCAGCATATATTTTTCACAAATTTTGAGAAATTAAATTAAAACTAGATTTAAAATTTGCAAACACAGTAATCAAAAAATGCATTAAAATATTATCTAAGTGAGTGTGTGAGATTCCATCATCCTCATAAACATCTAATGGCTAAAATGATTCTACCTGATCATTTTTCTCGCCTTCAATCGCGTTCACCTATTCCTGCGCTCACTTGCACTCAAGTTTTCATCAACAATGACAAACCCCAAATTCAATAAAAATACATTTCGAATCATTGTAAATGCATTTCAATTTCAATTTTGATTTCATTTCAATTTCAATTTCAATTTAACTTCAATTTGAATATATCATTTAACTTCCATTTAAATAATCATTTAACATAATATAATTAATCAATATCATGATTAATAATTTGCATTTAAAATAATCAAGAAAATCTATACGTGACAATGGTACTTGCCCAAGGCATCACAGAAGTGATTTTCACCATTGGATGAATTATTTCTCTTTATTATTTTTATATATATATATATATTTTTTGATATTTTTTTATTTGGATTTTTTGGATTTTGATTTTTTGATTTTTTTGGATTCTCTCTCTCTCTCTCTCTATATATATATATATATATATATTTGTATTTTCTCAAGCGAAGAATTTTTTGAGATGTATGATATTCATGGGATCCATCAATGGCTTTCCTTCCATGGTGGCCAATTGATATGCTCCTTATCCATACTTTGCAGTGACGATGTAGGGACCTAGCTAGTTAGGTTCAAACTTTCCCTTCTTCTCATGGTCCTACAAATTGTGCTATTTTTCCTTAAGGACTAGATCACCAATCTCAATTTATCTCGGATTAATCTTCTTATTGTAGATTATTTTGAGCTGATTTTGGTAAGCTCAGAGGTGATTGAGAGTAGTGAGGCATTTCTCATCTAGGAGTTCTAGTTGTTGTTGAAGGGCTACACAATATTCTTCATCATCAATGAGGTGTTTCAATGATATTCTCAGTGATGGGAGTACAACCTCTATTGGTAAAATGGATTCAACCCCAAAGACCAGGGAATATGGTGTCACCCTTATGGGGATGCAGATGCTGGTGCAGTAAGCCCACATGACAGCATTGAGTTGGAGATGCCAATCCCAACTAGCTTAATTGACCATTTTCTTAAGGATTTTTAGGATTGTTTTATTAGTGGCCTCAACATGACCATTTCCTTGTGGGTAATATAAGGTGGAGAAATGATGTTGGATGTGAATTTTTTGGCATAGATCATGAAATTCTTGATTTTAAAATGGTTTTCCATTATCCGTGACAATAGAGGATAGTATACTGAAGCGACAAATGATGTAGTGGAGAATGAACTTGGCAATTTGTTTTCTGGTGATGTATGTCATGGGAATGGATCTGATCCACTTAGTGAAGTACTCAGAGGTGGTGATGATGAATTTATGACCACTAGATGAGGGTGGGTGAATTTTTCCAATGAGGTCTATCCCCTATTGTGAGAAAGGCCAAGTAGTAATAATAGGTTGTAGCTCTTGAGATGGTGCATGAATTAGATCACCATGTTGTTGACATGGTTGACAAAATTTTACCATATTTCTTACATCTTGTTCCATTGTTGGCCAATAATATCTGGTGCACAACAAATTTTTGACTAAGGACCATTGGAATGGGCTCTATAGATACCTTCATGTACTTCACATAAAGCAGTTTGTGCCTCATTTGCATTTAAGCACCTTAAGAGGGTTCGATCAAAGGAGTGGCGGTATAAAGTTTCACTGAGTAAGGTAAAGCGAGTGGATTTGTGAATGCATTATTTGTGTTGGGAGATGGCTAAGTTGGGTGGAATTGTGTTATCATGAATAAAATTATATATGTCCTGATATCATGGAGAATTGGGACCAACTATATCACATACCATTTTTGATTCTAGGAGATCATATGTGGGAATACATAATTTTTCAATCAAGAATTCATATTGCTGACTATTTTGAGGAATGTCTAATAAGGAACTAATTGTTGCCATAGAATCAAATGCTTTATTATTTAGCTGAGGTATTTGCTTGAACTAGATTTTCATGAAGTACTATTTTAATTTTTCCACCATTCACTTATAGGGTAATAGCTTGTTATTAGTTGTTTTATATTCATCATTCACTTGTTTGATAGGACTTAGGGATGTAGTCACCTTGAGGAGAAAAAAAAGGATTCGTGCCCTTGAGCCATGTTGAGTAAATAATCCATCAAAATAGAGGTTTCACCATATTCCTTCTTTTGTAGCTAGAATGCCTTCATCTAGAAATTCTACCAATAAGGGATGATTGTCTAGTAGAAGTTCCTCTACAAGTTGGTTAGGAACTACTTGTCCTTTTATGACTTTTCTATCTACATATTTGATATCAAACTCATTGAGAATCACGATCCATTTTGCCATGCTACCTGTGAGGGTATCCTTTGAGAGTAAATATTTCAATGGATCAATTTTAGAAATGAGTTGTGTTTTATGATTGATCATGTAATGTCACAATTTATTAGTGCAAAAGACTACAACGAGGCATGTTTTCTCAATTGGGGTGTAGTTCAACTCACATCCTACCAAAGTTTGGGTTATGTAGTAGATTTTTCATTCTTTCCCTTGTCATCATGCTAGGCTAATAATTCCCCAATGCCACATTAGTTGTTGATGTGTATAATAAAAGTTGTTTGTCTAGATTTGGTGGCACACAAATAGGAGGTGAAACAAGGTAATCTTTAAGTTTTTGAAATTCCTATTGACAATTGTTATCCAATTTGAAGGCAACATTTTTACATAGAAGATATGAAAATAGTTGACACTTATCAACGAGTTGTGCAATGAATCTTCTGATGTCTTGGGGTTTCCCTTATAAGCTACACAATTGTTTAATATTCCTTGGTGGAGGCATATCCATTATTGATTTGACTTTAGCTAGATAAACTTCTATTCATCTTCGAGAGATAATAAATCCCAAGAGTTTTTTTGATGTTACACCAAATACATACATTTATTTGGATTTAAGTGAAGCTGATACTTTTCTAGTCGATCAAATATATTTTCCAATACTTCTATGTGTCTATCTCTTGTTTTCAAATATTCCAAGAGGTCATCCATGTAATATTCCATAATATAATGCAACATGTCATGAAAAATTACTATCATGGCTCTTTGGTATGTGGCCCTTGCATTTTTAAGACAAAAATATAGTACTTGATAGAAAAGTTTACCCCATAGATTGATGAAGGCTATTTTATGTTGATCTTCATCTACTATTCTTATTTGGTTATAACTGGAGAAACCATCCACGAGTGTTAAAATTTCATGTCCTATTATTAGATCTACAATGTTGTTGATGTTTGGTTGTAGGAAGTCATCCTTTAGACATGTCTTATTGAGATATCGAAATTCAGTGCATATTCTTATGCCTCCAATGGGCTTAGAGACTGGCACTATGTTGGAGACCCATTCGGGATAATTAATTGGTCGGATAAATCCAACTTCCAAAAGATTTTTCAATTATGCTTTTACCAAGAGAGCTATTTGTGGATGCTCCTTCTAAGATTTTGCTTTATAGGTTTTACATCAAGATATACTGCTAGAAAATGGACCACAAGAGATGGATCAACTCCTGCATGTCTGCATAGGTCCAAGAAAAATTTATAGACCTTCATTTGAAGAATTCTAATAATTTTTTATTGATCCAATCTTCTAATGCTGTAGCTATAAAGGTGGTTTTTGGTTCTTCTTTGGTTCCAAATTGATGTCACTAGTAGATTTTTCTAGAGTTGTGGATGTCTCTTGATAGCAGGGAATCAAATCAAGTGCCTCATATTTTAGCACCTTAGAGAAGTTTTCACTAGAAGATACATATTTTATTTTTACTTTTTCTGATCTAAAAGTGCCTTGTTGAGGTTTTTACTAAGGGATCTTTCTTTTTTATTTTTACCTTTTTATTTTCATGACTAACACACCTGATTTGTTCTCCAAACTAGGAATCCTTATGTAATTTGATTTAAAATCCCTTTTTGTGATCTCCCATAGGTATTTTGTCTCGAACCCCCATAATTTTGGCAATTGATTCATCATTTTGAAAAGTATCAAGCATGGGAGGTCCTTGTATATTCCAATCAATAAGTTTAGGATATACAAGTGAGAGATCAATTAATGGTGTGATAGTGTAAAAATGTTCATGGATAAAGAGTTGGGTGATATGTTCGAAGGGTTCTTTGGTAGGCCCCTCCTAAGGGCTTTGATCATCAGTTAAGGTATTGACACTTTTATTGTGAGTAAAATTAGGTTCTTTAGGTATCATTTCAGTGGATTGATACCCAAGTCCTTGGTTATCTTTGTATACTTGCAACTGAATTGGTTCCATTATACCTTGTTCATGTTCCCCCAAACCTTTTCCTTTGTAGCCCATATGTTTACATAAATCATGTCCTTTAGGATATCTATCGACTTCAAGAAGAGGGAGCAACTATTCTTGATCTTCTTTGTATAACCATCTGATGAGATGTTTTGACTAAGATCCTCTTTATCCAATAGTCCCCATTTATTGAATCTTTTAAAATTTTCCTTAGGCTCCATTTTGAACACATTAGGCTGGCCATAGATCATGGTGAGAGAGGAAGTTGCCTACATAAAAATAATTATGTATTCCATACTCTCTACATCCATTGTTAATAAATTTGATCTTGATCTCGGGGGTGGGGTGTGAAGTGGAAGTAGGTTATAATGTGGATGGATTGATGTAAGAAGATGAGGTGGATGTTGTGTCATTGATTGGGAAATGATGGAAATGATTATGTTTTCCTTCCAAAATTTTGCAATATTAGAAAGGTTGAGGGTCAGTGGGTATGGTTACTTCCCTACCATTGTATGAAAAATTTAGGCATTGATGGTAGGTAGAAGGGATGACTTGCATAACATGTATCCAAGGTTGTCCAAGGAGGATGTTGTAGGGGAGATCAAGATAAAGTATTTGATATTTTACTTCTATAGTAGTTGGTCCAACTTGAATAGGTATTTTAATGGTACCTATAGACATGTAAAATTGACTTAACACCTATCACACACCCCAAACATCATTGAACAACATCGAAAAACATCGAACAACATCGAACAACATCAAACAACATTGAACATCATTTCAAAACATCCCGTAACACCTCAAAATGACTCAGAATCATCTCAGAACATCCCCTAACACCTCGAAATGACTCAGAATAGTCTCAAAATATCCCATAACATCTTCAAATGACTCAGAATCATCTCAAAACATCCCGTAACATCTCAGAATGACTCAAAATCATCTCAAAACATCCTATAACATCTCAGAATGACTTAGAATCATCTAGAAACATCTTAGAATAACTCATAATCATCTTGGAACATCCCGTAACATCTTAGAATGACTTAGAATTGTCTTAGAACATCCTGTAACATCTCAGAATGACTCATAATCATCTCAAAAGATCTTGTAACATCTTGAAATGACTCAAAATCATCTCAAAACATCCCGTAATATCTCAGAATCATCCTAGAATGACTCGAAACATCTCGTAACATCTCAAAACCATCTTGGAATGACTTAGAACATATCAAAATCATCTTGTAACATCTCAAAACCATCCCAAAATGACTCAAAACATCTCGAAATCATCCCATAACATCTCAAAATCATCCCGCAACATCCCACACAATACCACATCGAAACAATATCCAAAAAACCTAATTTTGCTATTAATTGAATAATACAACATTATTTAATTAATTCACTTTTTCATAATTTTAGAGAAATTAAATAAATTTCATTTATTTAATAAAGTCCTAAAAATCCTAATTCTACTATTGATTAAATAAAACAACATTATTTGATTAATTCATGTTTCATCATTTTGACTAATTAAATAAATCACATTTATTCAATGAAGTCCTAATATCACTTTATTTCATCTCGATCGATTAAATAACTCCAAATATTTAATTACGTCACTAAATCACCTTATTCCCCAAAATAAATTAAATTATTGAATAATAATTTAATTATGACACTTTCCCTAAAAAATTTGAATAATTAAATCAAACTATTCAAATCAATTATAAAAAATCAAATCAAACTAATGTAACTTTGTTTGCAAAAGTCAAACTTGATTTGTATGTTCAACTCCAAAAAAGAATTAATTAATTAAATCAATTAATTCATATTCCTCACTCACTTTCTGATTGAGAGAACTACGATTGCTGATTGAGCAATCTAATTTGTTAACTAATCAATCTAAATTACTAACTGAGCAATCTAAGTTGTTAACTAATTAATCAAATTCCTAACTAAGCCATCTAAATCTTAACTAATCAATCAAAAATCTTGACTAATCAATCTAATCCTTGACTAGCCAATCTATTTCTCAATCACCCAAATTGTGCAATCAACTTTGCACAATTTTCTCATGTCTAAATCCTCTCAGCACACTCTGACCGTTGATTTGGATATTGTTCAACACGATCCTGATCGTTCATTTTAAATCTCATTTTCTATATAAAAAACCTCTTTCCTCACAAAAGGACCAGAAAATAATCATTATTTGCACAATGAAGTACTGCTGACATTCACAACCACCATTGTTAGTGCTTCATACCTCATTTCTTTGATCAACCAACCAAATCAGTCACTCATCAAGATTTTGCACATGAAATTTGGAGGCTTCACGGTGATAAGAACAACCCAACATCAGGTGAATACACTCCACTACAAGATGGTAACACTGTGTTATTTTGTACATTCAAATATGTAATCATAGATTCATTTATGTATGTTCAAATAGCTTAGTTTCATTTCGTATGTGTAGGATTAGATCTTAGATTAATATGTTTGATCTCGTTTTCTATCTAACATTCTTCCCCTCACACATTCTGGTACGCCCGGTGGGACCCTTGTTCCCCCCTCTAAAGTTTGTTTGAGCTATTTTTGAAGTTTTAGGTCTCAAAAATGTACTTGACAGAGTTTTCATGCACTGCTTAGAAAACCTGTGCACTTGACTAACAAGAAAACCACACAATTACAACAAAAACCATGCACTTGCCATGGGAATGGCACACTTGCACAAAGACCAACACTTTTGATTCAAAACCTGCACATCTGCTTTTGACAGTGGTAGCATCTATTATCACATTTGAGTATCTACTTCAAGACGAGCGCTTTTACATTTTTTCTTTGAGCATTTTCTTTAAGAACTGAGCAGTTGCTCTAATAGACAAGTGCATAGATCCTGCACTATTGTAATGAATTTTTCCACTAATTTTTTTCTTATTTTTGAGTGTGTAAATAGGTATTAACAGATTTGATACAGGATTCAAATGACATTAACTCATTTTTTTGTAGGTAAGATGATTGGTCCAATATTTTTAGATCCACTAATGGATTTTTAGGAACTCTTGACTTTGATGTTTTAAAAAGAACAACTCAAACTCACATTTGATTTTGGTGTTGTTAAAATTGAATTTCATGTTTTCTTAATTTAGGAACTATTAATTTTGGTGCTCTAAAAAGAACAAACACAAACTCACATTTGATTTTAGTGTTTTAAAATTGAACCAATTTCATGTTTTCTTAACTTCAAAACTCTCATTTTGGTGCTCATAAAAAGAACAAAAGAAAACACTTCAATTTTGGGATCTAAAAATGAACACATTTCATGTTTTCATAATTAGGAACTTTAATTTTGTGCATAAAAAGAGTGCAAATGATTTCCATTTTGTTGACGCACGCTCGGTTAACATTTGTTGACTAGTTAAAGACCAGGACTGTTTTCTTAGAAACACTCAAGTTTGGAGCTTGAAATGAAAAAGTTATTTCTTTTGTATTGTGTCATTGCTATTTTTGACTGATATCTTGAATACTTCCTATTGGTGCAAATAAAAAGAACAATTTATTTATGTTATTCACATATTTTTTGGGGATAACACCACTTGAGGTGTTTAAAAAGAATCAATTTTCTATGGATTTTTCATTATGCATTCAATTATTGGCAAGCTGAAGTGTTTTATCTTCTCCCCTCATACCTTTTGGCAATTTTGGGTGAGAAAAATAATATTTTTAAGCTTTGCACTTTATTTTAAAGTTTACCTGAAAGAGGGGGCTTGCTTAGAGATACATCCCACGTTGGAGAACTCATTGCAAGGTCTCAAAGCACGTTTACTGGCGAGCTATATCAAAGGATGCAAAATCATAAGAAAGTAGCTTCAAACTGTGCTGACAACAGAATACACCTAATCCCATGCCTTAAGTGGAACGAGAATAGTTAAAGAGCCTTAAGTGGTCAACAGGTGAGTGTCAAATTTTTGTGTTCACAGTTATCACTAAGAACCAAAATTATTTTAGAAGCCACCCTATTATCCAAAAAAATTCTCTATAAGTGGTACATCAAAATTTACTTCTAAGAAGTTACTTTCCATTTCTGACTATAGGCCCACACCATAAGTTGCATGTAAAATCATCTCTTCGGAGCATGAGGCAAGCCTACCTAAGAGAATGGTTTCTATCCCCTAGGGTTGTGATTTCTTCTTTATGTTAAACTTGCCTATTACATTCAAAACAATTTGACATCAAATTTTGTGATTGATTTAAAGAAAAAGAATACATTCAAACAAACACTAAATGAGATAGTTGAACCACAAACCCTTTTATTTAGTGCATACTTGTGAAAGAAGCCTTATGTTTGCACTCCTTGAAAGGATCTTTCCTTAAAGGTTTCTGAATATTCCGGCTTTTACTGTAGGTTACATTAATCAAGGTAAATATTTGGGAACTATAGCTTGGGTGTCGTGATTTCACAACTCAAGTTATAGACATGAAGGTCACATAAGTCCATGCTTGCTGAGTCAGTCCAAGTGTTGTTTTATCACTTGCCATACTTCAAACACGAAGAAAAGTTGAGAGAGAGTTGTTTATAAGATCATTGTTTGAACCAAAACAATTGCAAAGCTAGAAGGTCACATAGTCCCACATCCATTATTTCAATCCTACCTATTTGAAATCAAAATCAAACAAAACATTAGGGTTATTCCTCCACTCAGGCGTCAATGATATCAATAGTTACTTGGGACTCACAGATAGTACAAGTAAGCTTTCCCGCAACATATCCTCTAGACAAGGAGGTGGAATATTGACCCTAGTTCTTCAACATTTTGATATTCAAAAAGTAGTACCACTCCAAAACAACACTCAAATCCCAGGGTATTGAGCTTCACAACAACCATCCCACAACACCATCAAACTTTATGACAATCTAGCGACCAATTGCCCCAGTTCAACAACCAGACCTTGTAGCATCTATCCTTCAACCTATCCTCACATACATTGAAGGTGAGCAAACTAACATCATAAGCAACTTGAGAACCTTCAAGTTTCAGAAGAATGAAACACCCCGCCACTTTCTCACTGCATCAATTGTCCTAGATGAAGGGGAAGAGAAAGATGATATAGCAGCAAGAAGACCTGTATTACCACCACCCACGTGGAATTAAATATCCTCTTCATGATCTAACACAAAGTCAAGATCCCTTAGGTAAATTCCATAGGTCACCATTTCAGACCTAGGCATCTTAGTCCAAAAGCTCTCAAGAAACACCTTTGGGCACTTCACGAAACCATAACCAAGTTGGTATACAACTTTTACAAACATGCTTCAAGGAACAATCCAAACTTGTATTCCTTATACTACTGTCAGGATCCTGGTCTATTCCAACAATTCAAATATCACACATAATCCATAGGACAACATTGGGTCTTTAGGATTTGAGTCACCTAGAGAGTTCAAATGTTCCACCACTCCCACAAGGGAGACAAGTTGTTTATGACAACCATGAGATCACAACATAGGAATAAAATGGAAGCAAGAAAGAACACCACCAGTATCCCACCAAGAAATACCATGGAAAATGAAAGTAGCCAATGGGGGTATAGGCCAAGTGACCTTGAAACTCCCCAGAAAAGAGCAGTGTATAGGGACACCTTCAGTGAGGAAGAAATGAACCACAAACAGAAGGAGGTAATGGAACAAAACAATCAAGATCCAAACATAGTGGTTATAAAGGAGGTAGATAGCGATGAAGAGATAAATGAGGAGGAACTGTTTGAACATTCTAACAACCCTAAGTTTCATAAACTAATGGATAGGTTGTTAAGAAAGGACCCAAACTCCTATTTTTTCAAGTTAGCACAAAGTGGTGCTAAATTACCCATGGATTTCAATGTAGAGGCTCTCAAAGACCCCAATATTATTCACTTAGTGGATAAATCAGTTGTGAGACAAATAAACCAACCTCCAGAGATGCTGAACATGCCACCCGTGTTCTCACAAAACAATGATCAACCCAAAGAGAACCCCTTGTTCAAAATACCAACTTAGATTGAACAAGAAAGAGTGGCACAAATGTATGAAGGAGGGCCATCTCAGTATGAACCTCAAAAAAAAAATCTACCTCCTAGGAAATATATCCCTCAGAACACTTCAAGTGTCAATGCTTCCCAGAACAATCAATACCATCAACAAGGTGGAACACAGGGTCCCCCTCAGAACAAGCAATACCATCAAGAGGATGGAACATAGGGTCCTCATCCAAAAAATCAGCATCATCAATAGGGTGGAACACAAGCCCCCCTCCAAAAAATCAATACCTTCAACAAGGTGGAACACAAGGCCCCCCTCTGAACAATCAATACCATCAATAGGGTGGAACATAGGGTCCCCTTCTGAACCAACAATACTATCAACAAGGTATCCCACCAACACATTATCGGGGTAACCTTCAATTTAGTCCTACCTAGCAAGGTGTGCCATAGAGCACCCTTATTCAGTTGTCCCATCAACAAGGTATCCCGCCAATGCATTGTTAGGGTAACCTTCAGTTAGTTCTACCCAACAAGGTGTACCACAAAGCACCCTTATTCAGTCATCCCATCAACAAGGTATCCCGCCAACGCATCACAAGGGTAACCTTTAGTTTAGTCCTACCCAGAAAGGTGTGCCAAAAAGCACCCTTCCTTAGCCATCCCATCAACAAGGTATCCCACAAATGCATCGTCAAAGTAACCTTTAGTTTAGTCCTACCCAACAAGGTGTGCCACATAGCGCCTTTCTTCAATCATCCCATCAACAAGGTATCTCGCCAACTCATCACTAGGGTAACCTTCAGTTTAGTCCTACCCAACAAGGTGTGCCATGGAGCACCCTTATTCAGTCAACCCATCAACAAGGTATCCCACCAACGCATCATTAGGGTAACCTTCATTATAGTCCTTCACAACAAGGTGTGCCATAGAGAACCCTTCTTCAATCATCCCATCAACAAGGTCACCCATCAATGCATCATTAGGGAAGCCTTTGGTATCTACCCCCCAACAACAAGGTGCTAACCCTCCTTATTCACAGCAAGGAATTAACCCTCCTTACATACCATATGGCTATCAAGGTCTTGTACCTTTACAATACCTGGTAGGGAAACAAGGTTATTACACGTAGAGCTTGCAAAAACATGTACCAAAAATAGAGATGGAACTAAAAATAGATACTCCCACCCAACAAATAGTAGATATATAGGTAGGAAAATAGAATAAAACCTACACTCTTCAGGAAATTTATCCATTCCCTTTCAATCGTTCCATTACAACACTACCCTTTCCAAAAAAAATTGAGATACCCACGTTTGATAAAAAGTATAAAGGAGTAGGAGATCCAATAGAGCATGTACAAGACTTCTTGGTATCATGTATGAAGGTATAAAATAATGATACCTATCTCATGAGGCTATTTCCATGTGGCCTTATAGGTCATGCTATGGAGTGGTTCACCCATCTACAACTAGGAATTAAGACTTTTGATGAGCTATCTAGTAAATTTATAAGCCAGTTCTCATTTAACATAGAACAAGATGTTACCATCACAAGTTTTTCCATAATCAAATAGAACCAAGGAGATTCCTTTACCTTCTACCTACAAATATGGAGACACAAAGTGAGTTGATGCAAATGGCCCATTCCAGACAAGGAGTTTGTGGATATTTTCATCACAAATATATTACCTAAAATAAACTGCTAGCTCACTATGCTACATCCTATAGACTTTGAGGAAACAATCGAAAAGGGGTTACATATTGAGAGAGCCCTCATAACAAGAGGAACCTTAAAAAAAAAGCTCCAAAGATAATACCTCTAGCTCAAATGAGAAACCTAAAGTTTGGGCCAAAAAGAAGAACATAAAAAATGATGGAGTGGTAGACGCTAGAACATTATGGAATACACAAAACACACCTCAAAAATAAACAAAGGTGGCACAAATAAGGTATGGTCCCAAAAACACACAAAGTAACCAAATTACCTATCCCAAGAACAATTAGGTTGTAAACCAGCAAATAAATCAGGGAGGGCAAAAAAGGCAATATGATCAACCTACGAGGAAATTCACCATATTAGGTGAGTCACTTGAAATAATCATGTGCAAAATAGTACAACAAACCTCATCAAAATGAATGATCACCCAAATTATGAGGAACCTAGCTTTAAGACACCATGGTATAGTAGAAAGACTTATGTGAATTCCATATGATCAAAGGACATACGACCAACAATTGTATGCACCTTAAACACATCATCTAAGACTTGATAGGAAAAGGGGAAGTAGACGTTGAACATCGAACCAAACAAAATGGTCTTCAATTATACTCAAACTCGATCCCAAACCACGCTAAAAGGATAGATAAAGGAAAGGGACAAGAGTACCACAATGCTAATTACACATTTTTAGGCACCCTCTCACAAGTTGATAACAATAGGGAAAATGTAGTAACAATATGAGGAGGAGACAACAATTGCAATGTAACTACCTATCGAGGAAGAGTTACAATACAAGGAGAACCTCCCAAACCCACAATTAAGTCACCAAGTGACTACAACATCATGGAATAGTTAAAGAAGACACCTGCCCTAATCTCAATCTTAGAATTTTTAAAACTATCACTTGCACATAGGAAAATATTGGAAAAAGCATTGGAAACGTTAGTCCCTAATGACCTCAATCATAGTGAGTTCCAAGCCATGGTTGGAAAAATGACAAGAAGTAATCATTTAGTCTTTTTAGAGAAAGATCTACCACAAAGAACATTCCATAATCAAGCTCTATACATAGAGATTGGCGTTCACAAGACCATGGTCAAATGAGTATTGATAGATAATGGTGCAGGTTTAAATAGCTATACCTTAAAATTCATCAAACAAATAGGGTATTCTGATGATGTGATTGACAAAGGAAAGAGTATCACCATAAGGGCCTATGATGAATTGGAAATAAATTATGAAGGAACAGTCAGGTTGCTAGTGCAAATAGGACTAGCCATCACATAAATTACTTGTGAAGTATTGGATCTTAGTTGCCATATAACCTAATCCTAGGACACCCGTGGATCCATGCATTACAAGAAATCCCTTCCAATTTTCATCAATTCCTAAAGTTTCCCCATGAAGGAAAGGAAGTAACACTATATGCCGATACTGAGCCTTTCCATTTTTGTGCAAAGTTGGAAGAAAAGTACAATAAAATCCAATGTGTGCCTAGCAATGATATAGCCTTCCATTCTTTTTCTTATTTATACCCTTCCATTCTTCCATCAACCTATATCAAGAACATATCAAATGGGCAACCAAAAATGGAAGCCAAGATTCAAGTACTTGACAAGGGTAATGGGAACTACCATTTTAACCAAGCATTCTGCATTGACATGCTTCTACCAACACCCAAAGTATATGGAGCACCAAAAGAGATCAAGATAGTAAAAATGATAGAAAATCCCATGATCTTTACTAGATGGGGGGACATGAAAGATGAGGAAATATTTGAGGACTTCTCATTCATGATCTACAAGGAGGACCAATAAGAACCGAAAAAATCCATAACCCATTTTAATTGATCCTAACACTAGAGGCTATCAATTAGTTAAAAAAATGGGATACAATGGAACAGGTGACCTTGGGATACATAAAAAAAGCTGATCAGAGCCTATCATAGTGGAACAGAGGAAGAAAAATATGGGGCTAGGTTATAAACTAAAAGATGTGGTCATTCCAAAAACTAGACGAACCTCTTGGAAGAAATGAGAAACTTTTGCTAGCATTAAGACACTGAATATCTATCATATCATGGAAAATGAGTTACCCATCGAAGACTTATTTGAAAACTTTAGAATCGATAGGTTCCCTGTCTAGTACATGGAAGCCATTCCCAACATCTATTACCATTCTGAAACAAACTCTAATGAATACGAATGGGATTCTCCTTCCTTTGTCATCGGATATGATTCCCCCATTTCTAGTAATGACGACCTAGATACTCAGTGGGAAAAAAGACACCAGAGCCATACTAACCCTTTCATCTACTTCTGTAAGCTTTATAGACCAAGATGATAACCTCCCACTCTGTTACCCACAACTCATAGATTGAGATCAACAACAACATACACCTGTTTTGGATCATTTCCAGAATGACAAGGCAATTGCAGAGTTCATGGGACTTAGAACAAACATACCAACTGAAGATCACAAAGAAGGATTCATCATGAAGATAGAACAAGAGGCATACTTTGGTGGAGAGATTGAATCTTCTAGTCACAAAAATGAAAGAAAAAACATAAAAATACGATCCCCTAGGGAAAACCACACTGTGGCTCTATCGGATCCAGAAAAGAGAAAAATAAAGGATGCATCTGAAAGTGAAAACCTTCCAGAGGAACCTGAGGATGGAGTGTTCAATATCCCCATATTAGAATATCAAGAAATATCAACACTCCTTGTAGAAGAAAAAAAGTCCATAAATGTTGGCACAAAAGAGGACCCAAAGATAACATACCATGCAACATCACTTGATCCTAAGGAGAAGGAAAATTTCATAGCATTCATCAATGAAAGAAAGGTAAACTTTGCTTGGACCTATGCTAACATGCTTGGAATAGATCCAACCCTAGTGGCACATCATCTAACTATTGTCCTTGGAGAAAATCCTATCAAGAAAAAAGTCAAAAAAATGCATCATTAGATAGCATTACTGGTAAAGGTAGAACTAAAGAAGCTACTAGATGTGGGTTTAATCAGACCCATTGACTATCCACAATGGATATAAAATCTAGTACCAGTGTCCAAACCTACTGGGGGAATAAGGATATGTACAAACTTCAAAGACTTAAACAAGGCCTATCCAAAGGATGACTTTCCATTACCAAGCATCGACATGATTGTAGATCTAACAATAGGGCATGAGATGATATCCTTAATGGATGGTTTCTCTGGATAAAACTAGATAAAGATCTCTCTAGATGACCAACACAAAACAACATTCAGTTGTACTTGGGGTACTTTCTACTGGAATGTGATGCCTTTTGGTCTAAAGAATGTAGGAGTGACCTATCAAAGAGCAATGTCGACCATATTCCATGAAATTTTACACATAATCATGGAGGACTATGTGGATGAAATTATAGAAAATTCAGTCAAAAGGGTGGATCACTTGAGAAATATAGCAAGGGTGTTTGATCGACTAGAACAATACAATCTAAGGCTCAACCCTAAGAAATGTGTGTTCAGAGTAACATCTGAAAGCTACTTGGGTACATAGTGTCAAGAAGAGGGATTGAAGTAGATCCTACAAAGGTAAAAGCTATAATAGATATGCCCCCTCCAAAGACACTAAAATAGTTAAGGAGCCTACAAGGGAAGCTACAATCCATCAGGTGATTTATCACACAATTGGAAGATAAGTGCCACCCTTTCACTCATCTCCTACACAAAGACATCACCTTCAAGTGGGATAGGAGATGCGACCAAGAATTTCAACAAGTCAAGGAGTATCTACTTAATCCTCCTATACTCATGGCACCTATTCTAGAAAATGAGATGATACTTTATTTTTCTACCACACAAGCAACACTGGGAGCTCTCTTGGCATAGCTAGATGATAACAACAAAGAAAGGGCGGTCTAATATATCAACAAAACACTGGTGGGCTATGAACTGAACTACTCATGCATTGAAAGAGAAAGTCTCTCAGTCATGTTTTCAACACAAAAGTTGAGACATTACATCTTAAACAAAAAGGTTAAGTCAATTTCAAAGGAGGACCCACTCAAATATTTATTATAAAATTTAGCCCTAACAGGTCGAATAGCCAAATGGGTGATGATCCTAAGTGAGTTTGATATAGAGTATGTGGATAGGAGATCTATCAAGGGACAAGTCATAGTAGACCAATTGGATGAAGCACCCATAAATGATCGTAAACCTCTCACGGTGGATTTTTCAGATGAGAGTGTCTTAATGATAGAACAAACATGTCAATGGACTCTATACTTTGACAAGTCCCATACTCAACATGGCTCTAGAGTAGGTATTCTATTTCTCACACCACATGGAGATAGTATACCCAAGGCCTATAGGATTGTATTCCCATGCACAAACAACATCTCAAAATATGAAGCTCTTATCACAAGGCTCAAAATGGCTATTAAGTGGAGAATAAAAGAGCTAGATATCTTTGGAGACTCTTAGCTAGTAATCAGACAAGTGAATGACAAATACCAAACAAAAGATGATGAATTCATACCATACAAAATAATGGTGGATAGATTCAAGGAGTAATTCATAAAAATAACCTTTGAGAAAGTTCCTCAGATCAATAACATAGCTACTGATGCAATGGAAACAATAGGCTCGCTACTTGATATTCCTTATAATGTGCCTAAGTATGAGTTCCTCGTGGAACAACTACTTGTGCCTGCATTCAACATCCCAAAATCAGAAATGATGTGTTGTTTTTGGTCCTAACTCTCCATAGTACCAAGATACTTTTGACTATATCCAGAATGGTATCATACCACTTGACTTAATGACTTCTCAAAAGAAAACCTTCACCTGTAGAACTTCCCGCTTTATGAACCTAGGAGAAACCCTATACCATCATAGTCTAGATGGTATGTTACTTTGATTCCTTAACATAGAAGAAGTATAAATTACCTTACAAGAGGTCCACAAAGGTATTTGCGGATCCCACTCTAGTGGGCCTAACCTAGTCCAAAAGCTACTCAGGGAGGGATACTATTGGCCCTCCATGGAGCAAGACTACGTTCAACTTTCTAGAAGATGCTGACAATGTCAGTAACATAATGATCTAGTTCATGCACCAGCATAAGAGTTGAGACCCATCACGACACCATGGCCTTTTTCGTAGTGGGGATTAGACTTGGTAGGTAAGATATCACCCACTTCATCCAACATGCATAAATTCATTATCGCAGTAATAGAGTACTTCACTAAATGGATAGAGGCAATTCCATTAACCTATATCACCGATAAACATATATCAAAATTCATTTTGAATTATCTCATTTGTAGGTATGGAATTGCATAGACAATTCTAATGAACAATGACACCCCATTCAAGAATCAATATTTCTAGGAACTCTGTTCGAACTTCTCTATACATAAAAGCACATCAGAAGACCCCAAGAAATAGGGGTAAAAATCCAAAAAAATAGAAAAAAGAGAAAAAATATAAAAAATCAAAAATCAAGAAAAAAAACAAATAGAAATAAAATATTCTTAGAGTGAAAACCACTTTGTGGCACTCTTAGAAAATGTACCATAGTGAAAACCTGGTAAAAAAGCACTATGTGTGAATAAAACTTGCATGATTATCTATCAGTACTTTTTCACAACATCCACCCATCCATTTCATAAAACATGTATCCAACCATGGCTTGTCACTAATTAAGGAAATTCATTTTATTGGCGGAAACTTCCCAAAGATGGCCGTGGATTAGATCTTGCAACATGCAATCATGGTCATAAAACAACAAAATTCAAAAACATTAGAAAACAACAAAATGCAAAAACACTAGAAAACAACAAAAATAAAAAACATGCGAAAAAAATAAAAAATAAAACATCATAGGGTTAATCCTTCACTCAAACAGTCTAAAATACCAAAATTTGCTTGAACCTCATAGCTAGTTCAAGTGATTTTCCCACAACATATCCTCTAGACACATAAATGGGATATCAATCCATGCTATCAATGTTGTATATCCAAAAACAATTCATGCTTTGAGTCAAACGGTCAAACTATGTGGTCTCTACATGTACAACGTAGGAAAGGATTTTTATCCCCTAAGACCCTAGGTTAGTACCCTTAGGTGTCTAACATGCTTTATTTCATTTTAGTCAAAAAATCCAAAATCCAAAAAACATTCACAAAACAAGAAAAGGTTGAAAGACTCAAACCAAGTGAACTATGAGCCTTTGCTTGTACAACACATGTATGGCTTATATTTGATGAGCCCTCGAGGACCTAGGTTAGTCCCCTGAAAACAACAAAAACAACATCACAAAACTTAGAAAATAATAAAAAAAGACACATCCCGTCATCAAAAATTCACAATAAACATTTCACCCATGATAAATAAATTATCACAAACATCGAAAGATAGAACTTCCAACCAAATAATCGCATAAGATTTGATTATAAATAGACAAAAACACCAAAGTATCAACTGCCTATCCTTTTGAAAAGTTCCAACAACATCATGAGATATGCCTTGACGGATCCATTCCTACGATAGACATGATCAACACCAGATAATAGCCCCACCCCAAATAGATATGGAAAGTGATACTACAATATTGTTTTATCTTTTTATAGTCTTATCTTTTTGTGATTTATCTTATTGACTCATTCCTAGGATCTTTGAAAATGTCCATAAGGATTTAGAGAAGAAGGAATGGGTGCAGTTGAGCATCATTTTGATTTTCTCTTTGTAAGATATTTTTGTAATACTACCATGGTAAATACTTGCTTTATTGAGTGTATGGAAGTTGTATTAAGATAGTTCATGAAGCAGTTACACGTTAGGTGTTCTATACCTCTCTATGTGATTGGTCCAATTTTTTTTTCATGCAACCCCACCCTATACTTTTAATTTTTTTTTCATATGTCTAGTATGAGCAATGATACTCTTTGTTTGTAGAGTCAAAGTCCACACAATAGATGCAAAGTCACCTTGGAAATTCATACCCTGGTGCATCGTATATGTTTGCTACATCAAATAGGATTGTTCAAACTGTGAAGTCTCTAAAGCAAATCAAAAGGAACTCATCAACAACTAAGAACATCATAATTCTATCCATCATCATATTTCTTCTAATTAACATCATATCTCTATCCATCATCAATATTTCTTTTGATTAACATTCATCCTGAATAAAATATCATTAGTACCATATCCATACTGTATCCACAAATGTTATCAATACATATCATGATGATAATAAACCAATAAAAAAAATCATGTATCATGTATGGGGCATTCATTCATCATTTATCAACATAAAAAACATCATAATGAGACAAAGTGATTCATTCATCCACATAAAATTCATACATCAAAAAAACACACAAAACATATATAAACATACATCATCATATATCGCCATCACATAAACATAAAATAAGGCTGAATCAAAGAAGGTATATCTCATATATATCATCATAAAAAAGGGAACATGTCATAAGAACGTCATCCATAGTGACACACGTGTGATAGGATAATACAAAATCATAACATATATACGAGGTCTTGACTAGACCAATGAATATATATATAACACATGTCTACAAAATTCCTCTGTGCCATGAAACGACATGAAGATCAAGTACCGAAAAAAGTAAGACCTCAACAGGAAGCACATGACACTATAGACCACCAAAATGATTTGGCTATCTCACAAACTCATAACCTACACTTGCACCTACACCACCACCTCCATCGCTCGTAGCACTCGGCTCCCCAAACCATGGACGCCGAGAAGCCCTAGGAATAATAACATCATATAATGTCTGATAATAGGTGGACATCTGTAGAAACTGATCTCACATAATAGGTCTGAGATCAAACATATTAATATAAGATCTAATCCTACACATATGAAATGAAACTAAGCTATTTGAACATACATGAACGAATCTACGATTACAGAATTGAATGTATAAAATAACACAGTGTTACCATCCCATAGTGGAGTGTATTCAACTGATGTTGGGTTGTTCTTATCACCACGAATCCTCTAAAGTTTGTGTGCAAAAGCTTGATGAGTGACTGATTTGGTTTGTTGATCAAAGAAATGAGGTATGAAGCACTAACAATGGTGGTTGTGAATGTCAGTTGTAGTTTGTTGTGCAAAAGATGTTGATTCTCCGATCCTTATTTGTGAGGAAAGGGGTTTGTTATATAGAAAATGAGATTTAAAATGAATGATTAGGATCATATTGAATAATATCTAGATCAATAGTTGGAGTGTGTTGAGAGGATTTAGACATGAGAAAATTGTGCAAAGTTTATTGCACAATTTGGGTGATTGAGAAATAGATTGGCTAGTTAGGGATTAGATTGATCACTCAGGATTTTAGATTGATTAGTCAAGATTTAGATGGCTTAGTTAGGAATTTGATTGATTAGTTAACAACCTAGATTGCTCAGTTAGGAATCTAGATTTATTAGTTAACAAATTAGATTTCTCAGTCAACAATCATAATTTGCTCAATCAGAAAGTGGTTGAGGAATATGAATTAATTGATTTAATTAATTAATTCCTTTTTGGAGTTGAACGTACAAATAAAGTTTGACTTTTGCAAACAAAGTTGTATTAGTTTGATTTGATTTTTGATAATTGATTTGAATAGTTTGATTTAATTATTCAAATTTTGGAGGGAAAGTGTCATAATTAAATTATTATTTAATAATTTAATCCATTTAGGGGAATAAGGTGATTTAGCGATGCAATTAAATATTTGGCATTATTTAATCAATTAGGATGAAATAAAGTGAGATTAGGACTTCATTGAATAAATGTTATTTATTTAATTAGTCGAAATGATGAAACGTGAATTAATCAAATAATGTTTTAGTTCATTAATAGAAAAATTAGGGTTTTGGGATATCATTTTAATGTGGTGTGATGTGGGATGTTTCGAGATGATTCGGAGATGTTGTGTAAAGATTCTAAGATGTTTTGAGTCATTTCGAGATGGTTTTGAGATGTTATGGGATGATTCTGATATGAACCGAGTCATTTCAGGATGGTTTTGAGATATTACAGGATGTTCCATGATGATTTTGAGTCATTCTGAGATGTTACGGTATGTTCTGAGATGATTTTGAGTCATTCTGAGATGTTACAAGATGTTCTAAGATGATTTTGAGTCATTCTAAGATGTTACAAGATGTTTCGAGATGATTTTGAGTCATTCCGAGATGTTATGAGATGATTCCGAGTCATTTCAAGATGTTACAGTATGTTTTGAGATGATTTTGAGATGTTATAGGATGTTCTAAGATGATTCTGAGTCATTTCGAGATGTTACAAGATGTTCTAAGATGATTTTGAGTCATTCTGAGATGTTACAGGATGTTTTGAGATGATTCTGAGTCATTTTGAAATGTTACGGGATGTTCTGAGATGATGTTCAATGTTGTTTGATGTTGTTTGAGGCTGTTCGATGCTATTTGGGATTTGTGATAGGTGTTAAGTCAATTTTACATGTCTACATTTTTCCCTTCTTTGATACAAAGTACAAGTTGCTTTGTTTCAAAGATTCTATTTTTTAAGATCAAGGTTTTTTTGAAAAAAAATTATGCCCCACTGTGCCCCGATGGTAGGACTTTGTGGTGCCCCCTCAAGAGGTTGACCAAAAATTTCAAGCTTTGAGTTCAGGCTCTTGATACTATTGTATTTCAATTTTGATGTTTTCAAATGAAATATTATATCAATAAGTGCTTCGTTTCTCATTCCGATGCATGCCAAAATGTGTGAGGGGGAGAATGTTAGACCGAAAAAGAGATCAAACATGCTAATATAAGAATCTAAACTAAGATCAAACATATTAATCTAATATCTATTCCTACACATATGAAATGAAACTAAGATATTTGAACATACATAAATGAATCTACGATTACAAAATTGAATGTACAAAATAACATAGTTTTGTCATCTCGTAGTGGAGTGTATTCGCCTAATGTTGGATTGTTCTTATCACTGCGAAGCCTCCAAAGTTTGTGTGCAAAATATTGATGAGTGAATGCTTTGGTTGGTTGATCGAAGAAATGAGGTATGAAGCACTAATAATGGTGGTTGTGAATATCAGCAGTACTTCGTTGTGCAAATGATGTTGATTCTCCAATCCTTATTTGTGAGGAAATGGGTTTGTTATATAGAAAATGAGATTTAAAATGAACAATTAGGATCGTGTTGAAAAATACCTAGATCAATGGTTGGAGTGTGTTGAGAGGATTTAAACATGAGAAAATTGTGCAAAGTTGATTGCACAATTTGGGTGATTGAGAAATAGATTGGCTAGTTAGGGATTAGATTGATCAATCGGGAATTTAGATTGATCAGTTAGGATTTAGATGTCTTAGTTAGGAATTTGATTGATTAGTTAACAAATTAGATTTCTCAGTCAACAATTGTAATTTTCTCAATCAGAAAGTGGGTGAGGAATATGAATTAATTGATTTAATTAATTAATTCCTTTTTGGAGTTGAACGTGCAAATCAAGTTTGACTTTTGCAAACAAAGTTGCATTAGTTTGATTTGATTTTTGATAATTGATTTGAATGGTTTGATTTAATTATTCAAATTTTGGAGGGAAAGTGTTGTAATTAAATTATTATTTAATAATTTAATCTATTTAGTGGAATAATGTGATTTAGTGACGTAATTAAATATTTGGCATTATTTAATCAATTAGGACAAAATAAAGTGAGATTAGGACTTCATTGAATAAATGTGACTTATCTAATTAGTCAAAATGATGAAACATGAATTAATCAAATAATGTTGTTTTATTTAATCAATGGAAAAATTAGGGTTTTTAGAAATTTTTTAAATAAATGAAATTTATTTAATTTGTCTGAATGATGAAAAAGTGAATTAATTAAATAATGTTGTATTATTCAATTAATAGCAGAATTAGGGTTTTGGGATATCATTTCAATGTGGCATGATGTGAGATGTTGCAGGATGATTATGAGATGTTATGGGATGATTATGAGATGTTTCGAGTCATTCCAGGATGGTTTCAAGATGTTACCAGATGATTTTGATATCGTGTCACAAAAAAGTGTAGCCTTGACACTTTTCACTCATTTGGGCCTTTTCCCATGGATTTTGGCACGATTTTGCTTAGATCTAATGTTGTAATGTGGCTAACGCATTCGCATTAGGCCTTGAATGCTTGCAAATTAGAAAAAATCTAATAATGTCTTACAAGGGTTTTGTGAAGTGTTGTAACAAACATCCTCACTTTTCTTGGACTTTTCTACAATAATTCACCTAAATAACCCCTTTCCAAGCCTTATTTCAAAGTGTTGTAACCAACCCTCACACTTTCCTAGGATTGCCATCACTAAATTAACCCTTTCTTATGATAGAATGACCCATTAATACACTTATAGGTCCTACTTAAGTGTGTTTTGGAAGACAATCTTGACAAACATCATTAATCACCTTTTAATTATCGACAACCACTTGAAATTTTCCAAGTGGACTAAGTCGCCACCTTGGGCGATTTAGTCCCATTTGACATAAAAATCAAAATTAAATCAAATTTCTAGCGGGATTTTGCTCCAAAACCCTAAGGTCGGCCTATGGTGTGTTATTTTTGGGGAATTAGGTTATAACATGTATAAGTAAGGGTTTTTCTTCTAATTTTATTCCCCCCAACATCTCTCATCTTGAAAAGAAATCAAACAATATATATTCTCAAGCAAGCATCAAGAATTCAAGCACTAAGCACTTCAAACCACATCTATTGGAGCTGATCACTCACATATCTTCAGACTTCTTCAACAAGGGCTTGGTGAGTTTTTGTACTTGCATTTTATTCAATCATCTTTCCCTTTATATTCTATTTCATTATTTAGGGTTTGATTACCAACATGGGGTTTGACTAAGGAAACACTGATACATTTTGACCCAATTTTTGTCAAAAGTTCATCATAATTTCGACGACTGTTCGTTAGAAATATTTCGTTGAAAAATTGACGACATTTGAAATGTCGATTTTCCGACCCAGGATCATTGGCTGGGTCAAAAAATCGACGTTTCAAATTTCGTTGATTTTTCGATGAAAGTTCGTCGAAATTTCGACGACCTTTTGTTAGAAATTGGGTCAAAATTTACCAGTGATAACCCCTATTCTCTAACCCTAACCTTTTTCCCCTCTTTACATGTGTGCTTTGCAGGTTTGTATGCAAATTAGTCAAAGAGTAAGGTGCTAAAAGGTGTCATCATTCCATCCACATCATTCCAAGTCAACAAACCCTAAAAGGAGCTTGAAGACAACTTACAAGTCAATAAATGAAGATTTAGATAGAGGTATCTATTGGAAACAAAAGTACAAGTGGGTACCCATAGATTCCAGCCTCGAGATTCCTGAAAGCCCTAGGTAGACTAAGTCACCATCATTGATGAATTAATCCCAATACTAGGCCTACAAAGTGGTTTCTGTGTTTCTGGATACCCATTTTCTAGAAACTGGTTTCGACAAAGTTTCCTTGAAGTAGGACTGAGTCACCCAACTTGGCGTAAGTTTCCTAATCAACATTTTTAGTAGATTCTAGAAGATTCCAAAGCTCCTCTCCATCAACCTTTAGTTTCCAAGTGCACCACTTCTGCCTCCTTTAGTTTTGTTACAGTTTGTATGCATTTTAGGTCATTCTTAGGAAATTTTACATAGTCTGCATTACATTAGTTTACATTTCATAGTTAGTTTATTTCATTACTTTGCAACACTTATCCACACACATCACACCTATCCAAACCCCCAATCTTGAATGAACTCCCAAGAATACTTGAGCGTGAAAGAGCTTTCTCTCATTACCTTCTAGGTGAAAAAAACTAGGAGCCCTTGGGGAATCCTCTTTCCCTATGTTATTTTTGGTGGTTTAGATATGTTTTGAGTAATTTCAAGATGGTTTCAAGATGTTCTGATTCATTTCAAGATATTTTGAGATGTTATAGGATGTTCCATGATGATTTTGAGTCATTTTGAGATGTTACGAGATGATTCTGAGTCATTCCAAGATGTTATAGGATGTTCTAGACAATTATGAGTCATTTTGAGATGTAACAAGATAATTTTGAGTCATTCCAATATGTTATGAGATGTTTTGTGACAATTCTGAGTCATTTTGAGATGTCACGGGATGTTTTGAGATGATTCTGAGTCATTCAGTGATGTTATGAGATGTTACGAGATGATTTCAAGTCATTTCAAGATGTTACAAGATGTTTTGAGATGGTTCTGAGTCATTCTGAGATGTTACGGGATGTTCCGAGATGATTCTGAGTCATTCCAAGATGTTACGGGATGTTTTGAGATGATGTTCAATGTTGTTTGATGTTGTTTGAGGTTGTTTGATGCTGTTCGATGTTGTTCGATGCTATTCAGGGTTTGTGATAGGTGTTAAGTCAATTTTACATGTCTACATTTTGACATTCTTTGATACAGAGTATTGGTTGCTTTTTCAAAGATTCTATTTTTTAAGATCAATTTTTTTTTGAAAAAAATTATGCACCACTATGCCCCGATGATGGCAGGACTCTATGGTGCCCCCTCGAGAGGTTGACCAAAAAATCAAGATTTGAGGTTAGGCTCTTGACACTATTGTATTTTAGTTTTGATGTTTTCAGATGAAATATTATATCAATAAGTGCTTCGTTTCTTGTTTTGATGCATGCCAAAATGTGTGAGGGGAGAACGTTAGACCGAAAAAGAGATCAAACATGCTAATATAAGAATCTAAACTAAGATCAAACATATTAATTTGAGATCTAATCATACACATATGAAATGAAATAAAGATATTTGAACATACATAAATGAATCTACGATTACATAATTGAATGTAAAAAATAACACAGTGTTACCATCCAATAGTGGAGTGTATTCACTTGATGTTAGGTTGCTCTTATCACCGTGAAGCCTCCAAAGTTTGTGTGCAAAAGCTTGATGAGTGACTTCTTTGGTTGGTTGATTGAAGAAATGAGGCATGAAGCAATAACAATGGTGGTTGTGAATGTCAACAATACTTTGTTGTGCAAATGATGTTGATTCTCCAATCCTTATTTATGAGGAAAGGGGTTTGTTATATAGAAAATGAGATTTGAAATGAATGATTAGGATCATGTTGAAGAATATCTAGATAAACGGTTGGAGTGTCTTGAGAGGATTTAGACATGAGAAAATTGTGCAAAGTTGATTGCACAATTTGGGTGATTGAGAAATAGATTGGCTAGTTAGGGATTAGATTGATCAATCAAGATTTTAGATTGATGAGTCAGGATTTAGATGGCTTAGTTAGGAAATTGATGGCTTAGTTAGGAATTTTATTGATTAGTTAACAACTTAGATTTCTCAGTTAGCAATTTAGATTGATTAGTTAACAAATTAGATTGCTCAGTCAATAATCATAATTTTCTCAATCAGAAAGTGGGTGAGGAATATGAATTAATTGATTTAATTAATTAATTCATTTTTGGAGTTGAACATGCAAATCAAGTTTGACTTTTGCAAACAAAGTTGTATTAGTTTGATTTGATTTTTGATAATTGATTTGAATAGTTTGATTTAATTATTCAAATTTTGGAGGGAAAGTGTCGTAATTAAATTATTAATTAATAATTTAATCCATTTAGGGGAATAAGGTGATTTAATGACGTAATTAAATATTTGGCGTTATTTAATTGATCAGGATGAAATAAAGTGAGATTAGGACTTCATTGAATAAATGTGATTTTTTTAATTAGTCGAAATGATAAAACGTGAATTAATCAAATATTGTTGTTTTATTTAATCAATGGCTGAATTAGGGTTTTCGGGACTTTATTAAATAAATGAAATTTATTTAATTTGTTCAAATGATGAAAAAGTGAATTAATTAAATAATATTGTATTATTCAATTAATAGCTGAATTAGGGTTTTGGGATATCATTTTGATGTGGGACATTACAAGATGATTATGAGATGTTATGGGATGATTTTGAGATGTTCTGAGTCATTCTAGGATGGTTTCAAGATGTTATGGGATGATTTCGATATGTTCTGAGTCATTACAAGATGGTTTTGAGATGTTATAGGATGTTCCAAGTCATTTCAGGATGATTTTGAGATGTTACAGGATGTTTCAAGACAAGTTCGAGCCATTCTAAGATGTTATGGGATGTTTTGAGATGATTTTGAGTCATTTCGAGATGTTACAGGATGTTTCGAGATGATTCCAAGTTATTCCGAGATGTTTCGAGATGATTCCAAGTCATTATGAGATGATATGGGATTTTTCAAGATGATTTTGAGTCATTCCAAGATGTTATGGGATGTTTCAAGATGATTCTAAGTCATTTTGAGATGATATGGGATGTTCAGAGACAATTTCAAGTCATTTCTGAGATGTTACGGGATGTTTTGAGATGATTTTGAGTCATTCCAAGATGTTACAAGATGTTCTGAGATGATTTTGAGTCATTTTGAGATGTTATGGGATGTTTCAAGATGATGTTCAATTTTGTTTGATGTTGTTCGAGGCTATTCGATGTTGTTCGATGTTGTAAGATGTTGTAAGATGTTGTTCAATGTTGTTCGATGCTGTTTGAGGTGTGTGATAGGTGTTAAGTCAATTTTACATGTCTACAATACCTTCAATATCTCTTTCAACATCATTATAGGCTTTAGTGGTTATCTTCTTTTGAGGATTGATGACATCTTTGGAGTAGCCCAAATATTTTATCAAATTTAGAGTGCATAAATTAAGTCGAGATCCACTATCTACTAGGACTCTTTTAATGGTATTCTTATGTACAATTGCTTCTATATGGAGTGGTTTATTATGTGGGACCTAAAAATGTAAGTCATTTTTTGTAAATGTAAGGTGATATGTGGAGAAATGATGTCCAGCGATGGCTTGGAATTGGTTTATGTTTGTGTTGCTTGGTACATGCGATTCTTGGAGAGCTTTATCTAGGTCTTCCTAATAGGTGGGTGATGTTTGAAGTAATTACAATATGGAAATTTGAGCTGGATTTTTTCCAAGGTTATCTAGGATGTTATACTTATTGCTTGTGGAAGGGGATGGTGAAGAATATTCCCCCTACATTGTCACTCAACCTCAATAGGTGGTGACAGCACAATAAGGTGCTTCGATAGTGATTATGTTTTTCTCTTATATGCGACCAATAGTAGAGTCATGGGATGATGTATGGATGTTGTTGGTATATGAATATGGTATGACATGGTAGGACCTGGAAGCTTTTCTTTCATTATTTGATGGGAAGGGTTGTGTGTAAATGCCTAGTTGTTCATTAGGGGAGTTATGTGTTTGGACTTTGATATTAATTTATCCCCTATCAATAAGGTCTTGTATGTGGTTTTTCAATTTCATGCACTTATATGTGTTATGGCATTTAACCCTATGATATTTAGAATATTTGTTATCCTTATATCATGCGGGTTTAGGTTGAATTTCATCAAAAGGCTTAGTCATAGGGAACTTTATTAAGTTTTCTTGCATAATTTTATGGAATATTACTTCAATCGGTTCCTCCAAGGGGGTATGCTTGCTCTTGGATTAATTATTTTGTCTAGTTTTACCTTGAGGGATTATGATGGTGTTGGAGGTATTTTTTTGTTGTGATGTGTGTTGGTTTTTGGATGAAGAATTTTGGACATTTTGTACATGTTTATTATCGATCACACCATCACTTAAAAACACCGTTCTTAATTTTGGACCAATATTTAGATTTTTCATTGGGTTGGTTGTTATTATATTTTTGGTCCTTGCAGATTTTAACTATCCCTTTAGTGACCAAATATTTTTTTAAATGGTTAACCCTTTTTCAATTACTTCATCAAAGGTATTGACACATTGCAATTGTAGGTGGAGACTCATTTTTGTGTTTAAGTTTTTGATAAATATGTTAATCATTTGTTTCTACAACACTTGTAGGGGGAATAAACTTGATAATTGTCTCCAACATTAAAGGAAGGTTGTATAACTTTTCCCAAGTTTTTTTTTAACATTACACAATTTAGCCAAAGTGACTTCTTGTTTAATGTTGTATAAAAAATGGGTTACAAATCTTTAGGCTAAATCAAAAAAGGATGTGATTGAACCATGGGGGAGATGTGTAAACCATTCCAAGGTCTATCCCCCAAGGATTTTAGGGAATAATCACATGAGGTGGACTAGGTTATAAGCCACTTCTCGAAATGGAAAATTAAATTCTTTGATGTGTTCAATAGGATCACCCTTTCCTTTATATTTATCGAATTTGGGAATTTTATAATTTTTAGAGAAGGGTATGGACAATATAGATTGATAAAAAGGATATGGAAATATGTCTTCAAATACATAAGTAATTTTTGGTTGACCCATTTGAGGTCCTTGGATCATGTTATTCATATTTTTCAACTCTTGGGCTTGGTCAATATTGTTGGATATGTGGGTGTTGATGTATTGATAATTGTTTTGATGTTGGTAAGTAGGGGTTAAAGGATGGTTTATGTATTGATTATTGCATTGGTGTTGGTTTTTTGGTATTGAAGGATGGTTTATGTTTTAATTATTTAGAGGTTGTGAAGTGTTTGGGATATGTTGATGAGTGTGTAAGTATGTATACGTATGGGATAATTGAGGATGAATGTAATTGACATTAATTGATGTGGTAAGGGATTGGGTAGAAACAATTGAATGGGTAGATATATATGTGGCATTGGTATTGGTAGGGATGTTGAAACTTAATTGAGAATTGGATGTGAGAAGTTGGTAAAATTTTTTTTGGGATGTGGTCATGTAGGGGGATGATTGGGATTATGTTGTGACCCCAAGATATTGCTCAAAAAGTTACTAGATGATGATTTGTTATTAGAATGTTCTTCCCTCCTAATTTGTGAAAGGTCAAAGTTAAATGGGTGTTTATCTCCTTTAGATATAAGGTCTACCAAGAGGGAATCCTTATCAAGGTCATATAATCTTTGTATCATCTCTTGATTATGGGGGTCTTGGAAAAAGTCTTGCAATGAAGGGGAGCATTTGGATTGGTCTACATATGTTTCCTTATCATGAGGGGATGGAGGTTGATTGGTGAAATATTGGATGAATAAATTCCCTTGGGAATCCATTTAACTCTTAGATTATGCTCTAGTAAGTGGCATGCAAGATAATGATTCCTTAGAGATATTTCTTAAGGTAGATGATGGATGATAAGGGGTGACTTGGACATAGACTTGGATTAAAATTGGATGATGATGGAATATTGATTGGAGGTTGGATTTAGAATTTGAATGAAGATGCTTTAGACTTATAGTTGGGATAAAATAAAATTGGATGATGAACTTATGATGGAATTAGGACTTGGAATTTGGATGATGGACTTAGAAGTATGAAGATGTTTAGAAGTTGGAATAGGATTAGGATAATTAAAATTTGGATTAAGATAAAAATGATGATGGCGATTTTAAATGATTTGGATGATTTGATAAAGGATATGGATGGATACAAAATAAAATTTGTATCAAAGATTAAAATATAGATCCTTGGAGATAAGGTGATTTGGGATATATATTTGCTTACTTAGGATAGACAAGTTCCTAAGCAAGATTAGATAGGGGATTTTTGGAAAACTCAACTTAAGGGACCCAAATCCTTAAGATAAACAATCTAAAATGATGGCATAACCAAGAATGCTACTTAAGATAGGCAAGTTCTTAAGCAACACCTAAGTTAGAGAAGGATATGTAAGGATCTAGATCTAAATTTTTGATATAATTTTGATTTAGTAAGGATGTTTAATATGATAGGATAATGATTTAGGATGTCCAAGATGATGGGAAGATGATTAGGGTATTTAATATAATAAGAGGATGATTAGGATGTTTTGGATGAAAAAAGGATGATTAGGATTTTTGGGATGAGATATTAAGGTGGAGGGGACTAGTGATGATGTGACCTAATAGGAAATGAAGGTTAACGCCAAGTCTAAGTAATTTGAAGGATGAAATGCTAATAAATAAAGATTAATGGTAAGTTCAAATGATTATGAAGGATGGAAGGATGATGAAGGTTGATAATGGATATGGAAATTCTATAGTCAGACTATGGAGTTGGAAAATATGAAGTTTTGGTCAAGGATACCTATTGGTCATTGTCAGGTATTCTCTATTTTCTAGGCTAGGAATAGGCGTAGTTTCACAATCTCAAATGCAACTTGATAGTCAGGTGCAGTTTTATAGAATGAAAGTGTAGTTTGGTAGGGACAATGTGGTTAGAGTTCAGGCATAATTTCATTGAGCATAGGTTCAAATAGTCAATGCATAGGTGCAACTTGATATGTAGGTTTTAGACAGAGTGCAAGTGTAGTTTGTCAGAGTGCATACATTGATAGTTGATGTGTAGGAAAAACTAATTGTGATAGAGGCATACTTATACAATCTAGGCTTTGGCAATTGATATGATCACAAAAGAAAACACATTGGTTCATTTGAATTGAATTTTTTAGTGTGAAAAGTCTATTTTTAGCTATTAAATCTAAGTGGCTTATTATTATTTTAACACATGAAGACACATCAATCACTTTATCACAATCCTAAATTATTCAAGTGGGTTTATAGACTTAATGTGAGCCCATTGTTAATTAAGTGCTAATATTACGCAAGATCGGATATAAACACCTTTGTTGTAAAAGAAGATAGGTAGACATCTAGTAGCATAGGCCCAATATGGCAAGCAACAAACTCACCTTCTATCTCTCCTTGAGAGACTATAAAATCCAACCCAAGAATTTCTATCTCTACTTAAGGGAGTATGTGGTGAGCAACTTTGGGCATAATACTTGATGATTCCTATTATTCGTTAGTTTTATATTATTTCAATGCATGCTTTAGACATCTCAAGACACTTATTTCCTATATATCCCTAAACTTTATTATCTTTTATAATCATTATGTAAACTTGGACCTAGTTTAAAGTCTATGGAAATATGATGATGATATGATATTTATTCCATGATTAATATGTGGATATGTATGAAATTCAATGAATATATATGTTTAAATTATGGTTATTAGTATTGTGTAGATGTTGTGTAAATTAACTCTTTGCAACTAAGCCAATAGACTGTAGCCCACAACAACTGGAAGGCACAACTCATAGCCAAAGGGAGTTTCAACAACGATGCAGGGGAAGTTAGAAGAACACAACAACTACATAAATGAAGGTGTCTACTTGTTAGGATTGTTGTGAATCATCAATATAAAACCACTGAAGGAGAAGAATTCTACTAAAATTGAGAATCTAGCATGACTATTTTTACAATCCATGTTTCAGTTTAAAATTGTTATAGTAAGAGTTATAATCCTATTTCAATTCTTCTTCCTTTTTAGTTGTGATTTGATTACTTAGACTTTATCACACTCTATTTTTTAGGGAGTGGTGATTTTTGGTTAGATCTTTGTTATGAGTCCTTGTTCTAATAAGACTCCCTCATACCTATATGAATAGTTGGATGGTTGAGTTAGTTAGTTAAGTTGGAATAGAGAATATAATAAATAGATCTATTCAGTTAGTTTCTATTTTTATATAGACAATGTTTTTGTTTTTCAATCATGATCTTATGAATAAGATATTCTAGGAGAATCTCTTTGGATTGTGATATCTTGCATCATGCAATGAGATCTTTTCAGTTATTGTTATCTTATTTTAGTTTGAGGAGCTAGATTTGAGTTCACTTTGTAGAGACACTCACTTGAGCAAAGGCCACTCAAGGTAATTGTTCCCCACTTCATTTCCTATATATTTATTTTTATTGAAGTAGTTAGTTTCATAATTATGCTTGTCTTGATTAGATTCTTCGTGATGAATATGAATAAGACCTTGTCTAGTATTCAAGCTTTAATTGTTCCATGCATTGTTCTCTAGAGTTAGTCAATTTAGTTGAGTTAGCAAGTATTGGTTAAATAGAAAACTCATTTCTTGATAGTGAACTAGTCACACTCTTTAGCTGTAAGTACCTGTGGCAATAGCTTCAACATTACCTCTTTTCAATGTTATGCAATTTAGGATTTCCAGTATGTGTAAACACCTATACTGGATGATGTAGGTAGTGAAGATTCTCTGAAAGCACATATAATGCCAACATCATAAAATACTTATGTTAGCTGTGGTTGATAAATTAAATTAAGGTATTTCAAGTGTTTAGTGAACTATTCAGTAGGACCCCCTCTGAATTGTGTGTTTGACACCAAGTTTCCTGATTATTAGAAAGCCTTTACATTTTTGGTGTCATTACAAGGGATGGTGATAATTTCAAAGATTCATTTATGTTATTTCAGGTTTTCATAGATTAGTATTTTGTTTTCAACATTAGAATAGTTAGTTTTTACTTCATTAATACCAGAACATCTCACTAACATTATGTAGGAGTCATTGCTATACAAAGTCACACCTATTGTATGAAGAGGTAGAGAGATGCCTTAGGAAGATATCTCACCTCATCACTAGAAGTCATAACAAATATTGGTGAAACCAGTAATCAAAGTGAGGGTATTCCTAAAGAAAAACTTTCCCTCTCACCAACATCAAGTACAAATACAAAGGAGACCTTTCGAACCATGGCTGATGCAACTATGGATGACCCACCAGAACATGTCACTTTTGAGTTCCCAATCACCAGCCAATAAAGAGTAGTTGTTCTAAAGAATATACATCCTTCAGCATTGCCCATATTCTATGGTTTGGTAGCTGAGGATCTAGATACCTTCTTGTTTGATTTTTATGTCCCTGTGTAGGAGTTATGACTATACAACCGATGCACATAGACTCAATCTATTTATAGAAACCTTGAAGGATGCTATCTTAAGATGGTTCATAGGTCTGGGAAGAGATTTTATTCCAAATTGGGACACTATGAAGACTAAGTTCCTGGAAAAATACAAAGACTATTGTAGAGGGGTTGGTAGAAGAAGGGATTAAATTTTTAGAATGTCCTAGAAATAAGATGAACCATTTGAGGACTATGTAGAAAGGTTCTAATTCTACTTGAAAAATAATCCACAAAATAGACTTTTAAAAGAATCCATGAAGTTGGTGTTCCTAAGGGGATTCAATAATGACAACATGGATGCCTTTCATCTTATTAGGTCAGGAGATGTATCAAAACTACCTTTTGAAGAAATCAACAAAGTTTGTAGAAACTATTCAAGAACCTTTACCAAGAGGACAAGGGGGGAAAGAACATCTTCCATCAAAAAGACATCTAATGGAGTCTCAAGAGTGGAATTGAGTAACTTTCTATCCAACATAAAAGAAGATATTATAAGCCATTTGGATACTCAATTGGACACTCTACATGTGAAGAAAAATCAAGAAGAGGCAGAAGAAATCCTCACTCAATACTTCCCTAACTGTAGATAAAGAAAATCTAACTGTAAGTGCAAAAGGGTAGCCAATATCATAGAGGATAGACCAAAAAAGACAAACTAATTTCAAGAATTGGAAGGAGAAGATGGACAATTATTCTACATTGCACAAAGAAAGCCATGAAAACCAAGAATTTTGGATGCTATGGTTGTGTTGCTGATATGTGGTTCTCATTAATGTCAACACTATTAGCATTGGTGATTCTGAAGGATGTATATGTCGAGGATATTGAGAAAATTAGAATAAATATGTTGTAGGCAGTCCGTGAAGCTATGATGATCATATTGGTGGAAAGTTGTGTATGTTGATATTTAGAAGTCACACATTAAAGGGTTTGTTGAAGATCCTATCTAGTATGTTGTCCAAAAGTTTCAGAGGTGCGCATCAAGGTTGGAGAAAGTTACGAGTTTTTGAGTTCGTATAGTTATTCTATTACTGTAACAGGTGTTTCTGGAAGAAGAGATTCTAATGAATTGAGTTGTTGTGTACATTCATGAGATATTCAATGATGTTTCTATATCATGCTCTATCATTATGGTACGTCCATGTGGATTGGAGAGTTCATGATCAAAGATTTTTCCTTTGTGTGTTTGAGTTTTCATGTTCTTGGCTGACATGATGGTGGTAGTATGTTGCGGATCCTTGTGGATTAATTATTGAATGCTTGGTGTATTTGAGGATGTTGATTTAGGTCTTCATTATGTTGTGACTGACTTAGGTTGGTGCGCATTGATATTTTTTCATGTATTGAGCCGACAATTTGTACAATTCATTTATTCTTTATTTATGGCCAATAGAGTTGTTGATGTAAATCCATGTAACGGATATATAAGAGCGTCTATTTCCTCATTTTGAAGTATGATCGATGAATGTATGTGAAGTGTATGCAAGATATGTGCGAATAAAGATTAGATCATTTGAGTGCAAAGCAAAGTGTGAAGAAGTTTGAGTGAAGAGTGAAGAAGTATTTATGTGCCTAACCGAAACTGTCATTAGGCTTTTGAAGAAGCTAATTTCTCAGTTCAACCTCATTAGATGGATTTAATCTGTTTATTTTATGTAAGAAAGTGAGCCTTCCCTTCTGAGCAGTGAGCTCTAGGCAGTGTGCCTAAATGCATGTACATTCCTTATTCATTTATATTATACTTTTAACAGGGTATAATTTTGGATTAACCTCCACTGTGGTTTTTCCCCTAATAGGATTTCCACACAAAAATCTTGGTGTTGTGTGCTTCTGATGTGTTGTTGATTCTTGCTTTCACTATTAATTATCAGATCTGAGAGTAAAGGTTGATAAAGTAAGATAAGTTTTAAATTATGTAACAACTGATTCACCCCCCTGTCTCAGTTGTCTATCCTTGTTTTGCCAACAATTGGTATCAGATTTGGTTCCTCTGAAGAATTTTAATAGCTTGAGGTGATTTGAGATGACATCATACAAGAAGTATAGTCCCAAATTCGATGGTACAAATTACTTTCTGTGGAAGGTCAGAATGGATGGTCATTTGAAGTGCATCGGTGAACCCTTCTAGAAGATTACAAAGAAAAAATATAATATTCCTCAGAATGGTCCTACTACTCCTGATGAGATCAAAGAAGCTGAAACTAATATCAAGGATATTGAAACATTATTGAGTGCTTTGACAGATTCAAAGATGACAAATGTGATAGGTTTGAATACAACACATGAGATCTGGAAGAAGTTGGAAACATTGTATGAAGGATATGCACAAGTGAAATTTGCTAAGCTACAAAGTCTGAAAGGCAAGTGGGAAGACATGAAGATGAAAACATTGTTACTCTCATGCAAAAGGTAAATAAACTAGTGATGGGTATTAGATACGCCAATGGAATTATGGAAGAAGATGAGATTGTGGCTAAAGTGCTAAGATCTATGCCTAATTATTACAAAACAAAATCTCATGTTGTTGAAGAGCTTAGGATAGTAACAAATGTGATAAGAGATATGGTGATTGGTAAACTTTCTGCCTTTGAGTTGAGTGAATTTGGTGAGTCTACTCCTAAAACAAAATCTGCATTTAAAGCTACTGTATCCAGAAAAAGCCAACAAAGATACGATCTGAGAGAAATTTCTAGAAAGACATTCAAATATGAAGATGAGATGAAGTAGATTGAAGATGAAGAAAGAGAGCTAGAAGAGTTGGAAGCATTGATTATGAAAAGAGAAGCCAAAGGTCAAGGTAAGTATAAAGGAAAGCTGTCTATTAAATGTTTCTCTTGGAGTAAGATAGGTCATTTTGCATCAAGGTGTCCTGAAAGAGTCTCTAAGTACAAACTTGATAAGTCTAAATTTCAAAATAAATGTTATTATGTTGAAGGAGTTACTGATGATGAATCTGATAAAGAAACTGGAAATGAAGATGGATGGGTATTCATTGCTATCAAGGAAAATGGTTTGGTGTCCAGTGAATCTGCTAATAATCATAACATTGAGAAAGCTCCTGCAACCAAAATTGATGAAAAGGATGACTGGGTGATTGAAAAAAGATGCTCACATCATATGATTGGTGACAAAGCAAGTTCATAAACCTGGAAAAATATGACGGTGGTGTTGTAAGATTTGGAGATAACAATTCAGGTGTGATTTGTGGTAGAGGCACTATTTATCTTGGTGGTAAATATAATACTGATGATGTCCTATATGTTGAAGTATTGAAGAAAAAATTGTTGAGTGTTGGACAAATGGTTGAAAAAGGATACAATCTTCAGTTCAAAGATGGAAAATGCAAGATTTTGGGAAGCTTTGGAAATATAATTGCTTCAGGTACAAAGACAAGAGTAATATTATTCACTTAAGTTCTACTAGTGAATGTTGTTTAATTGCTCAAGTTGATGTAAGCTGGTTATGACATAGGAGGCTGTGTCATGTAAATTTTGATAACATTGTCAAAGTAAGCTCCACACAAGCAGTAAGAGATTTGGCTAAGTTAGTAAAGCCTACTAACACCATATGCAAGGAATGTCAGATGGGAAAGCAAACAAGAATATCTTTTCAGAGAAAACAACATCATTCTAATGGAGTACTGTATTTGGTACACACTGATCTATGTGGTCCATCTAGAATCAAAAGTCTACAAGGAGAAAGGTACTTTATGTTTCTTATTGATGATTACTCTAGGATGATATGGGTTGCTTTCTTGAGAGAAAAACATGAAACACTAGAAAAGTTCAAATGTTTCAAAGCTATGGTAGAGAATGAGATAGGTCTGAAGGTTAAATGCTTAAGATCAGACTGAGGTGGTGAGTTCACTTCATGAGAGTTCAATTCATTTGTGAAGAGCATGGAATCAAACGAAAATCATCTGCACCCTGGACTCCTCAAGAGAACAAAGATGTTGAGAGAAAGAACAATTTTAGATGCTGCCAGAAATATGATGTTGGAAGGAAATGTTCCTCATATCTATTCGAGAGAAGCTGTAAGCACTGCTGTATATACTATCAACCAGTTAAATATCGATGGTAATTTTGGTAGGAATCCTTTTGAGCCATGGTTTGGTCATAGGCCTACTGTTAAGTATTTCAAAATCTTTGGAAGTAGATGTTATATCAAGAGAGATGAAGATATTGGCAAGTTTGATGCTAGAAGTGATGAAGGAATATTTATGGGTTACTCTACTAAGAGAAAAGATTATCGGTGCTACAATAGAAGGTTGAAGAAAATGATTGAAAGTGAAAATGTTAGAGTTGATGAGGATACTGATAGGTCATAAAGATATTGTGGATATGACTCATATGATAAAAAAGATAGTATAAATAAAGGAAAGACTACTCAAATAGAGAATCAAGTTCAAATTATTTCAGTGAATCAAGAGAATCATGAAGGTGAAGCTAGTGGAAGAGTAGAAGAGAGAACATAAGAACCAGAAGTTAGAGAGAATCCCAAAGTTCCAAGGTATGTAAAGCTAAATCATTCTAAAAATCATATTATAGGAGACAAGAACAACGGTGTTAGACTAGAAGAAAAATTGTAGAAGAGTTGTTTGATTTCCAAAACTGAGCCCAACAATGTCAATGGAGCATGTAAAGATGAATATTGGACAGAAGAAATGAAGGAAGAAATGTTGCAGATAGAGAAAAATGATATATGGATTCTTGTTCCCAGACCTCAGGATAAAAATGTGATTGGAACCAAATCGGTCTTTCAGAATAAGCCGAATGAACAAGGTGAAGTGGTCAGAAATAAAGCAAGACTGGTATGTAAAGGGTACTCAAAGATGGAAGGTATTAATTTTGAATAAACCTTTGCCCCTGTTGCTAGAATTGAAGCTGTAAGGTTATTTCTTGCTTATGGTTCTTTCAAGAATTACAAATTCTATCAAATGGATGTGAAGTCAACATTTTTGAATGGTGAGTTAGAAGAAGAAGTTTATGTTGAGCAACTAGATGGATTTCAACTGATTGATAAAAAGACATGGTGTGTCGATTAAAGAAAGCACTGTATGGACTTAAGCAAGCCCCTAGAGTTTGGTATGCCAGATTGGATAAATACTTGTTGAATCTTGGATTCAATAAAGGTACTACTGACAACAATTTGTATTTCAAGGTGGATACGAATAAAGAGTTGATTATTGAAGTCTTTTTTGATGACACTATTTTTTTAGGTGATGATGACTTATGCATGAATTTTGCCGATGAAATGAAAAGTGAATTTGAGATGTCAATGATAGGAGAGCTGAAATTATTTTTATGATTGCAAATTACTCAGTTAGATGATGTAATCCTTAGATCTCAATCCAAATATGTAAGAGAGCTACTGAAATTTTTTGGCATGGAAGACTCAAATCCTATAGGTATACCCATGATAACTAGATGCAAGCTAACACAAAAGGATGATTCTTCTAAGGCTAATCAAACAAGGTATAGATCAATGATTGGTGGATTTATCTATTTGACTCAAACTAGACCATACATCATGAGTGTTGTATGTATGGTTGCTAGATATCAAGCTGATCCAAAGGAATCACATGTGACTGCAATAAAGAGAATTTTCAGATAATTGAAAGGAACAATTGATTTTGGGTTATGGTATCCTAAGGATGATGATCTAACTTTGAATTCCTTTACAGATGAGATTGGGCAAGAGATGTGGATGACATAAAAAGTACAAGTGGCGGTGCATTCTTCTTGGGGAATAATCTTGTGTCTTGGCTAAGTAAAAGGAAGAATTCCATTTCCCTATCTACTGCTAAGGCAGAGTATATTGCTACTGCAAACAATTGTACTCAAGTAATGTGGATGAAGCAGATGCTGGGAGATATCAAAATTGAGTATGATGGGCCTATTGCTATATTTTGTGACAATTCAAGTGCCATAAACATTTCAAAGAATCCGGTGCTACATTCAAAGACAAAGAATATATCTATCAAGTATAACTTTTTGAGAGACAAAGTGAGTGATAAAGAAGTCTGACTGGAGTATGTACCTACCAAGGATAAAACTGCATATATCTTTACTAAAAATATCCTAAGGATAATTTTGAGTATCTCAGAGGCAAGTTAGGGGTGATTTCCCATCCTAATCTACAAGTCTTTGCATCAATCCATGCACCTATAGTTAGATCTTGTTTAAGATTGATGTTATGGTGGCTACTACTCAGGGGGAGTAGTCAGATGATTCAGATATGTGGTTCAGAGCTTGTGTACCTTTTCCATTGATGTCAAAGGGGGAGAAGTGGAATGTGAAAAACCTTTGAGGAAGAAAAAGGGAGAAGAGTGCAATATCAAAGGGGGAGACTGTTGGAGAAGAGCTAGTTGTGTTGATCATATTTTTCACATCATGTGTTGCCATCAATGCCAAAGGGGGAGATTGTTGGATGCTGTGGTTGTGTTGCTGATATGTGGTTGTCATTGATGTCAACACTATTAGCATTGGTGATTCCGAAGGTTGTATATGTCGAGGATACTGAGAAAATTAGAATAAATATGTTGTAGGTAGCCTGTGAAGTTGTGAAGATCAAAATGGTGGAAAGTTTTATACGTTGATATTCAGAAGTCACACCTTAAAGGGTTTGTTGTATAGCCTATCTAGTATGTTGTCTAGAATTTTCAGAGGTGCACATCAAGATTGGAGAAATTTATGAGTTTTTGAGTTCCTACAATTATTTTGTTACTATAGCAGGTGTTTCTAGAAGAAGAGATTGAAATTATGATGAATTGAGTTGTTGCGTATGTTCATGAGATGTTCAATGATGTTTTTGGATTGTACTCTATCATTGTGGTATGTCTACATGGATCAGAGTGTTCAAGATCAAATATTTTTCCTTCGTGTGTTCGAGTTTTCATGTTCTTGGCCGACATGATGGTGGTAGCATGTTGCAGATCCTTGTGGATTAATTGTTGAATGCTTGGCATATTTGAGGATGTTGATTTAGGTTTTCATTATGTTGTGACTGACTTAGGTTGGTGCGCATTAAGATTTTTTCATGTATTGGGCTGGCAATTAGTAATTTATTTATTCTTTATTTGTGGCCAATAGAGTTGATGTAAATCCATGTAGTGGATATATAAGAGCGATCATTTCCTCATTTTGAAGTATGCTCAGTAAATGTATGTGAAGTGTATGCAAGATATGTGCGAATAAAGATCAGATCATTCGAGTGAAAAACAAAGTGTGAAGAAGTTTGAGTGAAGAGTGAAGAAGTATTTTTGTGCCTAATCGGAACTGTCATCAGGCTTTTGAAGAAGCTAATTTCTTAGTTCAACCTCATCAGATGGATTTAATCTGATTATTTTATGTAAGTCAGTTAGCCTTCCCTTCTAAGGAGTGAGCTCTAGGTAGTGTTCCTAAATGCATGTGCATTCCTTATTCATTTCTATTATACTTTTAACAAGGTATAATTGTGGATTAACCTCCACTGTGGTTTTTCCCCTAACAAGGTTTCCACACAAAAATCTTGGTGTTGTGTGCTTCTGATGTGTTGTTGATACTTTCTTTCATTGTTAATTATCAGATCTGAGATTAAAGGTTGATAAAGTAAGATAAGTTTTAAATTTTGTAACAAATGATTCACCCCCCCTCTCAGTTTTCTATCCTTGTTTTGCTAACAAAGACAAGGTATGCCTCAATATCCTTTGAATTTCAATACACAATTTCTAGTTAGCAATCAACACTTTTCTAGTTGGAACCCTCAGCCTTGGGTAAATGCACAAAATAAATGGAAAATTCCCCAACCAAATTAAAACTAGTAGCAAAAATCTATGTGGCCACAATTAAATTTTCAAGGATATAATTACAACCTCCAACGGCCACACCAAAATCAATGGCAAAAGGGCCAATAATGGAAAAACCATAATATAAATTACCAGCAACCCTTATAACTACAACAACAAGAAATCATGCCCAATCCAACAAACCCATCATCTTAGCCACAAAGGGTACCTCAACTGCCAGCCCAACCTACACCTAATCTAATTAACAATCCTATTCAATAGGCCTACACTAATAAGGATATTTAATACCCAAGTTATAGGGTAGAGGTGAGTGATTTCCACCTTAGGTCAGGGAAAAAAAATTTCGGGCCTTCATCTCCTCATATCACTGACCTGGAAGATGAAGAATCCTTACCAAAAGAATTGGACAATCCACATATGGAACTTGAGTCAAATCAAGTGAACTAGACCACTTAAATTCCATAACCTCCACTCCCTTCAATGTTTAGTTATTCAAAAACATCAAAACCAAGCTAAAACTATCCTATTAGGGTAGCTTTAGGATGTGTGTATAAAGATACCTCTCATACAAGCCATCAAGGACTTCCCATTTACAAAAAAACCATGAGAGACCTTTGTCTTAAAATATTGGGAAGAAAAATAAAGGACCCTCAAACTATCCATGTCGCAGGGAATCTTGCTGACATCATGTTAGGGAATATCACTGTCCCTAAATACACATACCGTAGAAGTCCAGTATTGGATGTTAAGATAAATGGTACCATCATAAAAAATACCTTGATTTACTTGGGGGAAACTATCAATGTGATGACTAAGGAAACCATGCAAATTTTTCAATTAGTAAAACTTAGACCTACATCCACTATTTTACAGTTGGTAGATAGGTCAAAAAATAGGTCAATGGTGAAACCAGAAGGCATCATTGAGGACTTGATCATAGATTTGGATTGATGGGAGTACCCTACAAATTTTATAGTGCTACAACCAAAAGCTAACCTTATAGGTTATCCCCTTATTCTAGGAAGACCATGGTTAGCAACATTTGATGCATTTATAGGTTGTAGGTCTAGAAACATGATAATCTCAAATGGGACTGTGACCAAGAAGTTGGTCCTTTATCCACCAACCCAACCTCATGCAAATTTAGAGCAAACCATATGACCCACCCTAGATGAAGAATACCATTACTCTCTATAGACTCTCTAGACCATTGAGCATATCCCTTTATTGAAACACCAAGATGATGATGATTTAATTGCACACATTATACATAATAACTATGGAAGGAACGTGAAACAACATGATTGTCTATCATGTCTGTAGGATCCTTTGCAAAATATTATACCTATCAACTCATCAAAATCAATATCTCATATTTTCCATTCTTTATTTCCACAACAATCACTAATACATTTGACTCCAAATTCCAATGAAAGTTCTTCGTAATTTCAACGAACTTTCGTTAGAATTATTTTGTTGATTTTTCGATGAACTTTGAAACATCAAAATTCCGACCTAGCATCGTCGGCTGGGTCAAAATTTTGATGTTTCAAAGTTCATCAAAAAATCAATAAAATAATTCCAACAAAAGTTCGTCAAAATTTGGAGTCAAATGTATCAGTGAATGTGTCCCAAATATTGTTGGATTTGACATTTCATCCCTACAATCAACATCCAAGACCTTAGAAATTATGTCAGGTAGAATGCTAAATGCTCATAGTGAATTAACTATTGAACAACAAACTTCCCTAACCACTGTGCTAAAGGAACACATAGTAGCATTTGCATGGGACTACTATGACATGAAGGGAATTGATCCAAACCTATACATGCACAAGATCTATATAAATGATGTTTTTAAACCAATTAGACAACCCCACAGGAGGATGAACCCTACACTGAGAGATATAGTAAAAAATGGGTTACAAAAATTACTTGATGAAAGCTTCACTTACCCTATTTTTGATAGTTAATGGGTGTCACCTCTAGTTATTGTCCCCAAGAAAGGAGAGAAATGGAGAGTATGTGTGGATTATAGAGAATTAAACAATGACACTAGAAAGGACCACTTTCCACTACCTTTCATTGACCGAGTGCTTGACTCCCTAGTAGGCAAAAAGCAATTCTCCTTTCTAGATTGATTTAGTGGATATAACTAGATTAGAATAGCTCCAGAGGACCAGGATAAAACCACATTTACATGCCTTTGGGGCACATATGCCTATTCTTTTCTTTCCTTTGGACTATGTAATTCCCCAACCACTTTCCAAAGGCAGCGTTAAGGATTTTCTCAGATTTTACACATCACTCCATGGAAATATACATGAATGATTTCACCCCCTATGGAGAAACCTATAATGAAGCACTCAAGAACCTAGAGAAAGTTTTAAAGAGGTTTCAAGACCACAACCTATCCCTAAGTCATGAGAAATGTTTCATGATGATGACCTATGGGATTATTCTAGGAAATTTTGTATCAAGTGAAGGGATTCAAGTGGATCCCAATAAAATTGAAATAATCTCCACAATACCTATGCCACAAAAAAAAAAATATGTTAGGAGTTTTCTAGGATATGCAGGCTACTATAGAAGTTTCATTCAAGACTTAAAAAAAATTGTAGCACCCTTATTTGTTCTACTCACAAAGGATATAGAATTTGAATGGACCATAGAATGCCAACACTCTTTTGAAGAACTTAAGACAACCCTAACAAAGGCACCTATGTTGAGAGGACCAAATTGGACTTTAATATTCCACATACACACAAATTCTTTTGAATTTTCCATAGGAGCAATACTTGGACAACAGGAAGGTAATAAGGAGTATTCCATATACTACATTAGCAAGAATTTACAAGGGAAAAAACTCAACTATACAGTCATGGAAAAAGAGATGTTGGAAGTTGTCTATGCAATTAACAAGTTTAAGAAGTATATCATAGGGTATCTAGTCTTCATTCACACTGATCACACTGCAATACGGTATTTAATGAATAAACCTGTGGTTGGTGGGAGACATGTTAAATGGCTATTATTGTTGTAGGAATTCGATATCACCATAGTGGAAAAACTTGATAAGGAAAATGTGGTGGAATAATTTCTATCTAGATTACCCACTCAACTAACAAAAGGTGTTGTTGATGATTATTTTTTGTTGAATGAACAAGAAAACTGTGAGGGGGTGAATCAATTGTATCAAATTAAAACATCAAAACTCTCAACAATAATCAGATCCACAAGTATTCATTAAACCCTTATTATGTTAAAGTGATTAATCATGAAATATAGATAACATAAGCTTAAACAAAAACACCATACAAAAGAGAACACCAAATTTACGTGGAAAACCCAATAAGGGAAAAATCAGATTGAGGATTAGCTCAGAATGTAAGTAATTGCAAAATTGGTACAAGGGCTCACTACCAGAATAGGACGCACTGTCCAAAAAGGATCACAACTTGGGCTCATTGCCATAGAAAGAAAAATAAGATAGAAGAGAAATATTACATAGAGAAAAAATTCTTAATGCAACAAAGAATCCACCACAATAGCTCCAAAAATTTCATAGTCTTGCTTGAACAATTATGGTCACCTTTAGCTCACTACATTCAAAAGTCCAACACTTTGAAGTTTGCATTGCTCTGCTCAAACTCACACTCTACTCTTCAGAAATTCACATCACTTGCATCACATACATCTATCCTTTGTTTCTTGACAAAATTTAACATTTGAACTCATACTTATACTATCCTCAACCTCAAAAAATTTCTCCAAGGTTGGAAATACATGCTTCACAATTTACAATTTCAAATTAGGCCAACACTAAACATTCCCACGATAGATGGGAATGAAAGTGAACCAAAACAATATTAAAATTAAATCTCACACACCACACTATTCCTTCATCAACACTTGAACATCAACACCCATGAAAACACATTAAAAGTTGAATTACATGCTTCCTTGATCAATCCAAAACTTGCTAGACAACAAAATTCACCTAAACGTGATCCAGGAACATCTTGGAAACCAATAAAATCCTTCGCAACAAATCTCACCTGAAGATTATAAGCATGCCACACACTGCAATAATCTGTAACTTGGAAGACCTTTTTCTGATATTCCTAACCATGAATCCTCTTGACTCTAATGAGAGAACAACACCATCAAATCTCCTTCAAAACCACAAGTACTAAAAAAAAATTGTGGAGAAATGCAAAGAAAATACATTTCTCCTAGACGCCTCTATACACAAAATTTCAAAAGAAGTTCACACACTAGTGAACACAAATTCCTCTGAACAACGATCTAGAAGCCAAAATTTTGTATATAGAAACTCTAAAAATTGCCAACTAACACATCCAAACCTCAAAAGCAGATCTTCACCCTAGAAGAAATGAAAATAAAAAATAGAATACCTTTGCAAACCAAAATACCTTTGTAACACCTTGTTTCCTTATTTTATCAATTTTCTGAGTATCTTTGACCTTTGAACCATAAATATAATCTTATCATAGAAAACATCTCTTCTCAACCACTATACTACTATCATCAATGAAAACACATGCTTGTTGAAATCAATGGCAACACCTTTATAATTGCAACAATCTTCCCCTTTGTCATTGATGGCAACACAAGATGTGAAAAACCATCAAAGACACAACAATTGTGAACATGTACTTATTTCTTTTTATCTTTTCTCCCCCTTTCACAACTATCTCATTACACTTTCTCTCTTTCATTATTTTCTTTCACTTTCTCCCCCCTATGTAGATATAATTTTTTCACATGATTCTTTCTCTCCCCCTTTGACATCAATGACAAAGGATAAGGTATTTTGCATTGTTCTCCCCCTTTGACATAGAACTAATATTCTTAAAATTTCTCTAAATAATCCCCCTTAGGAGTACACACCAATCAACTCAACAACCTCTGCATCATGACAACATAAAATTCATACTGCAACAATGTTACTACCTACTCCCTTGAGAGGTAGCCACTGACATCATTCTAGACCAAGAATGAATCTATAGATCCACTAGGCTGATCCATATTCATATGAATCTAGTTTAAAGAAGGAGGGGAAATAACCCCCAAATTCTCCCAAATATACTCAAAAGTATCCTTAGGAAGAGCCTTAGTGAATATGTCAGAAATTTGATCCTTTGTAGGTACATATTCAAGATTCATATCATTCTCCACAACTTTTTCTCTCAAAAAGTGATACTTGATTGATATATGCTTTGTCATTGAATGCATCACTAGATTATTTGATATGTTAATTATAGTTGTGTTATCACAAAAGATAGAAATAGGTTCATCATACACTACTTTGATATCCTTTAATGTTTGTTTCATCCATAATACTTGTGTGCAACAAGATGCTGCTGTAATATGATCAACCTTTGTAATAGATAAAGAAAAAAAATCTTGTTTCTTGCTTAGCCATGCCACCAACCTACATCCAAGAAAGAATGCACCACCACTTGTACTTTTTTTTTCATCAACACATCCAACCCAATCTACATTAGTATAAGCACTTAATATGAAATCAGTATCCTTAGGATACCATAAGCCATAGTCCAAAGTACCTTTTAAATATACAAATATCCTTTTTACTATGACAACATGTGACTCTTTAGGATCTTCTTGAAATCTACCCAAAAGACAAACTAGATGCATGATATTTGGTCTAGTAGCAGTTAAATATAGCAGTCCACCAACCAATATCTATACTTTCTCTTATTAGCCTTAGGTGATTCATCATCCTTGCTCAATTTGCAATCAATAACCATAGGAGTGCATACCAGTTTGGAGTAATCCATTCCAAACTTAAACATATCTTTAACATACTTTGACTATGAAATGAATATGTCTTTATCTGTTTAATTGATTTGTAGCCCAAGGAAGAAATTCATCTCCCCAAACATAGAAATCTCAAACTCTTTCTACCTCTTCAATTTATTTTTTACACATATCTATCTTCATTGCCTCCAAAGATAATGTCATCCACATACACAACAACTATCAAGATTCTATCTTCCTCAACTTTAAAGTAAATATTACTATCTGCGGTGCCTTTATTGAATCCTTGATGTATCAAATATTTTTCCAATCTTGCATACCAAGCTCTAGGAGCTTGCTTTAATCCATACAATGCCTTTTTCAATCTGCAAACCATATCAGGTTGATCTGATAGCTGAAATCCTTTTGATTGTTCCATGTAAACCTCTTCTTCCAATTCATCATTCAAGAAAGCAGACTTCACATCAATCTAATAAACTTTAAAATCCTTGTATGCTAAAAATGATAAATTTTTTTTGATAGCTTCCATTCTACCCATTGGGAAAAATGTTTCCTCAAAGTCTATTCCTTCTACTTGTGATTAACTCTTACACACAAGCCTTGCTTTATTTCTAACCACTTCTCCATTCTCATTCAGCTTATTTCTGAATACCCACTTAATTCCAATTATGTTCTTATTTTTAGGTCTAGGAACCAATTCCCAAGCCCAATTTTTCTCATTTTTTCCAACTATTTTTCCATTGCCTTCATCCAATATTCATATCCACATGTCTCACTCACTATTTTTGGTTCAATTTTAGAGAGTAAATATGGATTTAACTCAGCTTTAGGAACTCTTCTTCTTGTCAATACTACTTTCCTTTTGTCTCCAATGATCTATTTTTCAAAATGATCTCTTTACACATACTTGGGGGTCTTAGGGGTCTTTTCTGGAGCTTCTTCCTCTTCATTCTGCATTTCTTTTTCCTTAGCTTTTTTTTCTTCTTCTTCTTCAACATAGGTAGGTTCATCTGACACATATCCATCTATAGCAATTGAATTCTAAAAATATTCATCAACCGTAACATTTGCACTCTCAACATTATTTCTTAGAATTTTGTTGTAACATATGTAAGCTTTGATTTTATTAGAATATCCAAGGAAGATACCTTCATTAGAACATCCATCAAATTTTCTCAAGTTTTCTTTGTCTCTTCTGATATAACATTTTCTTCCAAATACTCTAAAGTACTTGATAGTAGGTGTGTGTAGTGAAAATCCTTAATCTAAAAATGAAAAACAAAATGAATGCAATAAAAAAGGAACACAACAACACCTCATATTAGGCCTAGTTGAAACTAAACAAAACAACAATATAACAACAAGAATGATTATACCTTTGCTTTTCTAGTTTGATGGAGTGGTTGGCCCTTGATGATGCTCTTGATGTGTGCTCCTTGATGGAAAAATTACAATAATGGTGCTGGTTGAATGATGGAAGATGGTAGGTGGGAGTGCAAATGGCCTTGAATGCAAATGCTTGAATGAAAGAGTGCTGTAATAATGGCTAGAATTCTTAACAATCTTCAAAAGTATTAACCTCTAATTTGAGGCCAAGACCCTCCATTTAAAAAAAAATGGATGGCTGAGATTGATCCACCATGGACAAGATGAAGGGATATGGTGAGTTGAGGACTAAAAATCCTTCACATCTTGCCATGTAGAGGGTGAGATGGAAGAAGTACATAGTGACATAGAAAAGGCCATGTGGTCCCAAGGTACTTGCAAGTACCTTGGGATTGAAGAGGATTTACTTAAAAAGGGATTCCTTGTCCCCAAGTGGGTCTGAAAGTAACAAGTGAGGAATTTTATAAAGTCCACTCTTGTCACCATGGGGATTGGAGAGGGCATTGGAGGAATAAAAGTGAATTTAAAATTTACAAGCTTGGAATAAACCCATGGATAAGAAAAGGTCCTCCAAAAGGAGGTCTTTGTTCCATGTTCTTGATGTGAACTTTGAGAGGTCATGGGGAAGACAAATATATGGGGGGAATAAGTGTGAATTTTTAATTCACATGGGGAAGATGTCAAACCAAAGAAGGTAAGTACCATGAAAGGTTGACTTAAGGAAATGATAGAAAAGGTAAGTGATTAGGATTAAGATTGTGCAAATAGGTGATTAGGTAAATTAATGAGGATTAGAGGCAAGTGGCTGAATATGGAGGATGTGACATTAATCTTGATTAAGGATATGCACATCCTAGTGAAGGATTAATTAGATTAACCTAGATAAATTAAAAGGTTATGGAGGATGGGACAAGGAGAGAGAGAGAATGAATTTAAAATTAAAGAGGATAATTGACTAAATTAAATAAATTGATTGATTTATTTAATTTAGAGAGGAAATGTTAAAGGATAAAGTATTTAATTAAATAATTTTAGGAACCTTAGAAAATGAGACAATATTAATTAAATATGTCATTTATTTAATATAGACGAATTAGATAAGTAAATGATAGGATTTTGACCATATGAGAGTGGTAAAATTTAGGTGTTTACATTTTTACCCTTTTCGAAATATTGTTAGAATAACGGTGTTTCAAAATAAAATAAAATGCAGATGACTCTATAGAGGAAGAGACTAGAAAAAATATGCCCTAGCATGGGAGAGGTTACACAAGCTACCCAAATGGAGGGGAGTGAAGGGACATGCCCCAATCATGTAGGAGAATGACCAAGAATGAGGTATGGATGTATTTGGTAGGGTATGCCCCCTCGAGAGGATGGTAGGGGAAGAAAAAAGGGCCCCAGGCGACTTCTCGATATGAAAAAATGCAAGGTATTGTTGGATAGATCTCAAAAAACCATGAAGAATGGATTTTGAACAGAGTCAAGCAGACACACGGGGCACAAATGGCAGCCCTGAGAAGTCAGAGGATTAATTGGAGGAGAAAAAGTTGAATAGAGGAAAAAATACCCTCTATTTTAAAAAGGGGAAAATGAGGGGAGGTTTAAATAGTAATTTGAGAATTACTATTGCTCATTTGCACAGCTGGCAATTGAGAGAGAGAGGAGAGAAGAGGAAAGGGAAGGAGAGAGAAGATGCCAAAGGACTATGATGACAACATCATCCATTGAGGGGATGAGGTGTAGAGCTTCTACGCCGAGTGCGCGGTCCCACACCAAGTTAGGTTTAAAACCCTCTTTGTGATTTTTAGCATTTTTTTGATTTATATGTTATTGAAAATGCAATTTGAAAACTTGGGTTTGAGAGTAGCGATAGGTTAGAAAAATGGGTAGAGGGCAAAAAGTAATTTCGCCTAATGGGTTGGAAGTAATGTCAAATAGTGACGTGGAAGAAAAATAAGGGTTGTAGGAGAAAAACTAGTAGGTTTAGATGAAATAAAATAGGGTGTTGCCCCACACAAGGGTGACCGTACCCAAAGAAGGGTGGCCACATCCAAAGAACGAGTGGCCCTACCCAAGAAAGGGCGGCCGTAGGCTAGGGAGGGGCGACTACACCCCGTAGGGCAGCTACACCCCAATGGGCATCTGTGCCCCGAGGGGCGGCGGTGTCCAAAGATGGGGGGCTGCGTCCGGATAATGCCAAGGGTGTGAAAGGGTGGGCCAAGAAGAAGATAGACAAAAAAAGGAGAGAAAAAAGTGCTTAGAAAAAAAAAGATGGTAAAGGGGGACAACTTAGGGAAATTATCCCAAGGAAGAGTGTTAGGAAAATTTAGTGCGAAAAGGAACCCGTGGCAAGGATTTGGTGACTGATAGGTTGTGTGGTATGGTTGCAGAGGTTCGACAACTTGTAGACTCGAGAGAGGAGATCTAGGGTGTTGGCAGCGACACAATGAGTGATGACTAGAGTGGATCATCAGGCTCTGGCCCAGGCGAGACTTCTACACATGTTGGGGTATCGATCCATCAAGGTGCATCAAATGATGTTGACAACTTTGATTGAGCATTGGGATTCAGCGACTTTGACGTTCTATCTCCCAACAGGGGAGATGACCATGATGCTGGAGGATGTCTAGTGTATATTGAGGCTGCCCATAGTAGGGCATATGGTGAGTGAGATGAGATCAGAGGGAGAGGCTTTGGATCATACTGTGTAGGTCTTATTCAGGCGAGAGGACCTACCTGTGCATAAGAAGGGGCTAGATGTGGACATATGCTTAGGATTGAGAGTACCAGCATTGCCATTGTACCTATGTGGGTTGATTAGTGGGATACTCAAATCAGATAGGAGTGGTAGGTTCTGTAGCCTTAGCTATATGGAGGTTATCTGACACATTATCGAGGGGAGGGATGGAGAGTTCGCATGGGGGCCATGCGTCTTGGCGTAGTTGTATAGAGATATGCACGTGGTCTGCTATCAGGAGGGACTCAACTTGTGTCACGTGACATTGCTTCAGGTATGGGCCTAGGAGCACATCAGTGTGTATGGGCCAGATGTGGTGAGAGTGGGTCAACAGGATACGACAATGCCAGTAGCTTATTGGTATGGGGCAGAGTATGATTGGGTATGGCGGTACTAAGGTTCAAGAGATTCAAATGGATGGAGGAGATTGTTTGATGATCTAGAGGAGGAGGATATAGTGTGGAGGCCATATATGATACGATGCTTCACCAAGTGGGGGTAGGATGAGGATAGACATAGAGGATACTTCATGACCCAATATTATATAGTTGGGAAGGAGCCTCAGATAGTGGAGTCACACAGGCCAGACTGAGTGACGAGGCAATATGGGTTGATAGAGGATATTCTAGGTGCTCTTGATAGGTTTAGATGGATTACGCGGGAGCGACCATGGGGGGAGTTGATTTTGGTAGAGTTTGCATGGGAGAATTGGGTGACATTGGTGCGGGAACTAGTAGAGTACCCAGGGAGGTCTAGAGGGTTGGTAGATGCAGGAATGACTGTGAGATATGCAACATGGTTTGTACAACATCGACCTGTAAGAATTACATAGGAGGTGTCGATTAGGGAGGCATTAGGGTTCGGACCAGAGGATGAGATTAGATTGGCAGGAGAGGGCAGAGGGAGAAGGAGGAGGCCAAGGAGAGAGCTGGAGGTAGGTGGGGCTGGGGGGTAGTGGAGGAGAGGGGGAGGGGTAGCCCAAGCAGGAGGAGAGTAGCTAGGGGCAGCTATAGTAGGAGGAGATCAGTAGAGAGAGCTAGAGGAAAAAAAAGAAAGAGGATGACGAAGGAGAGTGCCAGAGGCAGAGGAGGAGAGCCGTAGGAGGGAGGGTAGGGGGAGGATGAGGCAGGTGGTCAACAGAGGCCAGGTAGGAGGAGGAGGAGGCAGAGGGCACAGGTAGAGCTCATGGAGGAGAGACATGATGCAGAGGCGATGGGGGAGATGGATGAGGCCGAAGTGATGGACATAGGGGATGAGGGAGGAGTGGAGGAGATGGACATGAAGGTACATGATATTCATCCATTGACTATGATTCCATCGACATCAGAGGATATGGCCACACAATTGAGAGGCGTTGAGGTGAGATTATATATCACTGAGCAGAGGTTGAGAGAATTAGAGGTAGCGAGGAGTAGACTAGAGGCAAAGATGCTCGTGTTGTGGCCCCAACTAGCAGAGAGTGAGAGGGAGTTCTAAGCAATGGTCGATACAATGCCGCGACATGAGATAGAGATGCAGAGGGAGGGAGAGAAGCTATGAGCCGAGATATACGAGCTGTGAGTAGAGGTGAGCGAGCTATGGTCAGAGGTGACTCATTTGGAGGGAGAGGTAGTGAGGGAGCATGAGGTAGGAGAGTCAATTAGATGGGAGAAGGATAGACTAGAGGCTACCATGACAATACTACAAGTAGGGGGTCAGCGAGAGTCTAGAGGAGGGATAGAGAAGATACCAGTAGAGGCTCTAGCAGAGGCAGAGAGAGATATGGAGGATCTGAGGAGGTAGGTAGAGGGACTGTAGAAAGAGAGGAGGGAGTTGAGAAAAGATCGAGATGAGCTCCGTGACAGGGTTGAGGTGGCAGAGGAGATAGTGGGAGACATGGGATTGATGCAGGAGAGGGAGGAGACCATGAGGGTTTGGGTACAGGTGATGGAGACGGAGAGGGATGCCCTACAGTCATAGGTGCAGGTCCTATAGGGGGAGAGAGATGCAACAGTGGTACATGTATAGGCTATGTAGAGAGATGCAACACAAAGGTATGCACAGGTAGCACAGGGTGGTGAGACAGGGGAGGGAGGTCAGATACTATAGCTGTAGGTACTTTCTCTGTAGGAGAGGGACAAAGCCAGGGAGTAGGTGTCACATATGGGACTGAAGATTGAGCAACTATGATTAGCACGGGGTGCACGGGAACAAGAGAGGAGGTCCATTTGTGGATACCAAGATAGGTACAAGGCAGAGTGAGACTCAACTAGACAACAGATTGGAGATCGAGAGGAGTATATGAGAGAGGTGAGCTACTATATGTGTTTCTATTATTTGGTAGTGCTAGATCCAACACAACGGGTACTCGCCTATGTTCGAGCGCCACCATAGATGCCAGTGCCATCCTAATCAACAAGGACACATATCTGAGGATATAGTAGCATGAGAGAGACACCTCCACGTAGAGGGCCAGTGCTAGAGTCACCAATGAGATTAGATGCAGGTAGCTCATGGTTTAGAGGATGAAAGAGATAGGATCCCGGTTATTGACAGGGACATGACACAATACAAAGCAACATAGATCAAAGCAAAACCATAGCCCTATACTCATACTTTATTTTTGATGATGGATATGTATTGTGATGTATATGATGGACATTATTATGGATGATGTGATGGACATTTTATTTTTGTGATTTTTGATATGATATGCGAGAGCCCTTATTGACACTATATAATGTGTATGTGATGGATGATTTACTTGTACATATGTATGTTTGTGGTTTTATTATGGATGATTATTATGATGTGATGTATCAATATGCCTATATGGATTTATGTGTGCTTATATGGATGCATGATTATGATGCATAATGATTATGTTGATGCCTAATATTTATGATGTAGGATGTGATGGATGAATTATGATTGTTTTTATGTGGATGATTATTATGATATGCATGAGGTCTAATGTGGTGATGTAGGATGTGATGGGTGATTGTATATGTTATGAACCTAACAGAATGTGATAAAGAAATGTTAATGATATGAAATAAAGTGAATATGCTAATGCAATGGATTAAAATGAATTTTAAGATGCATAGAATTAATTAAAATTAACCTACACAACTTAAAATGATTATGTATATGGAATGAAATGCAACTTACTGAACCTAGAATGAGAATGCTAACAATGTGATCCTAAATGTAAATAAGGGCCTGCATAATGATGGAAGCGAAGAAGGTGATGGGTGTGTAACCACACCTATCAAGAACCATCGGGACCTTGAGAAGAAAGGGGAAGGTGGAAGGAATCACTGTTTGCACAACCAAAATCCTAAGTCATGGGAAAAGAAAGGATGAAGGATTCAGGAGAAAATGAAATGCAATCCTAATGCAATTTTCCATCTTCAGAGCATTGATTTTTTCTATAGCATAAGACACCAGGTACCATGGTATGTGAAACCAAGGTGGATTAGTGTCTAATGCATACACAAACACAACAAACAAGAAGGCTATCCCAATACCCCAAAGTCGTGATGACTTTGGTCGGGCCAGGTATTGGGATAACCACAAGCACAAAAGGATGTTCCAACATAACGCAAGACCTTAGGGGTCCTGCTAGGTACTACATGAGACAACTAGGAGAACACAAAATAAAAAGAAAAATCAAGATATGTCCCTATGTAAACCAGTCAAAACACACCATAATATGATAGATCATGGTGACCTTGACACGTGATGATAGGGAGCTCAAATGATAAACAAAAACCAAAAGCCTCAAAAGATTGCAATCAATTTCAAAACATCCTTTACCATAGGATCGAGATGATGAATGGGGTTGATGTGGTTTGTTAGGAAGGATACATCCTGTTGAGACCAAAGATGGATGTTAAACTAAAAGATCGATAATGACGTAGGATATTCGAAAACCAATTAAATCTTATGACACGAATGGATTCCATTTGTGAAGTACCAACTAGATAAGGACATACTTGACAACATGATACAAGACACAAGACACAAGACACAAGAATGAGACACTCTAAAGACCTAAGGGCTCGAGGGTTGATCAAAGATCATCCTTGCCTACGTGAAAGCATAGAGTGCTCGTAGTTCAGAAAAAGACCATGATAAAAGCCGAAATAGGACAATGAAGACAGATGATGGAGGAAAATGATCAGATAGACTGACCACAAAAGAAAAGAAAAGAAAATCCTGAGGGGTGGATCAAATGATCAATCTTGCCTACGTGCAAGCACAGGGGCAATGCAGTTTGAAAAGGATGAACGACCAATGATGGACAAGAGCGAAAAGAGGACAATGAAGGATAAAAAAAATGGACAAATGCCCTGGGGGCAGATCAAATGATCAACCTTACCTACGTGAAAGCATAGGGGAAATTTAGTTTGCCAAAGATGAGATGGGATCTAGATGGAGATCGACAAGATGAATGATCCTAGGTGGAGATGAAAAAAATGATGAGATGACATAAGCTCAGATTGGGATAAAAGCTTAGGATTTCAGATAGCAGGTGAAGTTCTTCCAATGCTCAACCAAAATATACCAAGCAACCAGGTAAAGATGGCAAGATAGGATTGAGGATGTGAGATCTAGATGGATAAATCATAAAGTAACTAGGATGCCAAGTAGATAATGATTAAGCCCTATACGAATGGCACCTGTTGCCAGGTTTTCACCAATTGTACATATCCAAGGTGCTACATAGGGGTGGTTTTCACCATAAGACGAATTATTTCTCTTTACTATATATATATATATATATTTGGATTTTTCTAATTTTTGGATTTTTTTGGTATTTTTTGAGATTTTAATAGGAAGGGTATCCCAGCTGACCTAAGTATAAAAATTCTTCAGATGCATGATATTGATGAGTTCTTCAAGAGGCTCTCCTTCAGGTGTAGACAACCTGTATGCTCTAGAACCATATTTTGTGGTGATGATGTAAGAGCCTAATAAATTAGCTTCAAACTTGCCCTTCTTATCCCAATCTTGCTGATTCTACTGATTTTCTTTAAGGACTAAATCACAAACATTGAATTGACGAGGGTAGACCTTCTTATTGTAGTTTCTCTTGAGCTAATTTTGATAGGCTTGTAGGTGGTTGTAGGCTTTGATCTATTTTTCATCCAAGAGTTCCAATTGAGCAAGTTGTGTAACCAGAGTGTCTTCATCACTGATTGGATTCATCAGGGATATGCAAAGTGATGGGATTTTGACTTCGATCGACAAGATAGATTTGACACCATAAAATAGTGAGTATGGAGTCACACCAATGGGGATGCATATGGAAATGTGGTAGGCCCAAAGGGCAGGATGGAGGTGGAGATGCCAATCTTGACTTGTGCTATTAACCATCTTCTTAATGATTTTGATCAAGTTTTTTTTGGTTGCTTCTGCTTGACCATTACCCTAGGGGTAATAGGGGGTAGACCAACTATGTTGAATATGATAAGTCTCACAGAGAAATTTCATGCACTTATTTTTGAATGGATTTCCATTTTCAGTAATGATGGCAGAGGGGATTCTATACATACAGAGGATATGGTAAAGGATGAATTTGGATATCTGAACACCAGTAATTTGGGTGAGTGGTATGGCTTCCACCCACTTAGTAAAGTATTTAGTGGATATGATGATGAAAGTATGACCGTTAGAGGATGGAGGGTAAATCTTGCCGACCAAATCAAAACCCCATTGTGAAAATGGCCATGGTGTCATGATGGGTTGTAACTCTTTTGCAGGAGCATGAATCGGATCTGCATATTTCTGACAAGGAAGAAACCTCTTGACAAACTCAAAAGGAATCATGTTCCATAGTAGGCTAGTAATATCTCGCTCTGAGAATCCTCTTGGCTAGGGTCATACCATTAGAATGGGATCCACAAATACCACTATGTACTTATACTAATGCAGTGTGGGATTCAGTATCATTTATATACCAAAGGAGGCTTCTATCATACCCACATCGATAAAGCGTATCACCTATGATGTTGTAACGAGCTATGCATTGGATAAAGGATTTTCATTGGTTATGTGTGAGGTCAGATGGTAAGGTGTTGTCATGAAGATAAGTGTAGATGTCTTGGTACCAGGTTGATTTAGGACCTACAATGTCACATACCATTTCACTCTCAGGGATGTCATATGCAAGGATTATAAGTTGCTCCATGAGGAATTCACATTCGGTACGATCTCTAGGCATGTCTAGGAGGGAACCAATGGTGGCCATGGCGTCAACTGCTTTATTCTGTACTCTAGGTATTTGATCAAATTGGATGGAGGAGAAATACTTCTTGAAATCATCTACCATTCATTTGTAGGGTAATAACTTGTTATATTTTGTTAGGAAATCACCATTGACCTACTTAATAACTAGTTGGGAGTCACCAAAGACGTGCAAGTGAGAGATATACCATTGGACTACAATCTTAAAACATGTAAGAAGAACTTCATATTTGACAATGTTGGTACAAGGAAAGGCCAATCTGAATGACTTTGGTATATAGTCACCTTGGGGGTGATGAGTAAGACTCCCGCTCCTGATCCATTGTTCATGTGTGATCCATCAAAGTATACTGTCCTTGTGGTAGCTTCTGAAACTACAAAGATCCCTTCATCAAGAAATTTTGTTTCTATAGGATTAACATCTACTAGTGGAGCATTTGCTAGTTGATCCGCAATTACTTGTCCTTTGATCTGATCAAAACTGAGCTAACATTGTTGGTTCCACTTAAATGCAATATCTTTCTTGAGGAGATGCGTGAACAACTGAAACTTGTCGATGAGTTGAGAAATGAACCTTTAGATGGATTGGAGCTTACCTTGCAGAATTCTTAGCTGTTTTAGATTGCGGGGTCGAGGAATTTCCATGATTGCCTTGACCTTAGTAGGATCAACCTCAATTCCTCTACAGGACACAATGAACCCTAAGAATTTTCCATATGTGACACCAAAGACACATTTCTTTAGATTGAGGCTTAGCTTGTACTATTCTAAATGTTCAAAGATCTTTTTGAGGACATTAGGGTGTTCTTCTCTCATTCTTGATTTTCCTAGTAGGTCATGGAAGATGACTGTCATAGCACGCTGATATGTTGCCCCCACATTCTTGAGGCCAAAAGGCATGACATTATAACAAAATTTACCCCAAGGTGTTGTGAAGGCAGTATTGTGCTGATCCTCAAGGGAAATCTTAATCTAGTTGTATTCGGAGAAACCATCCATGAGGGACAACATCTCATGTCCTGCGGTGAGATCGACCAACATATCAATATTTGGTAAGGGGAAGTCATCTTTGGGACAAGCTTTATTAAGGTCTCATAAATCTGTATAGATTCTGATATCTCCATTGGGTTTAGTAACTGGGACTATATTGGAGATCCAGTCGGAGTAGTCAATTGGTCGGATGAATCCTACCTCTAACAACTTTTCCAATTCTTTCTTAACTAGTAAATCCACTTGAGGATGCATTTTCCTGAGTTTCTGCTTGAAAGGTTTTGCATAAGGATGAACATCTAGGTGATGTACCACCAAAGCAGGATAAGGACTGGGCATGTCTGAATATGTCCAGTAAAAGTTGATGATTCCCTCTTTAAGGAGCTTGGTGATGGTAGAGTTTTCTTCTTCTAACAATACTTTAGCCACATAGGTGATTTTGGGGTTCTCCTCGGTTTCCAAGTTTATTGCTTGCGTTTCTTTGATCAAGATGGATGATCATCTGAATAGTTGAGTCCCTACAAGGGGAAGATGAATGTCCCCATATTATAGCATCTCTTCAAGGTTTTTACTAGTAGATATGCCCTTTGTTTTTACTTTTTCAAAGTCACAAAGTGCCTCAGGGAGGTTTTGACTAGATGACCCATTTTGATTTTGTTTCTTTCTATTTTTGTAGCTGGGGCATTCATCTTCCCCCAATCCCATGAGATGTACATATTGGCCCACTGAGGGAAAGATGTTGGGAGGTGCGGTGCCTTGTAGGTCATAGTCTATAAGCTTGAGGTGTTTGATGGATAAGGTGATGGTGCAAATAGATAGGCATTTGAACATGGAGGGGAGGTCGATGTGATCAACATCATCGTACACATGTATGATGGACTCCTCATGTGGTATTTCTTCAAGAGAATCATCATCTATACTAATATTGTTAGAAGTACTAGATGATGCTATAGGAACCTTCTATTTATTATCATAGCCCAAACCTATCTTCTTCGGACATAGAGAAGCTTCTATTGGTTGTTGTCTACCTTGTTCTATTACACCAAGGCCTCCCCCCTGATAGTTATGTTTTTCTGCAATCTTAGAAGGACAAGGATAGGCCTCTTGGAAGTATTCCTTTAAGGGTGGAGATGGTTCAGGTTCCTCACAATATACCCATTGGATGATGTCGTCATCGAGTGTATCTTGTCGTAATCCACGAGAGAGGAAAGTGCTAGATCCCATAGTTGGAGCATGGAGGGTGATTGTCTTCTCTTCATCCTTTGGAACAGACTGAGATGGTTGACCATATGTACATGGTGAGGGTGGCATGGTTTCCACATTCAATGTTGTATGCATTTCGTACTCACCACATCTCTTGACAATGATCTAGACCTTAGTGATGGTGGAATCAGGTGTGGAGGATGGCGTGGATGAAGAGGTGTTTAATGTGTTGGCGGATGGATGGGAATCTGATGTTTGGGATGCCCCCATTTCTACCCCAGGGCAGTAATGAGAATGTGGAAAGGAAGCTTCGAGGGCACGACAATATTCAAATGGCTGAGGGTCAGCTTGTATAGTTACTTCCATTCCTTGAAATGGGAATTTCAGACATTGGTGATAGGTTGGTGGGATGGATTGCATAGAGTGGATCCATGGGCGACCAAGAAGGATGTTATATGGAAGTTCTAGGTCTAGAACATGACACATAGTACACTACACAATGGGGCCCACCTAAATAGGAAGACAAATAGTGCCCTTAGAATCGCGTTCTGTGTTATCATATGCTTTGATGGTGATAACCTGATTATTTAGGTCAGCTTGGGTGTATCCTACCTGTTGTATAAATTTTAATGTACAAAGATTTAGGGCAGAACCATTATCTACTAGTACCCTTTTTACCTTATGACAACTCACGCCAACCTCTAGGTGAAGAGGATAGTTATGACTTGAGTCAAGGCATGGCATATTTTTTTGGCTAAAACCTAATTGGTAGGTTATGGACAAATTTCCTACCAATGCTTGGAATTGTGTGGGATCTATGTCGTTGGGGACTTGAGTGCTTTGTAAGGCCTTATTCAGGATATCTTGATGCATGGGGGAAGACTTAAGTAGAGCTAGGATAGAACTATGAGTCGAGGTTTTGCCTAAGTGATCAAGGATGTTATATTGTGAACCAATAGATGGCAGCTGGGTAGAAGCGGGTGCGATGGGTGGTAACAACACATTGTGGATCTTTTAATTTGATGCGTATCATGGATACACCTGGCTCCACTTGTTCTACATATGTGACAACACCTTGGTAATTGTATGGCACATTTTTATAACTGATGTTATTTGTGTTGCTATTTTGGTTGTTGTTGTTGCTAGGTCCAAGATTGGAGTTAGATGTACTAGGACCTTGATTATGCTTGGAAAAATAATTTTGATATATTTGAAGCTGAGCATTAGACGAGGTTTCCATGTTAGCATCCACATGGATTTCACCCCGATCTATTAGATTTTGGACATATGTTTTCAGATTTTGGCATTTATCCAATGTGTTTCCCTTAATCTTGTGAAATTCACAATACTTGTTCTCTTTGAACCAAGTTGGCTTGGGCTTGGACTCGTTAAGGGGCTTGGTTATAGGATAAGTGATGGGATAGTTAGCTTGGAGGAGCTTGTTAAACACAATGCTAAGGGGTTCTCCCAACTGAGTAAAATGACATTTATTTCCCCCTTGGTTGTTTTGATTTGACTGTTGACAAGGTGCTCCTTGGGGCACGACTATGGCGTTTGGGATTGATTGCTGCTATTGAGGAGGATATTTTTGCGAGGTGGTAGCCACCTGGACATGTTTGGTGTTAGTGACACCATCATTGAAAACATTTTTATTCTTATTCCAATAATGAGGTTTATCCCCAAAGGATCTCTCTTTATCAGAATTGAAAATTTTGACCCGCCCTTTAGCAACAAGGGCTCATTCTAGGATAGGACCCTTCTCCACCAGTGCTGAAAAGGTGGTGATGTAGTGGATTTAAAAGTTGTGAGACATGTCCAAATGGGAATTTTTGATAAAAAATGTAACCATGTCTTTTTCCTACAGTGGGGATTTCATTCGGCTGGCTAAGGCTCGCCATCTTTACAAATAGCTTGCAAAGGTCTCTCCATCACACTATTTTTCTTTCAAGAGATCAAGTGTGTCAATATCCTTCTCCATATTAAAGGAGAAGGTGGCGATGAATTTTTCTGATAGGTGCACAAAGGATTTGATGGATCCCTTTTCAAGACCCATGAACCAATTAAGAGTGACCCCCGTAGGATTTTAGGGAACAGTCATATGAGGTAGTTGTCATTGTGCATGACTTCTTGGCAGTGGGCATAAAAATCTTGTAGATGAGCTTTGGGATCTTTGGTTCCCTTGTATTTATCAAATTTTGTTATTTTGAAGTGTTTAGGGAAGGGAACCAAGGAAATGGAGGGGTCAAATGGATAGGGACAAATGTCCTCAAACTTGAATGATTGTTTTCCCATCCCAGCTTGTAAGTCCTTCAATGCAACCTTGACTTCTTCCAAGTCTTTGTTGATGGGTGTTGCAGGAGTCAAAGTAGGCTGATTGTATGGGTAGTATTGTTGGTATGATGAGGATGGCACTACAACGGTTGGATCATAGATGAGTTGAGATGCATAAGAAGGCATTTGTTGGTTTTGATTGGTGCAAGCAGATTGCAAATTGATGTATGATGGATAGGAGGATGATGGATTGTGATGATGAGAAGTGAAAGTTGTTTTTTGGTAGGGTGGATATTGTTGGTAATAAGAAGTAGATGAATCACCCTATTTTTGTGTAGGATTTTGATAATACAAAGCGGTAGAACCCCCTTGTTGATATGACAAGGGTTGTTGGTAGTAAGAGATGGAAGGTGCCCCCTACTGGTAGGATTGTTGTTGCTGGAGATAGGGTGGATAAGATTGGTATTGATATGCAATGGTGGCCTACTGTGTGACATATGGGGGTGGATTTCATGGCTGTTGGTAGGGATTGGTATTTAACTATGGAGGATTGGTGTAAAGTGGCGGTGGGTCTATGTTTGGATTTGAACAACCCTGATGAAGATCTGAATTGAGATGGGATGGAGAAATGCATGTGCTAGATGGATGATAAAGATATTTTGTAAGAGGATTATTTTTTGTTTGTGTAAGAATGTGTATATGCTACTGTGGAGGTTGCTGTTGTGGTGGTTGTTGGTAAGATGGGCAAGATGGAATATGTTGTTGTTGTGGGACTGTTGTAGAAGTTCCATACCATGGTTGTGGCAACTAAGATGTAGTTTGTATCAGCTGGTGTGGTGGTTGCATAGGAATTGAAGCATTTTGTTGTGGGATGGAGATGTTGTGCTGTGGAGGTTGTTGATGAGGTGGCAGGGATGAAGCAATAGTAGTAGTAGTGTGTTGTGGTGGTGTTTACAATGAAGTGGATTGGTGAGGATTAGTAGGAGGCTGCTGGAATGCAGGTGGTTTCAAGTTGTTAGCAGAGGCAGATCTTGGAGGTGACATTGATGCAAGGGTAGGTATACCCCCAGTATTCATAGGTGGCTGACTAAGATGTTGAGCTGGAAGTGGTGGAGTGGATGGGATGTATGGTGGCATGCCGTAGGCATAGGGATCATGATGCTCGGGTTGTGCTGCAGAGGTTGCGGTTGGGAGATGAGGATAACTAACAACTTGGTGTATCACAACGTTTCCAAAATTAGGATGATACCAATTCTCCATGGGTGCACCTTCGGGGACATATGAATTCCCTGGGATGTTTTGTGAAGTTTGTGGATTGACAGGTGTAGGAAGAGTGTGGGTACTGATATTGTGATGCATCAAAATCAGATGGTGGTTTGACCCCTCTCATGAGTAGAGTGGAAATAATCTTATCCCCACATTTTTTGAGGAGATGATCCACCATCTAAACATTATCAGGATCATTAAGGAATTCATCAACAGTGACTTCAGGTTGGGTAACCATGTTTTCATCATTAGGTGGTGTGGTGTTTTGGATGTTGGTATTGGATTGTGATGAATCACCATTATGAGGATCTTGTGGGATGTTTGGTTGGGAACCTTGGGCTTGTTGATCTGCCATTTGCTTTTTTTTTCTTGTGAATGAGTCTGAACGGGCATGAACGTGCAAAATAACTAGGTGGTCTAAAATGTAACTAAGCTTCTAAGATAAAATCTACATGATGGTCTAAATGATGATTAGATTTATTGATTGGATTGGATGAAAGATTCAATTGATTGGATAAATGATGGATCAATTGACTAGATAATTGGACAAAGATGTGATTATATTGGATTAAATAGGATTGATCCATAAAATGATTGATAGGATTGGATGGAATCAGATTAAAGATCAATTGATTGGATGATTGGAAGGGTTTCTAAACTGGCTTCACAGATCACCCTAGGTGACTTAAGGTTCTGATTGATCAGATTAGAGGATGAATTGATGATCATGACACCGAATCTGACTTGAGATGGAAGGGGATTGATAGGGCCAAGGATGATGATCAACCTAAGATGAATGGAGATCCTAAGCAGATGTTAAAGGATGATGATCAGGTTTAGGCACCTAGGTCAATTCAGATAGCAAATTCAAATGAAGTTTAGAGGGTTTGGATTGATAAAATGATAGTGAATGTTGAACCTAAAGATGATTATGGATGCACCTATTTGATTTGGATAATGATTTAGATGCAAATGGATCATGATGCAGATGGAATAATGTGAGGATTATGCATAGATGAGATGTACAAATAGCTGGGCAGACAACAAGCTTTTTAGAATCCCAAAAAATTGGATTTTTAGATCAGATTCGTGAAACAGATGCAGCTTTAGGGTAGGGCCACCCAAACTTGGGTAGGGTTACCCAAACTAGAGCAGGGTCAACCAAATAGATCCTAGTTTGGACTTAGTTCAAAAAATGGTTAAGTGATATCAATAAAAAAACTTCCAAAATGGGCAAACGGGTTCACGGAATGGGTGAACGATCACTCGAAACAGGTCAACGAATGTACAAGATGGGAAAACGACATTCGAAACGAGAAAACGGGTTCCTAGAATGGATGAACAACTTCCCAGAATGGGTGAATGGGTGGCCAAAATGAGGGAACGATGTTCAAAATGGGAAAACAGATATCGAAATGGATGGAGGGATGGTTGGAATGGTTAAACAAATACCTAGAACGAGGGAATGACACTCAGAATCAGAAAACGGGTTCCCAGAACGGGATAATGAAAGCGACCAAAAGCTAAAAATGACTGTTTGGAGGGCAGGGTCACCCCTTTTAGGGCATGGCCACCCCTTTGAGGGTAGGATTACCCAAACTTGGGTAGGGTCACCCAAATAGTGGGCGGGGTTGCCCAAATAGAGGGCAGGGTCACCCAAACAGGAAAAACTGTTAAAACTTTGACTTGGACAAGATAAAAAATAGTTGAGACAGGGGATAGGGTCACCCCTTTGAGGGAAAGGTCACTTATTTGAGGGCAGGGTCACCCCTTTGAGGGAAAGGCCGCCTATTTTAGAAAAAATGGTGAATATTGACATGGTCCAGGTGAAAAATGGTTGAAATAAGAAGGGTGAGGTCACCCCTTTGAGGGAAAGGTCACCTGTTTTAGGGTGGGGTTGCCTCTGTGTGTTGGTCTAAACCTAACTGTCAAAAATAGTTATGGCAAAGGACAAAAATGATAAGCAAAAGGCCAAAACTGTTGACAATCACTGGTTTTTCACAAGAAGACAGTTCAAACAACACAAGCCTAGTTTTAGTGTTAAGGGTATGGTCAACATGGTCCTCTATCTAGGTTGAACAAGGCATCTAAGAAAATCCTTGATATACACATGGTACATGGGGCACAACCGTGAACACCAACCCATCTACAAGTGTGAGTCAGGAGCAACCACCGACATACTAGGAGCTCGAACCAACTCTTCATGTCTTGTCTAGGTATCACCCTAGCTTTGACGCTCTGCCAGACACAAAATGACTAGATTGAGGTATAGATTTCGCCTCCCCCCTTTATATACCCCACCAGTACGCGTGGCTAGAATCGTCCCTTAGGGTGATGAAATCCCCAAGCAGGCCCCACTAAGAAAATAAAAAAAAGGGTACAAAAAGGACTAAGTGGACTATGATTTCTCTTCACCTAGGATTTCCAAATGGTGCAAGGGGATTGGATACATCAATAGTCCACTTGTGAAAATGAAACAAACAAGTTTATTGACCCTTTAATTAAACCTATGTTCCTAGTTTAGAAATGAAAAAAAGAAGGGAAAAAAAGATTTTGTCCATCTGCAACAAATCCGTTAGTAGTTTTATTTTGTATGTCTTCAACAATCAAGCTACACAAATGTTAGTAACGAAACACACTCACCAACAAAAAACTGCTAGTAGGTCAGAAACAGTGACAAAAACATCCATAAACTGAATTATGGAATGACAAACTTACTAGCTGTTTACCCGTTTTACCTTTATTTCGGGCATGGCCACCTCTATGTTCTGGGTAGGGTTGCCTATTTGTCTAGAACCTGCAGAAAAGTTAGAAAAATAGAAAAAAAAATAATAGAAAAATCAGCATTTTTGGGCGGGGTCACCTATTTGTGGGCAGGGTCGCCTATTTGTGGGCGGGGTCACCTATTCATGGACCTAAACTTTCCAAAAATTCAAAAAAATAGAGAAACCAAAAATGCAAAAATCATGGTTTTGGGCACGGTCGCCCCTTTGAGGGAAAGGTTACTTATTCATGGGCATGGTCACTGCTTTTTGGGTGGGGTTGCCTTTTCGTGGACCTGCACTTGCAAAATAATTAGCAAAATAAAATAAAATAGAAATGAAAAAATCAGGGTTTTGGGCGGGGTTGCCCCTTTGTGGATGGGGTCACCTGTTTGTGGGTAGGGTCGCCCCTTTGAGGGTGGATTCGCCTCTATGTTCCTGAATATGTAAGATTTTAAAAAATAGAAAACGTAAAATTAATAGTCCCATGACGTGGGTCCCACCGGGCGTTCCAGAAATATGTGCAGTGAAAATCCTTAATCTAAAAATGCAAAACAAAATGAATGCAAAACAAAATGAATGCAATGAAAAATGAACACAACAATACCTCGAATTAGGCCTAGTTGAAACTAAAGAAAAAAATAATATAACAACAAGAATGATTATACCTTTGCTTGTCTAGCTTGATGGAGTGGTTGGCCCTTGATGATGCTCTTGATGTGTTCTCCTTGATGACAAAATTGCAATAATGGTGGTGGTTGAATGATGGAAGATGGTAGGTGGGAGTGCAAATGGCCTTGAATGTAAATGCTTGAATGCAAGAGTGCTGTAATAATGGCTAGAATGCTTAACAATATTCAAAATTCTTAACCTCTAACTTGAGGCCAAGACCCTCCATTTAAAGAAAAATGGATGGCTGAGATTGATCCACCATGGACAAGATGAAGGGATGTGGTGAGTTGAGAAATTACAAGCCTTCACATCCTGCCATGTGGAGGGTGAGATGGAAGAATTACAAGGTGACATGGAAAATTCCATGTGGTCCCAAGGTACTTGCAAGTACCTTGGGATTGAAGAGGATTTCCTTAAAAAGGGATTCCTTGTCCTCGAGTGGGGCTGAAAGTGACAAGTGAGGAATTTTATAAAGTCCACTCTTGTCGCCATGGGGATTGGAGAGAGCATTGGAGGAATAAAAGTGAATTTAAAATTCACAAGTGTGGAATAAACCCATGGATAAGACAAGGTCCTCCAAAAACAGGTCCTTGTCCCATGTTCTTGATGTGACCTTTGAGAGGTCACGGGGAAGACAAATGTATGGGGGGAATAAGTGCGAATTTTTAATTAACATGGGGAAGAGGTCAAACCAAATAAGTTAAGTACCATGAAAGGTTGACTTAAGGACATGCTAGAAAAGGTAAGTGATTAGGATTAGGATTATGCAAATAGGTGATTAGGTAAATTAATGAGGATTAGAGGCAAGTGGCTAAATATGGAGGATATGACATTAATCTTGATTAAGGATATGCACTTCTAAATGAAGGATTAATTAGATTAACCCAAGTTAATTAAAAGGTTATGGAGGATGGGACAAAGAGAGAAATAATGAATTTAAAATTAAAGAGGATAATTGACTAAATTAAATAAATTGATTGATTTATTTAATTTAGAGAGGAAATATTAAAGGATAAAGTATTTAATTAAATAATTTTAGGAACCTTAGAAAATGAGATAATATTAATTAAATATGTCATTTAATTAGTATAGATGAATTAGACAAGTAAATGATAGGATTTTGACCATATGGGAGTGGTCAAACTTAGGTGTCTACAGTAGGAATCCTTCCATACTACAACTCATAGGGAGTCTTTGTGCTATTAGCTTTGGCTTGAACTTTGTTAAGTATATAAACAACTGTATGAATTTCTTCTCTCTAGTAGACTTCTGGTAGTTTAGCTTCTTTCATCATAGTTCTTGCAGCTTCTTGAACAGTTTTATTTTTCCTTTCAAGCACTCCATTTTGTTGAGTTCTAGGAGCAGACAAGTGCCTCTTTATTCCATGATCTTCACAAAATATTCTAATATTATTGGAAATGAATTCTCCACCTTTTTCAGATCTCAAAAATTTGATTGTCAAATCCATTTCATTCTCAACCATAGCTTTAAATCCTTTAAATTTATCTAGATCTTCAAATTTTCCTCTAAGAAAAGTAACCCATGTCATTCTAGAGTAATTATCAATCAAAAGCATGAAATACCTATCATGTTGAAGACTTCTCACCCTTGTAGGACCACAAAGATCTGTATGTATTAATTCTAGTAGTCTAGGAGCAGTTTTCTCTTTTCCTTTGAAACTACTCATTTGATTTTCAATGTAGACATTGAAAAATGTCTTAGTCTGCGAGCGTCATTTTTCTTGGTCTCCATCTCTGCATAATTAAATAATTTTAATTATTTAATTATTCTTGATCATGTTCCTCTATTAGTTAAATAATTTTTAATTATTTAATTAATTTACTTCTTACCTTTATTCTATCATTGATCAATTAAATAAATTAATTACGTCGCTAATTCCCCTTTCTTCAATAGTAAATAAATTATTATTTATTTAATTACTTGCTTATCATCATTCGTCTATAGTTGAATAATTAGAATTAATTATTTGACTATTCACTAATTCTTCTATAGTTAAATAATTGTCAAAATTATATAATTATCTCCCAATGCTTCCCTTTTATTAAATAATTAACTCAAATTAATTATTTAATGCCCTTTTCCCATTTCCTCTTATTTAATAAAAATGATTTTATAATTGATTTTAATTAAATGCCCACTTGTCTTTTCCTCAAATAAATAATTTGTGCCTCCAATTTTCCATAGACTCCTTCTCATGAATTGATTATTTCCAATTTTTAATTTCTCCATATTCTTCTTCCACTATCTCATTTTCGAATCTCGATCGTCAATTGTCTCTGGGCTCTGTCTAATGTTGACCGTTCTTTTTGTAACCTCCAATCCTCTGGGTTGCATGTCTTCTCATCCGTCGATCTTGGCATCTTTCTAGAAGCTTGATCTTGACCGTCCATTCGAATGGCTATCTATAAAAGAAGCCTTTCTCCTCCATTTTTGCCTTAATAACCACTTATCTCTAACTTTCTTGCTTATAATCTACAAGTGTTTGCAAAAGTTAAACTACAAATCTAAGGGCATACTTGCAAAATAAGAAACAAGAGAAACAAGAGAAGCGATTCAAGCTCAATGGGGAGTGCTTTGTTTCTTTTTTTCATTTTGCTCTCTTCATTTGATTGTTTTCTCTTGTTTTAGATTGGGTTTTGGGTTAGTAGTTTTGTGGTTGTCACTATAATTTAGGCCAACTCATTTTAACCCATCTTACATTGGTGAAACTAACGTGAAAAAAAGATTTTATAGGATCCGTATGATTTTCATTTTATTTTGCAAGTTTTTCCATATGAAATGATGCAATTGAGACACACAACGTAGCAAGTGATAACAAATGACACAATTGTTAAGAACAACAACACAACTGTTAGGTGGGAATTTGAGTTCGAAAACATGATGCATTTGTGAAGAATAATGATGCATCTATTGGTGGGAACCTGAATTCAAAAGTGTGATGCAACTTCTCTAGTGTGATGTAACACAGTGACACATTTGCAGTCCAAAACGATGCAACTACCTATTCGGTATAAAGTTTTTTGTTTTTTGTTTTCTTTCATTTTTCCTTTTGGGTTTTCGAGTAGGTTAGGATTTTTGTGTTCTAACAAATTCTTTTTAGCATGTGGCTTTGGATCCAAGGAGTTCTCAAAAAATATTTCTTTAGAAAAAAAATCAAGCTCTTTATTAATTTAGATTTAAGCAATTTTATTTTATTTTGTTTGCTTTCACAACTACAACTTGCATCAAGATCATAAGGGTAAAACAAACTTGCATATCTCTTTCATAAGGTTTTAAAAATGAACAAAAAAATGCATCCTCTCACTCATGGGTATTAAAATGAACTTGCATAAAATTTCATTGGTATAAAAAGAATCCAAGTGTCTTCAAATCATAAGCAAAGGTTAAAATTTACAAGTGTATTTTGTGTTTTGTGGTTTGAAAATTGTCATAGAGTGCATATGCTCTCCTCCCACACCATTTGGTGATTTTGAGGATCAAAAGCATTTCTTTGGAATTTGTACAATCACACCCCACATTTAGATTTTGGGCTTAAAATGAACTCCATGCGAGTGTGAGGTGAAGGTGTTTGTGTATTCTCTCTCCTTTCACTTTGTGTGATCTAGGAGATTATAAACAGTGTACTTCCTCGCTATTGTGTACCTTTATTTTAGAGGGCCTGCCACCCTGCTTCAAAAGGTGGGAATTACCCAAGCGGTAACAAAGCTAAATCCAAGCTCTTCTATATAAGAAAATTTCTTCTTGATGAAAGTCATTTAACAATAGGTGCAGATGTGTCATACTGACAAGTGCCACCCTTAGTAGCCTCATGAGCTACGTTAAAATAATTTATTAGGGAGGGATTGGGAGGCCTCTTTATTGAACACAGTCTTTAGTTAATCTTGCTACATGTATGGCCAGCTTGAACGAATGCCCTTACTAAGAACCAATTTGTGTTAGTGGCCAAAAATCCTTTTATACGCTCATTGATTGTAGGAGGTTGGACCTCTAAAGGCACCCCACATCTTCACTAAGCATGTGTAGAAACAAAAATTCTTCTTTTGGGAATGAGACTTGGTGAGCTCGAGAAGTGAGTGCTGTGGAGGGGATCCAGTGCCACCAAGTCTCTAGCTATTCACCTTGTTTAAGTGGCTGGAGAAATCCAAGTGGGGATATCAACCAGTGGATTCCTTGCATACCATTGGAATTGTGCATTGTTGTCTATGTGTGTTTCATCTTGATATCAAAACATTATCACATTCAAAACTAGATCAAAAACAAGTGTTTGTGATTGTATTCAGTGTTTTCCAAACTTCACTTTATCAAAATTAGTCAAAATCAATCAAAAATCAAGTCAAAACATCAAAACTACCAAAAAAAACATTTTGTCACTGCAACTGATAAAAATAGGCCCACAACTACATTTTTACACTGCAACTGATCACTAGAAAAGTACAACTACCATATTGAACTACATTTGTAGAAAACAAAACCACAAATATCATATTGAACCACATTTGCAAAAAATAGAGCCACAACTATCAATCTGAACCACAACTACACTCTGGAAACCCACAACTTGAAATGACACATTTGCAGAAAACAATGCTGCAACTTCTTGATAACCAAAAACTTCTAAAATTCTTGTTCAAATTCAATTAGATCATTTTCATAGTGACTCGTACTATCAAACCAAAGACTTGGAAGACTTTACTAGTCCATTCCAACATTACCATTTAGGATTACACCATATTTTAGGTTGCATCCTTACCTTGAATAATCAATCCTAGACCTTAGGTTGCACTCACCCTTTCAAATTTCAGACTTAGGGAGACTAATAAGCTTTTGGATAGTTCTTGGCTGCTTATCCATTTTTTCATTGACCTTAATCATTAATTTTATCAACCTTTTTCATCATCACCTTGGTCAAATTTGAGTCTCAAGCTTGTGTCCTAGCCTAGACTCAACCTTGTTAAAATTATCACCTTGATTATCACAAAGGTCAATGACCTTTGGGTTTGTTATCTTGGACTTAGATTAGCTTGGTTACCATCCTTTCTCTCAAATTTTAGGGTTCATATACTTAGAAATACCATAATCTCATTTAGATACATATCATACCATTTGACCATAGTTTTAATTATCATCTTATAAATCCTTAGTCTTGCATTTAAATTGCACCTTCATTTTGCATCTTTATCCTAAAAATACAAAAACATAGCTCAATTTCATCTTAACCTTAGTTGCACCATTACCTTTGATCATTAGCTTGACATCTTATCATTATCCTTGGTCATTATTAAATCAACCTTTGGTATCCTTAGCATCCATCAGTTTCATATCATTGCATCCTTATATCCAAAAAATCCCAAAACATAGTTTAGCCTCATTACCACCTTTGCATTACCGTCCAACTTGAAAGTCTCACATGGTTTAAACAAGGTCACAAACCAAAAGAAAGGACATGGATTTATCAAGTGACCCCTTTCATGAAACCACCCTTGGGACAAATTCAAATCAATCCACACCTCAAAGAGAGACACCACAAAGAGACTTTACATTGGACAATCTAAGTCTAGAAGAATTCAACTAGAAGATGAATCTCGAAGAGATTGAAAGAGATTACCAAGACTTACCAAGACCCAAGGATTTTAAGCATGGTTGATCAATTTTTTGGTTCCGATCCTAATATATTTTTCTATGCACTAGCCAAAAAGGGCGCCAAGCTCCCTAAAGGCTTTGATGTCTCAACCATTGTGGAAGAAGATACACAAAATCCATTTGCATTAGGGATGCCTTCTTCACAAAAAATGTGAACCATACCACTTAGAACAACAACACACATGGAAACCACTACCACACACATACCTAACATCTCCAAATTTGGAAACAAGGTGATCCATACTACTACTCAAGGATAAAAATTAACATTTGGAAGCTCATCAAATTCCATGAGTATGACCTTCACGAACCCTCTTTTTTAAAATACAAATCAAGGTCCTTCATTCCAAAATAAAAGCCAAGGTCCTATACCTACCCTTCAAAATACAAACCAAGGTCCTTACTTCCAATTTCAAAGCACACCATCATCCAATCAACATCAATCAAATAAATCAAGGAAGCTTCATAGTGTCCCACAAAGGATCCCAAATCAAAACACCCATCAAGGGCCCACTCCTAAATTGCAAGTACCAAAATTTTCAAATGCTAATCAAGGACCTACACCATCATTTCAAAAATACTAATCAAGGACCTATGCCATCCTTCCAAAATGCAAATCAAGGACCAACTTTTCAAATTCAAGGAAAAAATCAAGGGTCTACACCTCAATTCCAAAACACTATACCAAACACAAACATGAATTTTGGGACAAATCTAAATGCCAATTTCACTCCAAACCAAAAAAAAAACACATCAATATGGTAACCAAGGTCCCACACCACAAAACACCAATCCCAATCCAAATTTGACATGTGACCTCAACACCAACACCATAACACCAAACCAATGCAACACTTCTATTGCAGATACTCTGATGTAGCAAATATAGTCCCTCCAACAACATATGGAAAATATACAATTGGGGACCAACAAGAAGGCCTATTCCATGGAGGAATTGTGCCCCTTTCCATTTGACAAAAATCTATACATGCCACCCTTTCCCCCTCATTTCACAACACCAAATTCGCCTAAGTATAAGGGGACAGGGGATCCAATAGAACACATTCAAGAATTTAACACATCATGTATGAAAGTCTCATATGATCCTAACTATTTGATGAGACTATTCCTGCAAAGTCTCACTGGGCCAACCCTAGATTGGTTTTCACATCTCCCTCCAAGGATTAGAACATGGGGTGAATTGGCTGATAAATTCATTAATCACTTTTCCTTCAACATTAAAAATGATGTCACCCTTGCAACATTAAGCACAACCAAAACAAGAATAAGGGGAATCACTTACCTCATTTTACTAGAGATGGTGAGGTTTGGTTAGCAAGTTCCCTTGCCACATTCCTGAGAAACAATTGGGCACCATGTTTGTTGAGAACCTTGACAAAGAAATAGTGAGTAGTCTACAAATCTAATGTTGCACAACTTTTGATGAGATCCTTGAGAAAGGTGTCCTTATTGAAAAAGGTCTTGTTGCAAAAGGACTAGTCAAAGTACACAAAGAAAATCCGAAACCCAATAATGACAAAAGAAAATATTTGTCCCAAAAAAATAATGTCACCAATGATGTAATTGTCTATGCCAAAGTGATAACAAAAGGTCCTACCATTCACCTCCAAAGTCCTTCCTCATCAAACACACTAAAATTATCAAATGCTCAAATGCAAGGTCAAAACCAAACACTGAATGCAACCCAAAATAATCAGCAACACAAAGGTCCTCCTCGTGCCAAGAGAACATACACCCCATTAGGTGAACCCATTGAATCAATCATAAAAAAACTTGCAATCTAATGTCATCACACTACCATACATAAAAAATTATGAACCCTCATTAATAAAACTCGACTGGTGGAAAGAGGATGAATAATGTGAATATCATTGTGGAAAAGGACACAAAATTATAGATGTTGGACTCTCAAAAATATCATTCAAGACCTTGTTGAAAATGGAACCATTTTAATAGGAGATTCACAAAGAAAAAACAATGCTGATCATACCATATTTAAAACCTCTTTGCATGACCATGACAAAGGAAAAGCCTCCAGTTCAGGAAATGACAACAAAGCCAATTGTGTAGCCGTGAAACATGATTATAGCACTATTATCCTTAAAATTAGACCCTTTGATGATTGTGTTGCAACCATTACCATAAAAAAATCCATTCAAAATGTGCGGTCACCACTTATAGAGCCAAGATAACTATTCCAAGACCTCCTTCCAATACACAACCGAAAAGCTAGTATAATCTCCTAGATTAGCTAGGGAAAACTCCCACACAAATTTTCATTTTGGAACTCCTTCGCATATCACCACAACACAGAGCTATCCTTGATAAAGCACTACAATAAGCATCCATACCCGCTAATCTAGATGTCAATAAATTTTAGGCCATGGTTGGATACCTAGCTATGCCACATCATGTCACCTTCTCCAAACAAGACATTTTCACACAAAAGTCTGATCATAATGATCCCCTATACCTTGAAATATGTGTTAATAAACATAAGATCAAATGAGTCCTAGTAGACAGTGGATCAAATATGAACATTTCTCACTAAAATTGGTGAAAGCATTGGGATACTCTAAGAATTTATAGACCAAACCAAGAAAATTGTTATCAAAGCTTATGATGATGTTGAGCGTTCATCCGAAGGCATAATTTCACATCTTATAAGAGTTGGTCCAGCATTACAAAATACTGTGTTTCATGTCTTGGTTTTGGATTTGCACTACAAACTTCTCCTTGGCCGCCCATGGATTCATGCCATGAAGGCTATCCCATCCACATACCACCAATGCCTCAAATTCCCATATAATGGCACTAAAATTACTATTCCTAGTGACCCTGATCCTTTTCAATATTACACAAACCTAGAAGGAATTGTTGAACGTCAAGTACCCATCAATCAAGAGGCCTCATCCTCCATTTCATCTGCCACTCCATCTCACTACATTGATCCATCTGCCCTTGTCAAATCATCCACTCCATTCACCACACCTTCCAATTCCAAAATATAGATTCAAGACAAAGGATGCAAAGAATACAACATGAAGAGTCTCTTTTTCATTGAAAAGTTACCTAAATCATCGAAGTATTATGGAAAATTGCATCCTACACAACCTAATGTCATCATTCATAATTCCCCTACCACCTTCACTAAATGGGGGGAGCTAGCCAAAGAATATTTGGATGACCACATTCTCACATGGTTGTACAAAGACAATGAGGATATTGAGCTTAAGAAATTTCCAATTGAATAGTTTCCAAAAGGGTTCCTAATAGTGAAACAACAAGGATATAATGGACATAGCAGCATTGGCCTAAATAAACAAGGAATTTTGGAACCCTTGCAACCTCCTAAACTACTAAAACACCAAGGGTTGGGGTTTGTACCAGTAACAATGACTATCCAGGGTATCAAATTATCTTTGAGTGAGGACATTAATGCCTCAAATGAGATCAAGAAATTCAAGGAATCTTGGGACTTTGATGTTGATTCCAATGAATATGAATGGGATTCTATATCCTCCACTACCGACATGGACCTTGATAAAATATTTGAAAAAATTGATGAGCCTTCCCTTGAAGAATAACTTACTCAAATGCTTACAATTGGTTCCCCATAAAACCCATCAAATCCCTATCCAAAGGTCCCTTTAAAAAGAGAAGAGTGGATCAAACACTTTTGGGAAACCATTTATTTCGCTTCTTGAGAACCTAATGACTCTAATTCCGTCTTTACCCTATCTACCTACACCACGAACCTTGAAATAATAATGATGGCTTACCCCTTGTCTAATCACAACTCATAGATTGGGATCAATAAGGACCACCAAGTTTGGACATATTTGAGAATGACGGAGCAATTGCTGAGTCCATGGGACTTCATGAAGGAATAACAAGTGGGGATCATAAGGTTGGATTTTATGTAAAAATCGATTATGCAACATACTTTGGTGAGGCTGTCCTATCCTCTAGTCGCAAAAGAAAAAATGAAAAAAGTAAAAATAAAAAATAATAAGTTTTCAGGTGAAAACTGAAAGGGGCCTACTAGTTGTGAAAAAGTAAAAATAAAGGATGTATTCAAAGGTAAAAACCTCTCCAAGACACCTAAGGATGGAAGACTGGATAGTCTTCCTATAGATCGAGAGAGATCGCCATTTCTTATAGAAGAAATAGAAGTGAACATTGGAACACAAGAAAATTCTAGAATCATACAATTGACATCTTTGACCACCAAGGAAAAGCCTGAGTTCACATCATTCTTTTCAAAAAGACAAGTTAATTTTGCATGGTCATATGTTGATATGCTTGGATTAGATCCTGAACTGGTTCTACATCACTTACCATTGTTACCAAATGCAAAGCCATACAAACAAAAGCTAAGGAAAATGCACACATAGATTGCACTCCTGGTTAAGGTGGAACTAAATAAACTATTGGATGTTGGATTCATACACTCTATTGATGATGCAGATTGGGTATCAAACCTTGTTTATCACCAAGTCAAATGGTCAAATCAGAGTGTGCACATATTTCAGAGATCTCAACAAAGGTTGTCCCAAGGATGATTTCCATTTACCAAATATTGACAGCATAATAGACCATACTATCGGATATGAAATGCTATCATTTATGGATGGATTCTCAGGTTATAACCAGATAGGAATTGCTCCTGAAGATCAACTGAAAACAACCTTCACATGTGCTTGGGGAACTTTTTGTTGGAACATCATGCCATTTGGACTTAAAAATTATGGAGCCACATATCAAAGAGGCATGAATACCATTTTTCATGATTATATGCACATAATTTTGGAGGATTATGTTGATGACCTTCTCTCAAAATGTCTAGGATGAAGCAGTCACCTAGCAGTCTTGGACAATATTTTCACATGATTTGAAAAATACCAACTCAGGTTGAATCCAAAGAAATGTGTTTTTGAGGTCCAATTAGGAATTTTTTGAGGATATATTATCTTTCACAGAGGGATATAAGTTGATCTTGCCAAATTAAAATCTATCTTGGACATGCCAACACCAACCAACATTAGTCAATTAAGGAAATTACAAGGAAGATTGCAATCAATCTCTAGGTTCATTGCTCAACTTGCAGAAAAGATTCATCCATTTCAACATCTATTATGTAAAGGAAATCCCTTCAATTGGAAAAAGAAGTACCAAGAAGCATTCAATCAGATCAAGAATTATCTATTGAATCCACTAGTTCTTATGCCTCTAATTGATGGAAGACATTTGATATTGTATGTGACAACAACTACATTAGCACTGGGGGAACTGTTAGCACAAAATGAAAATGATGGCAAAGAATGAGCAATCTACTACATTAGTCACACCCTAGTTGGATATGAGTTGAACTATAGCCCTATTGAACAAGCATGTATAGCAGTTGTATTTGCAACACAAAAATTGAGACATTACATGTTGAATCACAAGACAAAACTGATTGCTAAAATTGATCCTCTGAAATATCTTCTCAGCAAAGCAACTCTGACAGGTTGACTAGCTAAGTGGATTATGATCTTAAGTGAGTATGACATTGAGTATGTTGACCAAAAATAAATAAAAGGACAAGTGATATTTGATCAACACATAGATGCACTAGTAAAGGTAGATCGTCCTTTGATATTTGATTTCCCAGATGAATCAATCTTTGTCATAGAAACACCAACAACATGGAAACTATACTTCAATGGGTCTTACACAAGTCATGGTTCAGGAGCTAGGATTTTGTTCATCACACCTCAAGGAGATTCCATTCCCAAGTCATTTGAAATAGCATTTCCACGTACTAAAAACATAGCTGAGTATGAAACATTGTTGACAAGACTTCAGATAGCAATCAAGGATCTTCAAGTGTATGGTGATTCTTAGTTAGTGATTAAGAAAGTCAATGATGATTATGATACCAAAGATGAAAAATTGATGCCCTACAAGAACATGGTTGATAGTTTCAGACTATACTTTGATGCCATCACCTTCGATCAAATACCGAGAATACAAAATAAAGCAACTGACACAATGGATACAATTATATCTCTCTTGGACATTTTTAACAATGCATCACAATATGAGTTATTGGTAGAACAACTGTTGGTCCCTGCGTTTGATGTCCCCAAAATCAAAATTGGTTTGAACTTATTGGTCTCGAATCTCCTTGGCACAAAGACATCTATTCTTATTTACATGACCAAATTATCCCTCCCGACTTTTCCTCCAACCAACACAAAATCTTTATCTGAAAAGACTCTAAATATGCCATCATCAGAGATAGCCTTTACCGTCATCGCCTAGATAGCACCCTCCTTCAATGTCTCAACTCAAATGAAGCATAAATAGCCTTAAAAGAGGTACATCATGGTATATGTGGAGCTTACTCTATTGGTCTTACTTTAGCCAAAAAGCTCATGAGGATGGGATATTATTTGCCTACAATGGAACGTGATGCCTATCACTTTATGAAGAAATTTCACCAATGTCAAATTCATGGAGATCTTATACATGTGCCAGTTCATGAACTACAACCACTTACATTGCCATGGCCATTTTCCCAATGGTGACTCGACCTCGTAGGAAAGATCCATCACACTTCTACAAATAGACATAAATTCATCCTTGTTGCTACTGAATACTTTACAAAGTGGATTGAGGCCATCCCAATGAACAACATTATTGCAAAATTAGATAGCCAAGTTCATCCCAAATTACATTATATACCATTACAGTATCTCACAGTCCATCATTAAAAACAATGGTCACCCTTTTAAGAATCGGGATATCTATGAACTCTGTGAAAATTTTCATATCCAACACCACTTTGCTACCTAATACTAGCCTTAGGGTAATGGCCAAGATGAGGAATCTAATAAGACCATTCTTAAAATCTTAAAGAAGATTATCAATGACGTTGGCCATGACGGGCACCTCCAACTCAATCCTGCTTTATGGGCCTTCCATACTAGTGTTCACACCCCTACAAGAGCCGCTCCATACTCCATTGTCTTTGGGTCTGATGCAATACTTCCTATTTAGGTCGAGTTACCATCCCTAAGAGTATATATGCAAGGATTGATTGATCAAGAAGAATATCGTGTATCCCATCTACATGAGCTAGAGTTATTGGATGAAAAGAGACATAATGATTTGACACACTTGCAAGCATATTAGAATCACCTTCGACACAGTTATGACAAGAAGGTTTGAGTTATAGGTTTTGACATTGGTGACTTAGTCCTGAAAGAGAATCCAAAGAATCAAGCAGATCAAAAAAAGCTCAGAAAGTTTAAACCTAATTGGTTGGGCCCATATATCATCACAACAACATATGGATCTGGTGCTTACCAGATCTCTACTCCTAAAGGTGAACCATTGTCCGAACCCATTAAAAAAATGCACCTTCACAAGTACTACACTTAATTCTCAGAGTATCCCTTCAAAAAGTAAAAAAATACAAAATACAAAAAAATTTAAAAAAATAAAAAAAATAGTCACCTTAATGAAAACCTGGTGGCAATCAGGCGTCTTGGTGACACCAAAAAAATAAAAAAAATAGTAAAGAGAAATAATTCATCCAAAAGTGAAAACCACTTTGGTGGCACTTTGGATAAGTACCATGGTGAAAACTTGGCAAACAGGTGCCATGTGTAGTCAGTCTATGCTCCTCCGTCTAATATCACTCTATCTAGCCTTCCATCCATTGCTCATCCATTCACCCATATCATCCATAATAAAGCTTTGACATCATTTTCATTGCTTGAAAACCATCGACATTTAGTCTCCTTCGCTCTCATGATCATCCTTTGCATTCGTCTGCTGCTTCACCTCACCCATAATAAATTGGTCTTGTACTTGACTAGGGCCAATTCCTTGACTTATGTCTTCATGGGATCTAACACATGGTATCAAATTTCATAAACCAACAAAAATCCCCAAAAATAAAAAAACCTTCAAAAATCCAAAAAAATCATAAAATATTCAAAAATCCAAAAAAATTAGAAAACCATCGAAATAAAAAAAAATCATAAAACATCAAAATCCAAAAAAATATCATCAAACATCAAAACCCAAAAAATTAGAAAACTTCAAAACCTCCAAAAACAAAGTCAAAGTCTGATTCAGTTGTTGTTAGTAGGGTCAAACTACATTGTCTTTGTGCATTTTCTATGTAGGTAAGGCCATCAATCAATGAGCCCCCAAGGCCCTAGGTCAGTTCTTTAGGGTTTTTTGAGTCTGGTTATTTTCTCTGTCCAATCAATCATCATTCAAACCAAAGCACAAATCAATAGACAAATATATCACACAAATCTTTCATCTTCAATCAATCAATCATCTTATCATCAACCAATTTATCAAGTCATTATCGAAATTGGGAATTATGTCATTTGTCTCATTTGGTCTTATCTCTTATCTTTTTATCAAGATGCATCCTTCCTGAGATTAGGCTTTTATCTTTGGTCAATCTTGTTATTCACCTTATGCAAGATGTGTCTTTCTTGCAGTTAGGTGCTTTATCAACAAATGGTCACTTGGTCACCTTTATTAGATGTGTTACTTGCCTCCAACAAGATAATTCTTTCATGAAATTTAGGCATAGTCACATCGATCAGTCAAATCAATCCCCCTTTATCAAAATAAATCAATCTTGTCATTTCAGTCAATTAATCTTGCCTCAATAAGGATGTGTCTTTCCTAAAACTATGTGCAATCAATCAAATCAATGTGTCAACCTTAATCATCTTATCAATCAATCCTTGTCAACTTATCAATCAAATTCGGTCATCTTGGTCAACCTAATCAATCACATCGAGCAATCTTATCAACATTCTTGGCAAACACTATCTCTTTGGAAAACACTCTGTGGGTTTCGGTTTGTCTTATATTTTTGATTGGTTTTGGGGCATGTTACTAGTTACCTCAAGGATGTCCAAAAGGATTTAGAGGGATGATGATGAATCATGACCTCTTTTCTTTGCTTGCTGTCAATGGTTTGTCTTAGCAAAAAGACTGGGATAATTGGGTCCTTAGTATGAGCCGGGGCATTCCTTGTCTTTTGACTGCTTGTCTCTCACAAATGGTCACCTTGCACACCTTGGTCTATGTCATACCATGGTTTTTGTTCTCCATTTATGATAATTTTTGGTGCTCGATGATGATAAATATAAAAGAATGAAAGTTGGTCCCTTGTCATTCCTTGTCTAACTGATAATCTCCCTTGTCCTTCTTCATACTAACTTCCATCTCTTCCGCATTAAAATTTCTTCCGTCTGCATCTTGATAAAGTCCTGTGACACACAAAAATATCTTGCATACACGATCATGTTAGAAAACATCATAGAAAGCATTATTATCATAGACAACATTATCATATTAAGCTACATATATTTATATAAGAAAATACAAAAACATAGAAATCATCCATATAACATTAACATTTCATTGCCTTACATTCTACATTATGATTATAGTTCATTTCCATTTATCACATTGCATAACATTACATTTCATATCACATTGCATTACATTTCATATACATCACATTAGATTAATAACATTATGGCATATCATATTACACATCAAATTTTGCATCATCATATAGGCATCCCATTACGTCAATATTATATGTATTTACATATCACATTGCATTTATCAAATTAGGTCCTCCACACTATATTTATCATCCATACACATCATAAAGCACACAAACATTCATAACATAATCATAAATGCATAACCATAAAGCATGTTAAACCATCACATGACCATCTAGAATGCATCAATAGAAATTATGAAAGTATGAGCATGTATAGCGTAACATCATCATCAACATAAAACATAATCATATAACACTACATATCATAAACCACTTCCAAAAATCATATCATATATATCACTCAAATATGTGTCATAGGTACAATATTAAGATGTGTCGTGTCTATAAAAAATGGAGCTCGCAGGTTCAATAATAAAAAAAATAGTGTCCATATAACATAATGTCAAAGATGCTCTATCTTAAGCTACCCTGATCTCCTGTCCCTTGGACATCCCTATCCTCCCAACATAGTGACTCTCTGGCCCTATGCTCTATGGTGGATGGCTTGCCATATGGAGTATCCTGTCTCGCATTTGATGTCTCACCCTTTGTCCTACTATGAGATCACCTACTATGTGTCCTACTATGAGATCACCTACTATGTTTCCTACTATGGGGTCTGCCCTACGAACCACTATAAATCTATGAAAATGTGGGCTCCCTCCTCTCTAGTGGTACCACCATCTCATAGAGATCCCTATAGTACTACATGGCTCTGTTGGCCCTGACATACTCCTGAGTGACATCCATGACAGATCCACTACATGTAGCTATAAACTCAATCCTCCTCTAATTTGTTGGCTATCGGTTGATGACAACTAGGTATCTCTCACTCTGAAGGGTGTCCCTCTCAGCCTTAAGGCCATCTCTCTTTGCTGTCATAGTCCTGAGATTTGCCTCCAAGGCTTGCACCTGAGCCTGCAGGGTGGCTATCCTCTACTCTACACTCCCTTCATCTCCTTTGGCCCCCACCTCCTCTACCTCCTCATCCATCCCCATGATAATCCTCTCTCAAAGGAATCTCTCTTTCTTGTCCATCTTTATGTCCTCTCCATGCTCCTCCTCTCTCCTCTCTCCATGCCCCTCAACCTCCATCACCTCCACCCCTGGGTGTGCCACCTCTAAAGTAGGCATCTCAACATGCTACTCCCCCTCCTACATTGCCACCTTTTCTGCTGCCCTCACCTTAGGCTGATCCTCCTCCATCTTCTTCTCCTCCTAGATTGGTGGTAACTGCCTCATTGGCCACCGTCCTCCATCCCTCCTCCTCCTGTGTCAGTCTCCTCCCCGACCTCCCTGACCATCTCTTCCATCATCCCATCCTCCTCTATCTCCTAGTCCTCCTCCTTCTCCTCCTCCTCCTCCTCCATCTCCTCTCCCTCCACCTCTTCGTCTTCTCAAGCCCCTGCCTTTGCATTCTATGGGTGTTGATTGCACTAGATCTGTCAGTGGTACTAGTCGATGAATCAAACACCAAGTATCATAATCTGGTGTGGTCCTCACATTTGCATTGCCTCCTCTCCAATTCCAATCTAATTCCTATAGGGCATCAATCTCCTGCTCGACTGTAGTCACAACAATCTATGGCCCCCATGGATGAACCTCTCAAGAGGATAGTGTGAACTTAGCTATACCTACAGGAACACCCTACCTCTCCTTGAACTACTGTCTGAACTGCTCTGGAAGATACATCTCAATGATGTGCTAGCTTTGAACAGTCCACCCGATAAGATACTTGAGCTGTCGACACCATGGAAAGTGATCATCCTCATCGATTCACAAAGTAAAGTCTTTATACGGCCTCCAAATGAAACTAACCAAAGTATCTAATCCATTTCTCCAATAACCAACATATCTCACATGTGTCTGTGTTAGAGCACCCCAATATAGATACACATATGGAACACCCACTCTCATCTATCATGCCATTGGTGGTTAGAACACTATTATGTGCTCCCAGGCCCATATCGTAAGCAAAGTAACACAACAACTTAGGCTCTGTCCTCCCCTATAAGCAATATAATGCAACTGAAATTACAATGTACCCAATAGACATGATCCCCATGTGTACACTATCCCATCCTGGACCATCCCCCTGAGCATCTCTCTCTAGCCTATTGGAAAACCATGACCTTTGCAATAAGAAATCATCACCCCTGCTATCAATGCACATATCACAAAGTCATATCTATCATACCTCTCTACAGGGGTCTCCCATATGATCTCATACCCCTAAACGTCAAGATTTGCATCATCATCACTCTCATAATACTCATATATTGCTTGCAATCCTTGAGTAGGGTCATATTGTACCCGCTCACCGTGAATCAAAAGCCGTAGAATCCTATAGACATCCTCAAGGGTGACAGTCTCCTCCCCCATCGATAAATGAAAGTCGCAAGTCTCAAAGTGCCATCGCTCTACCAATGCTGTCAACATGACCCTATTTGCATTGATAATGGGCATATAAGTGACATAAATAAACCAAGATCGAGCAACACCTGTCTCTCTTGGTCATCAAGCTAGTCCCGCAGCCAAAACACATCTGGCCGTGACTTCCATGTATAGATAAGAGGTAGAAAAACCTAAATTCATCACACAAGCCATCATGTCAATCCAAGATCTCCATTTGACCCTATTGGACCTATGCTGACCAAGTCAAAATATCCTAATCTAGGGAAAATTCTAACTAGGAAATCACGTTGTTGGTTTTTTCAAATGCATCACACACATTTTCCACCGGCTCGCAACTGCAATTGTGTTGCTCATATTTTAAATGCATCATTTCGTACAACGCTTGTGTCACAAAATCTCAATTGCGTCATTCCCGGCCGCATATGTGGCTTAGAAAGTCAGTTGCGCCACACTATTTGATGCATCGTGACACAACCGTCCCTACCCTAGCCTTAAATTAATTGCATTGTGATGAGATGATTATGACAAACTGCTTCTTATCAGTGTTGCTTGCGCACACAATTGCACCGCAAAATCCTACGACCTAAATACGTGAAAATAAAAAAAATTAAAAGGTGGGTTTGTAGTACTCACTGGGGTGGGCGCTCCCTTAGGTCAACAGTAGGTACGAATGTGGTATGCTCGATGGGCGGTGTCTAGAATAGGTGACATCTTCACAAACAAATCACTCAGAGCTCCAAATTTTTCTAAATTAGGAATGCACAAATGACCTATTTTCCCAATCCAATTGCTATTTATAAGCTGAAAATTATGGTTTCCACCTACTTGTTTATTGGGGGCACATTTTGATGATTCTGACCTTGAATTTAACCCCCTTTATTGACCTTGAAAATCAATTCCATCTTCATCGTTGGATTCATGGTGATCAAATTATCTTATTGGGATAATTTTCCAAAATTTTTGATTTTTTTTGAAAATTTATAAATTTTCTTGAGGGGGCATTACCTATACCCTACTTTCACTGGGACATCTTTTGACTAAATTTCTTT